>CM066034.1:167830877-168385877 GCA_033557465.1 Ichthyophis bannanicus
CCTCCTATGCATTTATGCCATGGAGGTATTTAAACATCTGAATCATATCACCTCTGCCCACCTTTCCTCTTGTATATTGCAGCAGGCACTTCACCCCTTATTCAGCAGGTGTATGCTAACTCTGCTCTGCGTCCTTTGGAAAATCATGCCATTGTCCAGGAAGCCATAACGCTTTCAATGAGATCATCCATGCAGCCAGGCATTCATCTTTAGGATGTGAATCTCATGCCTTTGACACTCGACAGGGAGGATGGAGGAGAACACCACCTGCACACCTATCTGCTTGCATCAGAGGAGGGAGGGTCAGACCAGCCATGCAAGCGCGGAGTCGGAAAGACCCACCTGTTTTTTTTTAAATTGGAGGTCTACTCTGCTGCCACCACCACCACTACCAAGGGAACAGGAAAGGCGGTGGCGGGGCAAGGGCAGGCAGCATGGGGGGAGGGAGCCGAGGCCAGTGGTTGGCAACCCTAAATGCGCCCCTATTTTTTTTGCACCCTGTGCGGCTGCACTGCTCACACAGGCCTAGGTGCAGTGCTGCCTTAACCTTATG
This sequence comes from Ichthyophis bannanicus, assembly GCA_033557465.1. Classification (NCBI taxonomy): domain Eukaryota; kingdom Metazoa; phylum Chordata; class Amphibia; order Gymnophiona; family Ichthyophiidae; genus Ichthyophis; species Ichthyophis bannanicus. The sequence continues at coordinate 167,831,431 of CM066034.1, forward strand.
TGACTCATTCAGAAATGTAAATAGGATGGTGGCTTTGGATTGAATATCATCAGAAGATGACCCTAAAAAGGCAGAAAAATCTAAGGTAGATGGCAAACTCCGTACACCTGCCCCTTCCTGAGTAATACTTCTCATTAGTGATGGATGGTGTTTTAATGGTGTTGGTGACTCCCTTCTAAGGGATAAAATGGTATTATTCATCTGCCATCCAGACATTATGTCTCAGGAGGTGTGCTGTCTGCCTGGTGCTAAGATTTGAGATGTTATGGAGAGTTTGCCAAGACTCCTCTAGTCTATTGACTTTTATCTAATGCCGCTCATTGATGTTAGCACAAACGATACTGCTGGGTTCCCATCTGAGCATATCAAAAGTGATCTTTTGGCTCTGGGAGAGAAGGTGAAGCAGATAGGTGTGCAGGTGGTGTTCTCCTCCATCCTTCCTGTCAAGTGTCAAGGCCAAGAGACTCGCATCCTAAAGATGAATGCCTAGCTGCATGGATGATGTCACTGAGAGTGTTATGGCTTCCTGGACCATGGCATAATTTTCCAAAGGCCACAGAGCAGAGATGGCATCCACCTATTGAATAAGGGGCGAAGTGCCTGTTTTAACAGACTGGCTAACCTACTGAGGAGGGCTTTAAACTAGGATCATCAGGGTTCATTGAACAAGCCCCCCTCCCCCCCCCCAGGGAAGTAAAAACCTTAAGGAAAGTAAAAAACTTTAAAAAATAGAAACATAGAAACATGACGGCAGACAAAGACCAAATGGCCTATCTAGTCTGCCCCTTCGTTTCGAGTACTAAAGTTCCTTCTTTTCCTTTAGAGATCTTCTGTGTTTATTCCATGCTTTTTTGAATTCAGATACTGTCCTCATCTCTACTACTTCCACTGGGAGTATATTCCATGCATCTACCACTCTTTCCACGTATTACTCCTGAATCTATCCCCCTTCTCCCTCATCCTATGTCCCCTCGTAGCACAGCTTGCTTTCAGTCGAAAGAGGCTCTCCTCCTGTGCATTTACGCCAGGAGGTATTTAAACGTCTCTATCATATCTCCTCTATCCTGCCCTTCCTTTAATGTATTCATAATAAAATCTTTCAGTCTGTTCTCATATACTTTATAACAAAGGCCACTGACCATTTTGGTAGCCACCCTCTGCACTGACTCTATCCTATTTATATTCTTTTGAAGGTGCGGTCTTCAGAATTGCACACAACACTCCAAATGAGGTTGCACAGGAGACTTCTACAGAGGCTATATCATCTCCTTTCTTCTGTTGGCCATTCCTCTCCCTATGCATCCTAGCAGCCTTCTGGCTTTCACCATCACCTTCTCTACCAGGTCCTGCTCTTCTTTTGTGGACAGAATTACTTTGCCCCCTATGCTGTACTGCTCCCTTGGATTTTTGCAACCCAAATGTATGACCCTGCATTTTTTAGCATTAAATCTCAGCTTCCAAATTCTTGACCGTTCTTCAAGCTTAGCTAGATCCCTCCTCATATTATCTACTTCTTCCTGGGTATCATCCTCAAACAAGCAAATTTTACCTGACAGTCCTTCCGCAGTATCACTAACAAAGATGTTAAAAAGAATCGGACCAAGGACAGATCCCTTGGCACACCACTGGTAACTTCCATCTCCAGGAACAAGCAGGAATGTAGTCTTCACATATAGGTATTGTCGGTACCGACGGAGCCCGCACGGGAATGCTCCCCAGCATCCAAAAGGAAAGCTTTTGGGAGCATCCCACAGTGCATGTGTACTACTTTCCTGCCTCTGTACCTCTCTCACTTCAGTTCTTCATTTTCCGCAGAGCCGACAGGACACTGTACCCTGTCACTGCAGAAAATCTACCTTTATTTCTTGTTTTTTGTGGACGCATCTGCCTTCATTCGACGCCTACCAGTACGGCCGGTTCTCCTCTTCTTCTTTCTAAAAACCCCCAAAAACCCATATATTTTATCTTCAGGGATCTTTCCCTGTTTCTGGTGCTAGGCGCCATTTTCCTTCAAGAATGGAGAAACTAACTAGTGGTTTCAAAAAACGCTTAAAATGTGGTGGTACCATCTCCGTCACTGACACCCATGATTGGTGTCTAAAATGTTTGGGTCCTGAACATTGTCCAACGGAGTATCTCTCCTGCACGAGTATGACCAAGAGTGACCGGCAGAAGAGAGCTGCAAAACTCAGTACCCTTTTTGCCTCCGACATGATGTCAATTGCATCGACGTCTTCCAGGGCTTCATCTTCCTCCCTTGGATCTCAGGTAACCAAAAGTAAAACTAGCCAGTCCTCAAAGTATCGAGATGCCTCCGGCGTTTCCCTCAAGGTTACTTCACCGGCAAAACAGCCCCAGCGGGAGTCTTCGAGCTCCAAAGCATTAACGGGGCTCCAGGATGTTCCAGAGGCCACGACCTCTGCGGAACTACTGGTGCCATGCTCTGGGGTCGTGGTCGCATCCACTGGTGCCAGCACCCAGGCATCGGCAGGAGCGATGGATCACAGAATCCTCGCTATCGAATGCAGTCTAGTGGCCCTCTTAGCAGCTTTGGTACCGCTAAGACCGCAACAGACGGTTCCACAGATACCGGTACCGACATCGGTACCGGTACCGACAGTACCTGCTTCGACAGGACTGCTTCCCCCCATGCTGATGTCCGGTATCGGGGATCAGGAACCGAGACATTTCGGTGCCGACTTTGAGTGGTACCGATACCATGCGTCACAGGAGCACCCGGTGCTTGAGTCTTTCGATTCCGATGACTCTGACGATTCTACCGGTACCAGAGTGAATCTATTAGAAGATTCCTCCCTCTCCTCAATGCAGGGTGTCTCCTCCAGAGGATATGTCCTTCTAGGACTTCATACGTGATTTAGCAAAGGATCTTGCAATCACTATGGTTCCAGAAAAAGAACCTAGGGCAGAGGAATTAAGAATTCTACAATACCCTATGGCTCCCAAGGAAGCAGCTATGCTTCCTAATCACAAGAGCTTACATGATCTGATGTTGAGAATGTGGGAAACTCTTTTAACAATATCTTCACATTCCCGACGCCTTGACACTATGTACCGAGTGCCAAATTGTCCTGGTTTTCAAAAAACTCAGTTATCACACCATTCAATGGTAGTGGAATTGGCCATGCGAAGAATCAAGAGTGCAAAAACACACTCTTCTAATCCTCCAGCCTGTGAATCCATGACACAATGCCTTTGGCCATCGATGTTTTCAATCCTCCATGCTGGGAGCCAGGATCAGTTCCTACATTCTGTATATGGGAATGTTCCTGGAAGAAGTCACAAAAGACTTAGAGCTCATTAGTCCTTCTGTCTCAGAGGATAAGAGAGCAGACTACCTTATTCTGGTCAAACATGCCCAGAATGTCTCTAAATTCATAAACCATGCTACCTTTGATTGTTCTGAATGCCTTAGCAGAACCTCTGCTATATCCATAAGAGCACGTCATATTGCTTGGCTTCAAGCATCAGTCTTAGAACAGTGGGTGCAAGAAAAGCTGGGAAACATTCCTTGCACAGGAGAAAATCTCTTTGGCAAGGACTGGCAGGACAAGGCTAATCAGCTTGAATCTGACAATACTACTTTGAACAGATTGTCAAAGGCTACAGCCAACCCAGCAAAAAAGAAAACATTCAAGAAAGCCTTTTTTCAGTAAGAAAAAGAAGTCTTACCAATCTTACACCCATCAAACTCACTGTCCACTTCATGTTTCCCAAAAGGGACAACAACAGAACAGACAGCAGAGAAAGCCATAAGCTCAAAAAGCTCAACCGGCTAAACAGACCCAGCCCCCTCAGGGTCTTTGACTTCCACCTAGAGAACTTAGTCATTCTGCCCCTAAAGGGTCCAGAACCCTTGACTATTCCAGGCAGACTATGGCATTTTGCTAAAAGATGGCAACAAATAACATCAGAAAATTGGACTCTGTCCATTGTAAGAGTGGGATACAAACTTCATTTCCTCAACTTGCCCCCACCTATGTTTCTGAAACAATTCAATTCTCAGGGCCCTGCCACTGAACGTTTGTGGCAGGAGGTCACGTCACTTCTAGCTCAAGGAGCAATCGAAGACGTGCCCATACCCCAACAGGGGACAGGGTTCTACTCCCCCTATTTTCTTATTCCAAAGAAGACAGGGGGACACAGGCCTATACTAGACCTCAGAGAATTAAACAAGTATTTGTTCCGAGAAAAGTTCAAGATGATCTCCCTTGGAACACTTTTACCATACCTTCAAAGTCAGGATTGGCTATGTTCTCTAGATCTAAGAGATGCGTACATGCATATTCTCATCCACTCAGATCACAGGAAGTTCCTTCGATTCCTGATCCAAGGAAGACACTTCCAGTACAGAGTTCTTTCTTTCGGACTAGCCTCTGCTCCAAGAGTCTTCACAAAATGCATGGCAGTGGTAGCAGCATCTATGAGGACTCTGGGAATATTCGTCTTCCCTTACTTAGACGATTGGCTCATTCGAGCATCGACAGCTCCAGAGGCCAGCTTCGCTCTCTCTCGAGCAATGGGAATTCTTCAATACTTGGGACTAGTCATAAACTTCCCAAAATCTCATCTTACCCCCTCACAATACCTAGAGTTCATAGGGGCTTGTCTAGACACATGGCAGTAAAAGGCTTTCCTGCCATAGCCATGCTGTCTGCGTATAATATATCTAGCATCTCAAGCATCTATGAAGGTGTTCCTTACTGCTCGAGAGATACTTCAATTGCTGGGACACAAGGCATCCACTGTCCATGTGGTTCCCAATGCTCGCCTCCACATGCGAGCAGCCCAGTTGACCCTTTCCTCTCAGTGGTCACAAGCCACGGGTTGACTGACAGACAAAATCAGAGCTACCACATGTCTGATTTCATCCCTGCAATGGTGCCAATCCCTGGAAAGCTTCCTTGTAGGCTCTCCTTTCCAGCAGTCTCTATACCAAACTACCCTGACGACAGATGCGTCCAAGATGGGTTGGGGGGGCCCACTTGCACGATCTCTCCACTCAGGGTCTTTGGACCTCACAGGAGGTGTCCCTTCACATAAACCTCCTAGAGCTAAGAGCCATTTTCAAGGCTATTCAAGTCTTTCAGGGCCATCTCAGCAACAAGACAGTTCTGGTCCAAACCGACAATCAGGTAGCTATGTTCTATGTGAACAAGCAAGGCGGAACAGGCTCTCTGTCGCTATGCAACGAAGCTTTGTGACTGTGGGGCCCTCGCCAGAGAGTTACAAATTCACCTGTTTGCAGTATATCTTCCGGGCATTCAAAACTCTTGGGCAGACAAACTCAGTCGAATGCTGCTGTCACACGAGTGGTCCTTCCACTCAGACCAGCTTGCTCGAGTGTTTTGAATCTGGGGAACACCAGATATAGACCTCTTTGCAAGTCCACAGAATGACAAACTTTCCCCGATTCTGTTCCAGAATTCCGGCTCAAAACTGTCAGGCAAGAGATGCGTTCCTACTCCACTGGGGACAGGACTTCCTCTATGCCTTCCCACCCATTCCCCTCATTCCCAAGACTTCATTCAAACTTCAGAGAGACAGAGGTCATATAATACTCATAGCTCCATGTTGGCCACGCCAAGCGTGGTACCCTCTTCTTTTGCGTCTCTCTCAAACCACTCCTCTGGAGTTGGGGAATGCTCCGGATCTCCTGTCGCAGGAGGACGGATCCCTACTGCATCCCAATCCCCAGGCCCTACATCTCAGGGACTGGTTACTGAAAGCCTAGAATTCCAGGATATTAATCTCTCTCAACAAGTGAAGGATATCCTCCTAGCTTCCAGAAAACCTTCCACAAGACGTTCTTACGCTTTTAAATGGACAAGGTTCTCTGTCTGGTGTTCACAAAAGGGACTTAACCCCCTTAGAGTTGCTACTAGAGTATCTTCTACAAGTATCAAAATCTGGCCTAAAGACCAATTCAGTGAGGGTCCATCTCAGTGCTATTGCCACTTTTCATAAACCTTTCGATGGACAACCCATTTCCTCTCATTCACTTATATCATGATTTATGAGAGGCCTACTCTTAACAAACCACCTCCCAATAAACCACCACCGGTGGCATGGGACCTAAATCTTGTTCTTGGTCAGCTTATGAAACCACCCTTTGAATATTTAGCCACTTCAGACCTAAAGTTTCTTTCATGGAAAGTTTTTTTCCTAATTGCCATCACTTCTGTGAGACACATTAGTGAATTACAGGTGTTAGTAGCTGACCCTTCTTATACAAGGTTTCACCATGATAAATTAGTCCTCAAGACTCATCCTCACTTTCTGCCAAAGGTGGTTTCGCCTTTTCATTTAAACCAATCGGGTTATCTTCCTATATTCTTTCCTAGGCCTCACGCCTCCAATGCAGAAAGGAATCTTCACACTTTGGATTGTAAAAGAGCCTTAGCCTTTTATCTCCAAAGAACTAAGCCACATAGAAAATCTTCTCAGCTTTTTGTGGCTTTTGACTCTAGTCATCTAGGACTTCCAGTTTCTAAAAGAACTCTGTCAAATTGGATTGCAGACTGCTTATCCTATACATATCAGAGTAAGGGACTTTCTCTCGAAGGCCATGTCATGGCTCACAATGTGAGAGCAATGGCAGCCTCAACGGCTAACCTTCATTCTGTCTCTATAGATGACATCTGCAAAGCAGCCACTTGGGCTTCGGTACACACCTTCACAGCCCACTATTGCTTAGACAAGGACTCCCGTCGGGATGCCTCGTTTGGTCAGGCTGTTCTCCAACATCTCTTCCATACTTAATTCAACTCCTACCCACCATGACGCAATTCACCTGGGTTCGCAGCATGCTGGGGTCACCCCCTGGCATCTTTCAGCTGGGGATTCCCCATATGTGAAGACTACATTCCTGGAGATAGCATACTTACTCACCTGTAACAGGTGATCTCCGGGAACAGCAGGAATTTAGTCTTCACAACCCATCCACCTCCCCTAGGAGTTGTCTCTATCTCTCTCTTTCTCTACTTCTCTCCTTTGGTCTCAGCTATAAACTAAACTAATGACCATAGTATGGGAAATAAAGTTCTGGATTTAGAGGCTGTAATGAAGAGGCTGACTTGGATATAGTGCAAATACAGAGACATAGTTCAAGTGGGATGTAATTATACCAAGCTATAAACTATCCAGGAAATAAAGGCTTGAAAGAAAAGGAGGAAGAGTGATGCTAGTCTAGAAAAAGGGAATGGAACATTTATTTTCATTTTTGCAATATACAGACCTACCTTAAAGGCAGAAGAAATAGATATAATTGAAGATATTCACAATATTGGTATGAAAGGGAAAGTGCAATTGTAGGTGATTTCAAATGGCTAGATGTTGATTGGGACATCGCAGATGTGGTATCATCTAGAAGTAGGGAGAACCTGGATTCTCTATGGGAGAAATGCTTCAGCAACTGGTAATGGAATCCTTATGGGAAGGGGTGATACTTGACCTGGTGCTGACAAATGGGGAGATTACTTCTGATGTTGCTGATGTTGTAATGTGTGATCTTCTGGCATTCAATGGTCACCAGATGGTGTGGATGTGGGTAAAGATGGCTCATTCAAATGTAAGGGTCCTTGATGCCAGGAAAACTAACTTTTCTAGAATGGGAACTGCCTCAATGAGTTATTAGCTGTTTGGGAACATCTTGAGAAAGCAAAACATGGTATGCAAAATGGAAAGGAGATATTTTAAGCAGGGCCGTACTGATGGCAAAATGCGCCCTGTGCGACTTGCACATCGGGCGCCCCTCCCCGCACCCCCATCTAGCCACTTTATGGGGGCGGGAGAGAAGAGGTGTGCACCCGATGTGCAAGCCGCCTGCTGCCGGCACACTAATCAGGTCTGGTCCCTCCCGGAGAGACCAGACCTCCTTAGTATGCCGGTGGGAAGACTTCAGGGGCACATTTTGGCTCTGTGCCATTGCCTGCCGCAATGGCAGCGAGCTGAAATGCGCCCCTGAGGTCTTCCCACCCTGTGCGGCCGCACCGCTTGCACAGGGCTTGGTACGGTCCTGATTTTAAGGGAAGCAAACGTTTTGTTTAAGGAAACTAAATAAACATAAAAGGAAAAAGGAGGCCACTATGGTTTTCAGAAGAGGTAATAGGGGAATAAGAGGAGAAAGCCGAATGTCGCCCAAGAGAGACTTTTGGCAAAACTAAAGAGTCATGGGATAGGAGGCAGTGTACTACTGTGGATCAGGAACTGGTTAAAAGATAGAAAGCAGAGGGTAGGGCTAAATGGCCAATTTTCCCAATGGAGAAAGGTGAATAGTGGTGTACCCCAGGGATCTGTGCTGGGTCCGCTGCTTTTTGACATATTCATAAATGACCTGGAAAGTGGAATAACAAGTGAGGTTATCAAATTTGCAGATGACACAAAACTATTTAAAGTTGTTAAAACCCAGGAGGATTGTGGAAAATTGCAAGAGGATCTTGATAAATTGGAAGACTGGGCATCAAAATGGCAGATGAAATTTAATGTGGAGAAGTGCAAGGTTATGCACCTAGGGAAGAACAACCCAAACTATGGTTACACGATGCAAGGTTCCACATTAGGAACCACCACCCAGGAAAAAGATTTAGGCGTCATTGTGGATACCTTGTTAAAACCCTCGGCCCAGTGTGCAGCGGCGGCCAAGAGAGCAAATAGAATGCTAGGTATGATAAGGAAAGGAATGGAAAATAAAACAAAAGATATTATAATGCCTCTATATCGTTCCATGGTGAGACCGCACCTTGAATATTGTGTGCAATTCTGGTCACCGTATCTTAAAAAGGATATAGCGATTTTAGAAAAGGTTCAGAGAAGAGCCACCAAAATGGTAAAGGGGATGGAAGGCTACTCCTATGAAGAAAGGCTAAAAAGGTTGGGGCTCTTTAGCCTGGAGAAGAGACGGCTGAGGGGAGATATGATAGAAGTCTATAAATTAATGAACGGAGTGGAACGGGTAAACGTAGATCGATTGTTTACCTTATCAGAATATGGAAAGACTAGGGGACATGCATTGAAGCTACAGGGTAAACTATTTAAGACTAATAAAAGAAAATATTTTTTCACTTAACATGTAATCAAACTCTGGAATTTGTTGCAGGAGGATGTAGTAAAGGCTGTTAGTGTAGCTGGGTTTAAAAAAGGTTTGGACAAGTTCCTGGAGGAAAGGTCCATAAACCATTATTAAGAAGGGACCCAGGATATCAATGCTTGAACCAGTACAAGCATTGTGGAACCTGTGTCCCTTGGGGAAACTGCTAGGTACGTATGACCTAGATTGGCCACTGTTGGAAACAGAATGCTGGGCTTGATGGACCTTGGTCTGACCCAGTATGGCATATCTTATGTTCTTATGTTCTAAGAGCGCATGGTTCAGAACAGTGTATCCTTGAAGGATACCAGCAAAAGATTGGAATCAGGGCATATCGACAGAGAGGTTCCAATAAAGACAAAAGTAACCCAAATGCCCTTGAATATAGAGCAGACAGAGCTTAAAGATTGCAAATTACCCTTGCCTACCGATAGCCAGATTAATATGAATAAAATACAGCCCCTAAAATGCTTGTATGCAAATGCTAGAAGTCTAAAAAATAAGTTCGGAGAGTTAGAATATATAGCACTAAATGAGAGATTAAATATGATTGGTATCTCAGAGATTTGGTGGAAGGAGGACAACCAGTGGGACACTGATACCTGGGTACAAACTATATTGTAATGATAAAGTAGATCAAATTGGTGGAGGGGTTGCACTCTGTGTTAGAGAGGGCATTGAGTCACAGAGGATTACATTTTTGCAGGAAACGAAATTCACTAGAATCTCTATGGATTGAAATTACATGTAAAAAGGGGAAGGCGATGGCAGTGGGGGTATACAATCGACCGTCTGGCCAGAATGTACAAATAGATGATGATATGCTCAAAGAGATCAGGGAAGCTAACAAAAAATTATAGCACAGTAGTAATAATGGGTGATTTCATTTACCCTGGCATTGACTGAGTCAGTGTCACGGCTGAACATGCTAGGGAGATAAAGTTTCTAGATGAAATAAATGACTTCTTCTTGGTGCAGCTGGTTCATGAACCGACCAGAGGGGAAGCCATTTTGGACCTAATCCTTAGTGGAACACAAGATATAAAGGTGTTGTGGCCACTTGGCAATACTGATCATAGCATGATCATGTTTGATTTAATAAATGGAGGAAGGATGGTAATTTAATTCACAGTACTACCTTTTAACTTTCAAATGACAGACTATTATAAAATGAGGAAAATAGTTAAGAAAAAACTAAAAGGAGCAGTTGCAAAGCTTAAAGATTTACATCAAGCATGAGTGTTGTTTAAAAATACTATCTTGGAAGCCCAGACAAGCTGTATTCCATGCTTTAAGAAAAGTGGATGGAAGTCCAAAAAACTGTCAGCATGGTTTAAAGGTGAGGTCAGAGAGACGGTGTTGCCAAAAAAGCATCTTTCAAGAAATGGAAAAAGGAGCCAAATGACAAACTGGAAACAGCATTAGCATTGGCAAGTTAGATGCAAGGCATTGATAAGGCAGGCAAAGAGAGAATTTGAGAAGAAGCTTGCTGTGGAAGCAAAAACGTTAAATTTTTCAAGTACATTGTAGCAAAAAAACCTGTGACAGAGTTAGTTGGACCATTAGATGACAGAGGGGTAAAAGGGGCACTAAGAGGGGACAAGGCCATAGAGGAGAGACTGAATGAATTCTTTGCTTTGGTCTTTTCTGAGAAAGATGTAGGGATGTTACCCATGACTGAAATGGTATTTCAAGATGATACCACAGAAGAATTGAAAGAAATATTGATACACTGGGAAGACGTATTACAACTATTTATTAAATAAGAGTAGCAGATCACCTGAGCTGGATGGTATACATCCAAGGGTGTTGAAAGAACTGAAATATGAAATTGCAGACCTACTACTAGTAATCTGTGAACTATCATTAAAATCATCTGTAATACCTGAAGATTGGAGGATGACTAATGTAACGACAAATTTAAAAAAGGGTTCCAGGGGTGATCCGGGAAACTACAGAGTGGTGAGCCTGACGTCAGTACTGGGAAAAATGGTAGAAACCATTATAAAGAACAAAATTACTGAACATGTAGATAGTCATGGCTTAATGGGAGAAAGCCAACATGGATTGAGCTAAGGAAAGGCTTGTCTTACTAATCTGTTATATGTTTTTGAAGGTGTGAATAAACAGGTAGATAAAGGTGAGCTGGTTGACATAGTGTATCTAGATTTTCAGAAAGCCTTTGACACAGTCCCTCATGAGAGACTCTTGACGAAATTAAAAAGTCATGGGATAGGAGGCAGTCTAATATTGTGGATCAGGAACTGGTTAAAAGATAGAAAGCAGAGGGTAGGTCTAAATGGACAATTTTCTGAATGGAGAAAGGTGAATAGTGGAGTACCCCAAGGATCTGTGCTGGGTCTGCTGCTTTTTAACATATTCATAAATGACCTGGAAATGGGCATAACGAGTGAGGTAATCAAATTTGCAGATGACACAAAACTATTTAAAGTTGTTAAAATCCATGAGGATTGTGAAAAATTGCAAGAGGACCTTGATAAACTGGAAGACTGGGCATCCAAATGGCAGATGAAATTTAATGTGAACAAGTGCAAAGTTATGACCTAGGAAAGAACAACCCAAACTATGGTTACACGATGCAAGGTTCCACATTAGGAACCACCACCCAGGAAAAAGATTTAGGCATTTTCATGGATAACCTGTTGAAACCCTCCACCCAGTGTGCAGAGGCGGCCAAGAGAGCAAATAGAATGCTAGGTTTCATAAGGAAAGGAATGAGAATAAAACAAAGGATATTATAATGCCTCTGTATCATTCCATGGTGCGACCGCACCTTGAATATTGTGTGCAATTCTGGCTGTTGTATCTTGAATAGGATATAGCTTTATTAGAATAGGTACAGAGAAGAGCCACCAAAATGGTAAAGGGGATGGAAGGATACCCCTATGAAGAGAGGCTAAAAAAGGTTAGGGTTCTTCAACCTAGAAAAGAGATGGCTAAGCGGATATATAATAGAGGTCTATAAATTAATGAATGGAGTGGAACGGGTAAATGTAGTTTGATTGTTTATGCCATCAAAATATAGAAAGACTAGGGGACATGCATTGAAGCTACAAGGTAGCCTATTTAATAAGAGAAAATATTTTTTTTACTCAACATGTAATCAAACTCTGGAATTTGTTACCGGAGGCTGTAGTAAAAGCTGTTAGTGTAGCCGGGTTTAAAAAAGGTTTGGACAGGTTCCTGGAGGAAAGGTGCATATACCATTTTTAAAGGGGATCTGGGATATCCACTGCTTGCCCCAGTACAAGCATTGTGGAACCTGTGTCTTTTGGGGAAACTGCTAGGTACTTCTGACCTAGATTGGCCACCGTTGGAAACAGAATACTGGGCTTAATGGTCCTTGGTCTGACCCAGTATGGCATATCTTATGTCCTTATGTTCTTAGCTGAGAAGATAAGGAAAAAAAGAGGTTAGCCTTCATAAACTATAAGAGATTGCAGAAAGAGGAAGATATCAATCAAAGAAAAAAGTCATTGATCATTGCCTGATGGGTGTAGCAAACAGTATAACTAGGCCCATGCCATCATTTATTGTCGGGATCGACTTGCCGGAGAGGAGAAATGGTGAAACTCCCCCCTCGGAGCAAGAAGTACCCTTTTAATCAAGTGAAAACAAATCACCCAAAATGTAGAAATAGTGGCAATACACTTATCTTAGATGGCTTTCCTGGTCAAAAAAACTGGAATCCAGACCTATATCCACACGACATGCATGTTTCAGGCTGAAAAAAGCCCTGTGTCAAGTGTTCCACCGTAGAATGTCTTCCAGTCTATTTTCCCGCCATCAAATCGCTAAAAACGCCAAACCCAACAGCTGCTTATAACACGTAATGGTGGCTGCTGATAGGTCCCCCCGGCGAACATCTGAGTGACCACATGATGAATCCAGCCAATCAAAACACCATCACGGAGGAAGCCAGATGACAACAGCTTTTTTCAGCCCGAAACATGCATGTCGTGTCGATATAGGTCTGGATTCCAGTTTTTTTGACCAGGAAAGCCGTCTAAGATAAGTGTATTGCCACTATTTCTGCATTTTGGGTGATTTGTTTTCACTTGATTAAAAGGGTACTTCTTGCTCCGAGGGGGGAGTTTCACCATTTCTCCTCTCCGGCAAGTCAATCCCGACAATAAATGATGGTATGGGCCTAGTTATACTGTTTGCTACACCCATCAGGCAATGATCAATTACTTTTTTCTTTGATTGATATGTTTAGTAGTCATTGTTTGGCGGAGGTTTTGTATGTTGAAAGAGGAAGATAACATAGAAACATAGAAACATGATGACAGAAAAAGACCACATGGCCTATCTAGTCTGTCCTTCCATAACAACAACTACAACAGTCCACTTTTTACCTTTAGAGATCCTCTATGTTGGTCCCATGCTTTTTTGAATTCAGTTACTGTCCTCATCTCTACCACCTCCACTGGGAGACTATTCCATGGATCCACTACTCTTTCTGTAAAGAAATATTTCCGCATATCACTCCTGAATCTATCTCCCTTCACCCTCATCCCATGTCCCCTCGTAGCAGAACTTGCTTTCAATTGAAAGAGGCTCTCTCCCTGAACATTTATGCCACGGAGGTATTTAAACATCTCAATCATATCACCTCTATCCTGCCTTTCCTCTAAGGTGTACATATTAAGATCCTTAAGTCTGTCCTCATATGCTTTATAATGAAGCCCATTAATCATTTTAGTAGCAACCCTCTACACCGACTCCATCCTGTTCACATCCTTTTGAAGGTGCGGTCTCCAGAATTGCACACCATACTCCAAATGAGGTCGCACCAAAGACTTATACAGAGGCATTATCACCTCCTTTTTTCTGCTAGCCATTCCTCTCTGTATGCACCCAAGCATCCTTCTAGCTTTTGCCGTCGCCTTTTCTACCTGTTTAGCTACATTAAGATCATCAGACACAACCACGCCTAGGTCCCGCTCTGCTTTAGTGGACAAAAGTACTTCACCTCCTATACTGTATTGCTCCCTTGGATTGCTGCAGCCCAAATGCATGACCTTACATTTTTTAACATTAAATCCCAGCTGCCAAATTTTAGACCATTCTTCAAGCTTAGCTAGATCCCTCCTCATGTTATCTACACCTTCTTGGGTGTCTACTCTATTGCAGATTTTGGTATCATCTGCAAAGAGGCAAACCTTACCCGACAGCCCTTCCGCTATATCACTAACAAAGATGTTAAAAAGAATCGGACCAAGGACAGATCCTGGGGCACACCACTGGTAACATCCTTCTCCTCAGAGTGAGCTCCATTTACTTGTACTCTTTGTCGCCTCCCACCCAACCAATTTCTAACCCAAGCAGTAACTTTAGGGTCCATCCCTAGGGTGCTCAGTTTGTTTATAAGTCGCCTGTGAGGAACAGTGTCAAAGGCTTTACTGAAATCTAAATACACCACATCTAGAGCTCTCCCGTGGTCCAACTCCCTGGTCACCCAGTCAAAGAAATCAATCAGATTTGTCTGACAAGACCTGCCTCTGGTGAATCCATGCTGCCTCGGATCCTGTAATCCGCTGGACTCCAGAAACCTCACTATTTTCTCTTTCAGCAGCGTTTCCAATAATTTACTCACCACCGAAGTTAAACTAACTGGCCTGTAGTTTTCAACCACATCCTTACTTCCGCTTTTGTGTAAAGGCACCACATGAGCCTCTCTCCAGTCCTTTGGCACCACTGCCGACTCCAATGAGGCATTGAAAAGGTCAGTCAGTGGAGTTGCTAGAACGTCCCCAAGTTCCCTCAGTATTCTAGGGTGTATCCCATCCGGTCCCATCGCTTTGTCTACTTTAAGTTGAGCTAGTTTCTCATGAACACAGTCTTCTGAAAATTGTTCAAGATGTCCCTCGCTTCTGTTCTTATTTGTGGGTGTTTTCTGAGGTCCTGCTCCTGGTTCTTCATCTGTGAACACAGAACAAAAATATTTGTTAAGCAATTCCGCTTTATCCTTATCAGCTTCTACATATTCCCCCCCCTGCACCCTTGAGTCTGACAATACCACTTTTGCCCTTCCTCTTCTCACTAATATATCTGAAAAATGTCTTATCCCCCCATTTTATTGTATTGGCTATTTCCTCCTCCTTTTGAATCTTTGCCTTCTTGACTACTTTGCTAGCTTCTCTAAGGGGCTTGTTTACAAAGCCGCGGTAGTGGTTCGCGATCGCGATCGCAGCCGCGGCCCCATTGAAATCAATGGGGCTGCGGCTCCGATTACGATCGCAAACCGCTACCGCGGCTTTGTAAACAAGCCCCTTAAGTTTTTCCAAATACAGATGCCTGTCTTCCTCTCTCTGTGATCTCTTGTATTTCATGAAGGCCTCCCTCTTTTTCTTCACTTTTTCAGCTACTTCCTTCGAAAACCATAGCGGTCTCCTGTTCCTTTTGCCTTTATTTACCATTTTAACAAAAAGGTTGGTTGCCTTTAAAATACCCCCTTTCAGTTTTGCCCACTGTTTTTCTACATCCCCCAGCTGTTCCCATCCCACTAACGACTCCTTGAGGTATTGGCCCATCTTCGCAAAGTTAGTCTTCCTAAAGTCTAAGATCCTCACCTTTGAATGGATTCTAACAGCCCTAGTCCTAATACTGAACCACACCATCTGGTGATCACTGGATGCAAAATGATCTCCCACTACAACATAAGAAACACTTTCACCATTGGTAAGTACCAAGTCCAGTATGGCCCCTTCACGTGTGGGGTCTGTTACCAATTGCCTGAATAGTTCTCCCTGTAGAGAATCCAGGATCTCCTTACTTCTAGATGATACTGCAGCAGGAATGTGCCAATCAACATCTGGCATATTGAAATCTCCTATCAGTAGCACTTCCCCTTTCCTAGCAATGCTGTGTATGTCTTCAATTAACTCTCTGTCCACCTCTTCCTCTTGTGAGGGAGGTCTGTATATCACACCAATGCAAATAGATTTATCTTTCCCTCTTTCTAGTTTAACCCATAATGCCTCCTCTCTCCCTTTTAAGCTCTGTAATTCCAAAGCTTTAATAGTAGTTTTTACATATAGTGCCACTCCTCCTCCCCTTCTTCCTACCCTGTCCTTTCTGAATAAAGTATAGCCAGGTATAGTTACATCCCAGTCATGGTTTTCTGTGAACCATGTTTCTGTAACTGCCACTAAATCCAAGTCAGTCACTCCCACCAAAGCTTCAACTTCAGGGATCTTATTTCCCATGCTACGGGCATTAATACACACTGCTTTCCATATGTTACCCCTGTTACCCATTTCCATAAAGGTATTTAATGTATCACCTACCTGGGGGCTTTCACTTACCTGGGGGCTTTCTTCACCCATCCCCAACGAATCTAGTTTAAAGCCCTCTTCAGTAGATTAGCCAGTCTACTACCGAAGAAGCGTTGACCTTTCTTGGACAGATGGATGACCTCTCTGCTCTGCAACCCTTGGAACAGCATCCCATGGTCTAGGAAACCAAAACGCTCTCGATGACACCATCCACGCAGCCATGCATTCATCTCCAGGATGCGAGCCTCTCTGCCTTGGCCTTTACCCTCAACAGGGAGGATTGAAGAGAACACCACCTGTGCACCTAACTGCTTCACCCTCTGTCCCAGAGCCATGAAGTCACTTTTGATACGTTCTGAGGTATACCTGGCAGTATCATTTGTTCCAACATGGATTAGCAACATTGGGTAATAGTCAGTGGGCTTGATGAGTCTCGGCAAACTTTCCGTAACATCTTGGATTTTGGCAACAGGCAGACAGCATACCTCTCTGGACATCAAGTCTGGTCGGCAGATGGATGCCTCAGTACCCCTCAGATGAGAGTCTCCAACCACCACTACCCTTCGTTTCTTTCTGGTCACTGATTCTGCAACTTTGGGGTACTTGAACTCTGGTTCTTCCCTTTCCAGGGATGCTTTCACCTCCTCCACTTCCAGGGCTGCATAATGGTTCTTTAATTCAAGGGCTGGAGAAGTTGGATTGGTGATTTTGCAGGCCCTGGTGACTTGTGTCCAACCATCGACATTCTGTTGGCACCCATCTTCTCCTGTGCTGGAGAGCTTGATTGCTGCAAGAAGCATCTCATCAATGTACTTCTCACTGTCTTGAATGCTCCTCAGCCTCGCCACCTCCTCTCTGAGTTCCTCCACTTGTTTCCTCAGAGCTTCAGCATGCAGGCACCCTGCACATGGAACCGGTCCTTCAACTGGCATTAGGACCTCTGTCTGGACTGAGGCAGAAGCTGTAATTGGGGCAACAGCTTTAGCAATACGATTTTTCCCAGCCATTGTTCTGTTCATGGAGCTTAGGTATCTGTTAAAGCAAAAGAGAGAGATCTACCAAGTACCAGCTGGTTTCGCAGCTGTCCTTTCAGAGAAAAAGCAGTTAAATCTCTTTAATTATATTCAAAATGTGCTGGTCCAATTTACTGTGATTTGTTAAAGGGGGAGGTGCCCTATAAAGCAAGACTGCTCACTAGGGGTGGGTGGGAGTCGGGGTGGGTAGGGAGGGAACTAACACCTGATTAGGTGTTAGCAGTTTCTAAACCTGAGGAGGTTACTGGAGTTCAGCAACCTACTGTGCTCAAGGAAAGTTCCCCTAAAACAGCAAAAAGAAAGTAACCTTGCTTTAAAAAATATACAAAAAACCCTTTTAAGAGCTCCCAATCAGAGAGCTAGCTATGTAATATAATAAAACAAACAAACAAACCCTCAAATCCTTACTGTTTGTTTGATCTGTGGAGTCCTGGTTAGGAAAGCCTCAAAAGGGCAGGGCACTGGAGCCTTTTATGCAGGCTTCAACTGCACTCAGGAAACAGGCCCACTAACTCCTGATTAGGTGTTAGCAGTTTCTAAACCTGAGGAGGTTACTGGAGTTCAGCAACCTACTGTGCTCAAGGAACGTTCTCTGTTTGTTTGATCTGTGGAGTCCTGGTTAGGAAAGCCTCAAAAGGGCAGGGCACTGGAGCCTTTTATGCAGGCTTCAACTGCACTCAGGAAACAGGCCCACTAACTCCTGATTAGGTGTTAGCAGTTTCTAAACCTGAGGAGGTTACTGGAGTTCAGCAACCTACTGTGCTCAAGGAACGTTCCCTGTTTGTTTGATCTGTGGAGCCCTGGTTAGGAAACAACAATATCTGGAGAAGCTAAGGGTAACTGGTGAGGGAGTAGATAGTTATACAAGATAGAAGTATGCTACAAGGACTAGTGCTAAATTGGTTTACATATAGTTAAATAGTTTGGGATAACTTAGTATTACCAGTAGAGAAATTGTAATTAATTAGCATTAGGTAAGATAATTCTGTTCAACAATTCTATATTGCCAGTAGGTATAATTAGTCATGCCTGTTTGCAAATGTGTGGATCAGAGGGGTGTTGTAGGGGTGAGTTTTGTTTTTGCAAATTATATATTGCATGTAGTAGAATCCTATGGGTCAAAGAGAATGATTACTATGAATGAAAAGAGGTCTGCAGTGCTTCTGAATGTGTGGACTCTGAATAGAAGCAAATATTAGCATTCCAGCAGGACTATTCACATATAAGCAGCTGTAAAGCCTGAGTGGGCAGTCACTGAACCTCTGTCCAAGATGTGCAAAGCGCAGCCCATAGTGAAAAGAGAAGCTGCTGAAGAATTTGGTGTTATTATCAGTGTCATGATGTGAATGTGGGTGCAAACCTCTGAACTACTGAAAGATTTATGGTGGGCAGTTAGCCACTGCCGGCAGATAGTGCTTGCATGATTAATTGGCAGAGCCTTACTCTCTGTAAATATCACTTTGGTTAATTTGCTTAATGATTGTAATCTTTTTTTCTATATTGTAAAAGTTTATGTATAAAGAAATCTGTTTGTTGACTTCTCCCAACCAGCAAGTTAAAGTTCACCTACAGACCAGATGTGGTGTCTAGGACTCTTACAGAATCAAAGAGGGGACAGTGGAAAGGGACCTAAAGGGGTACTGGGTTCTCATGGAGAATGTCTGGTGAGTGAAAGCAGCTTAAAAAGTGCTGCCAGTATTGCAAAGGATATGTGGAATAATTGTGAGAATGTCAAGGTTGTATTTTGCAAGGGGAAACTAGACACTAAGCTTATATTTGTCTGACAAATATTTCTATTCTTTGTTCACAGATGAAGAGTCTGGAATGGGATGTCATTAAAAACAAACACAAATAGGAATGAAAATGAAGTAGACCTCAAACAATTTTCAGAAGATAGTATTCATGAGAACCTAACTAAATTATATGCAGACAAAATGATAGGGCAGATGGGAGGTATCCAAGGATATTGATGGAATCTAGAGAAGTTCTGTCTTCTCTGCTGTTTGAACTTTTCAATGCTTCTTTAGAGTTAGGAGTGATCCCAAAGGACTGGACATGGGTGGATGTGATTCCCTTCCCCAATGTGAAAGTAAGGAAGAGATTTGGAATTACAGGTTGATAAATCTGATCTATGTTGTGAATAAATTAATAAACTATACAAATATCTAAACCCTTCACTCTATTCTATATCTACACCCTACCACTTGAGTGAATGTGCAGTGACTGATATATTAAGATGTTGTAACACACCCCTATTTTTTGTCGGAAGTTATTGCCTTGAGAGATTACTCCCTCCTGAAGCGTAACTTCCCTTTTAATCAATTTTGTGGCAACCTAACCACTCCATAAAATATTGTGAAATAATTGCATTCTTTCTCAATGCTATATCACAATAACCTCTTCGCTTGAAAACCAGCCCCAGGCGGTCCCTTCTAAGCAATCGGGAACCCTCCCCTACTTTTGTCCAGTTCTGAAGATCACAATGAACACAGCACTGCGTTTGGAGCCACACTCTATTTTTTGGTCCTGTTTCAACGCTTAAAATTCTGCAATCAGCATATGCTCATCTTTGTACAGCGTCCAGCAATGATATCTTATTCTTTGCGACGCTTAACCCAAAGAAGTATCCAATATTACACTCTTCTTGTGACAGACATTTCCGTTAATGCAGTCTCACTTACTGATCAGGAAATTACTGACGTCAAGAGATTTTAAACCCTCCTCCAATTCGAGACCAATACGTCATAGCAAGCTCATCCAGTCCAATTCCAGATTTAACCCCTTGGGTTCCAGAGATTCAGCTCGAAAAATCCAGCCTTGCTCTAACCATTGGAGACGTTGTTCCCTGTCTCCTCCTCTCGGATTCTCTGGCACATGATCTATAATTCACCATTTGAACTCAGCGAATGTATGCTGTAATTCCACACAATGTTGAACAAGAGGGGAAGACACTTAATAATTTGCGAAAACCCCCGAATACAATTAAGAGAGCAGACAAACGAGGGGCAACGGTAGTGCAATCTATTGAGCAATACCGCCAGGTTGCCAAAACACAATTAGCAGACAAAAAATTCTATCGTCAGTTGTCTTACAATCCAACTAGTGAAGTGAAAGCTCTAATTTTGGATTTGTTACAAGGGGGATTAGACCAGGGTTGGTTAACAAAAAAAGAGTTTAAATTTCTGACACTAAAGCATCCAGTGGTACCTAATTTTTACACTGTGCCAAAAATACATAAATCTCTTTCTCATCAACCAGGACGACCAATTGTATCATGTAGAGGATCTTTGTTAGAACCGCTTTCTCAGTATTGTGATGTATTCTTGAGACCGTGTGCACAAGTGGCCTCAAATATCAAAGATACATCTCATTTTTTGGAAAAATTAGATTCCCTCACAATACTGGTGGATGAATTAATGCTGGTATCCCTTGATGTGGTGGCGTTGTACACCAACATTGCACAAGAAGAGGCTTTGATGGTAGTTGAGAAATTAGTGATACCTTTACCCTCTAGAGTACCGAGGGGATTTTTTCTCCAAATGTTATCTTTGGTTTTAACAAGAAATTTCTTTCAGTTTGAGGGGGAATTTTTTCATCAAGTTTATGGGATAGCAATGGGGGCCACAGTGGCCCCTTCCATTGCTACGCTATTCTTAGCGGATTTCGAAATGAATATCATAGTTCCCTCCACATGGTACACAAATGTCTATCTTTGGGTTAGATTTCTTGATGATATATTTTTTTCTATGGAAAGGCACAGAAACAGCTTTGAAAGCCTTTGTTGATTGGTTGAACACACAGAAAGAGAATTTAAAATTTACATTACATTATCATTCAGAAGAGTTAGAATTTTTAGATGTAAAAATTTTCAAACAGGGTTCTTGTCTATATTCTACACTGTTCCGAAAGCCAGTACAAAGAAACACTTTATTAGAATTCTCTAGTTTCCATCCACTGGCATTAAAAAAGGGATTGCCCTATGGACAATTTTTGAGATTAAGATGAATTTGCAGTTCCATTCAGGACTTTGATCAACATGCCCAAGAATTGATGCAAAGGTTGCTACAGAGAGGTTATCCTCAGAATTTAGTTAAACGAGCATGGACAAGAGCTAGGTTCACACACAGAGAATGGATGAGGGGCTCAGAAGCCTCTCATGGATCTAATGACGTGGAATTAGATTATATAACGGGTATATTACCATATATGTCAAATGTCCATAAGATTAGGAGTATTTTAAGGAAACATTGGCATGTATTAATGTTACATCCATGCTTTCAAAAATCATTACGAATTGCATTTATTTATTTAATTTATTTATTTACATTCTCTTATATACCGCGCTATTCTGCATCAGTGCGGTTTACATTGAACAAACTGAAATTACATTGAACAGGGCATTATAACTTGGAGATAACTATCTTACAGGGAACATGGGCTATGGAGGGTTAAGTGGCTTGCCCAAGACCACAAGGAGCACCTGTGGGACTAGAAACCCCAGTCCTTCTGGCCCAAGGTTGCTGTCCTCTAGTGGGATTTGAACTCCCGACCTTCTGGCCTGAAGTACCTTGCCCCAACCACTAGGCCACTCCTCCACTCCTAGGGGTCCGAACATTGGTAATTTGATAGGGAATACAGGATTAAAATCTTTACAAGATTCAAGAGAGTCTCCATTGGGGCATGTTCATTCATGTTCCGCTTGTGATTTATGCCGGCAAACCATTGAAGGAAAGGAATGGAATATACCTAACACTACCATAAAGCAAGTATCTAAATGGTCGACCACGTGCTCATCTTCGTTTGTGGTCTATGCATTAGTCTGCCCATGTGAGAAACTTTATATAGGACGAACTATTCGTAGGGTAAGACTACGTTTACAAGAACATGCTTCAAGAATAAGGAACGCAGTAGTGTCTGCCCCTCTTGTTCAACATTGTGTGGAATTACAGCATACATTCGCTGAGTTCAAATGGCAAATTATAGATCATGTGCCAGAGAATCCGAGAGGAGGAGACAGGGAACAATGTCTCCAGTGGTTAGAGCAAGGTTGGATTTTTCGAGCTGAATCTCTGGAACCCAAGGGGTTAAATCTGGAATTGGACTGGATGAGCTTGCTATGACGTATTGGTCTCGAATTGGAGGAGGGTTTAAAATCTCTTGACGTCAGTAATTTCCTGATCAGTAAGTGAAACTGCATTAACGGAAGTGTCTGTCACAAGAAGAGTGTAATATTGGATACTTCTTTGGGTTAAGCGTCGCAAAGAATAAGATAGCGTTGCTGGACGCTGTACAAAGATGAGTATATGCTGATTGCAGAATTTTAAGTGTTGAAACAGGGCCAAAAAATAGAGCGTGGCTCCAAACGCAGTGCTGTGTTCGTTGTGATCTGCAGAATTGGACAAAAGTAGGGGAGAGTTCCCGATTGTTTAGAAGGGACCCCCTGGGGCTGGTTTTCAAGCGAAGTGGTTATTGTGATATAGCATTGAGAAAGAATGCAATTATTTCGCAATATTTTATGGAGTGGTTAGGTTGCCACGAAATTGATTAAAAGGGAAGTTACGCTTCAAGAGGGAGTAATCTCTCAAGGCAATAACTTCCGACAAAAAATAGGGGTGTGTTACAACATCTTAATATATCAGTCACTGCACATTCATTCAAGTAGTAGGGTGAATAAATTAATGGCAAAACTACTAAAGCAGAGGATAGTGCATTTTCTGGAATCCAAAGGAGTATAGGATCTGAGACAGCATGACTACTAGATGTAGGTCTTGTCAGACTAATCTGATCTATTTCTTTGATGGGTGTCCACAGAACTGGGTCATGAGAAAGTGCGAAATGTGATTTATTTTGATGTCAGCAAGGCCTTATATGTACATATATGGTGATCCTGCTCCTCAAGTGCTCTGGTCCATTTCCATTAAGGGCCTTAAACATCAGAGATAGAATTTTAAATTTAGCCTTGTAGTGAGCTGTTAGTAAAATTTTGCAGGAATGGTATGATATGATCATGTTGCTTGCGATGTTCTATTTATTGTGCTACAGCATTCTGAATTATTTGGAGCTGTTGCAAACTCTATATAGTCACATCAATATAGAGTGCATTTGTCCAGCCTTGATGTTATCACAGTGTGACCCACTATGACATGACTTTCCTTCTTGATGAACAGAGAGAGTAATAGAAGCAGCTCCTGAAGTTTGCTTTGATTTGGGGGGGGGGGGGGGATCATAATAGCTGAGTCCACCTGTACCCGAAGGTTTCTGACCTGTGACCTTTTTTTTTTTTAATTTTAAGAATTTCCATTTAATACAACAGGAATGTATAAAGAAACATGCAAGAAACAAATAAAACATATCTTTTAAAGTTACCCAAAAAGGAATAAAGTAAACAATATTGCAATTAGACCACATCAGGGGGAGTAAAGGACAACAAAACATAGAGCCAATTAAATCTCAAGCTCTAATTTCCCACATCCCAATAGCAAATTACTATCAGATACAAACATAACATAATCGTGCTACCCTTTAAGTACTACTTGATACACCACCCTCCCTGCTCTTCAAAAAATCCTCCAACTGCTGGGAGTCTGTATAAAGATAACAGACACCCAACAGACATACCACACACTTGCAAGGAACCCTCAAATAAAATGTTGCTCCTAATGCTATCACATGGGATTTTAACCGAAGAAAACTCTTTGGTGTATTTGAATGGCCCTAGCCATATCTAGAAAAACCTGACCCCCCTGCCCACAAAAAGAACTTGATTTGTATTTAAAGTATAACTTCATAACCTGTGATTTCTCAATATCAGCAGTAAAAGAAACCACCAGGGTAGCTGTCCCAGGAATCTCATCCACAGACTGCTCCAAAAATTGGGACAAATCTATGGAGACTGGGGGAAGGGGGAGGGGGAGGACCCAGCGGCTACACCGACCAACTTATCTGGCAAATAATATAACTTAGTAACTTGTATCTTATCTGCATCTTCCATTTTCAAACACTACCTAAAGTATTTCCACAATAACATTAGTGGTGAGAGGTAGTGGGTTCTAGGAAAATTAAGAAATCTTTAATTTTCACTATGCATCAAGTTCTCCAACAGTTCTAGCCGCCCATGTAAAAGCAGGGTATCTCTCATCCCTGCCACACTAGCCATCTAAACATTGGAGAGCTGATAATCAATCCTAGATATTCCTCCACCTAATTGAGCTAAAACCACATCCTATTGCTCAAATTTAACAACAACCTCCTTAGAAAAGGAGGCCGTCTGGTTAAACAGTTTTAAGGTACTGATTTGTCTGTGGAACCATAGTCCAAATGTTCATTAAGGTAACAGAAACAGGGGCAGGCCCCGGAGGGAGTTGAGGAGCCAATAAAGAAACATCAAAGTGCAACCGTGTTGGCATAGGGACCAAAGAGACACCAGAAGGGGGAGTCTCTGAGACGTCTAACTCAGGGGCACCCAGTGCCAGAGTCTGCTCCTTCTCTTGCAGTGGCCCCAGGATAGCTAAAGGCTGTGGAGGTGGGGTTCGAGCAATGGGGCTTAAAGTAGCCCCTGACTCAGAGGGTGAAGGTAACTGCATTGGAGAACTTGCCTGGATTACTATAGCTGTAGAAGAATTATGTCTATCCATGGGGCCCACAATTTTACTTAAAGTTGCTGAGCTCACAGATGGCACTTGATCCGTGTTCTTCCTCTTGTGCGGCATCCCTCCAAATCAAACTTCTTGACAACAAACTAAGGGACAACAAAGGGACAAGTCCCTTTGTTTCGTGTTCCTTCATTAAAGTGTCTATGGCTGTGTGTCCGTGATCGCACAGAGTCACAGTCAGATGACACAGCCAAATGGGCAGAGCCAACACTCCCGCGCCGATCTCTGGTCTTAAGGCAGGCTCAAACAAACACCCACTACTCAGCGTGGCTTCCTTTGGCTCCAGGCAGACACCCTCCACTCCCCCTGACCTGTGACTTAAGGGGGAGTTCGTAGCACCCTAAAGGGATTTTGATATCAGGTATGTGTCTGCCTGTGTCATGGACCCATAGGAATCTGTATTATTTTGGCTCAGGCAATTTTTTTTTAGCATATTCTTGAACTGCTGTTAGGTAGTCAATTTACTCAGAGCTGTAGGTAAGTCTGGTTCAATGGGTATGAGTAGCTGCATGTCATCTGTGTAGATATAGAACTGAGTATCCATTGATCAAATCAACTCAGCTAGTGGCTTGTGGTAGATATTAAACAAAATAGGTAAAGTACTGTATGGATCCCTGTGGTACTGCACAGGTCAGTGCAGCCATGCACCACAGGAGGGCCATGCTTTGACTGTTGCCGTTGGCCCCCCTTGTTGTCATCATCTAGGGGGTGGGGTTTCTTCTCACAGTAAACCTAGACTCCTCCAGTTCCACATTGGCTCTGGAATGTCCCTACCAGACTCCCTGCTCAGATTTTTGGCACACAAACTTCACAGTCAGGTATCAGTTCTCTCTCACCACTACTGCAGGGAGATTGCACTTTGACTGTTGCCTCTGGCCCTCTCTGATGTCAACCGAGCAGTGGGGTTTCCTCTCACAACAGGCCTAGACTGCACCTTTCCAACTCCCTGTTGGCCCCAGAATGCTTCTAGCAAGGCTTCCTGCTCAGATGTTGACATACAGGCTTCAGGATCAGGTATAAGCTCCCCCTCCCCCCATTTTTAAATGAATATCTAGCTCTAAGGATAAGACTCTGAGAAGGAAATCCACATACAAACACACACACATCCACACAGTCTCTATTTAAATGACACAATATTCCATGAGCCGCTTGGCTGAAGACCGAACAGTTTAGGTCAACTATCCAGAGGGTCACCAGGAGTCGACACCGACTCGACGGCACTTAACAACAACAACAGTGTTACAATTCTGTCCTGGATTAGTGACATATTGCTAACCTTTTTGTGTTCTGTGACATGGGAATTCTAGTAGAGAGTGACGCCTTTCCCATTCTACACTCTGGTCCTACTTTACATTCAGTCTTATTAAAATGAAGATGATTATGTTTTACTGAGAAGGTTGGCCTGAATTCCTGCATAAAAGGTTTATTTAGCTTTTTTGAAATGTGTGGAGTCACTTCACAATCTTTTCCCACCATAGTGAATATTTTTGGCTATAAACCTTTCAATGTCAAAGGTGTGGGGGAAGTGAACACTTATTTGGCAAGTGTAATGTAATGAATAAAGATGTCAGAATATAAGTTGAAGAAGAATAACAAATAACAAAAAATAACCTGACAAGGTGATACCTTTCCACAGAATTACATTAATACATTTATTAGCTTGTTTTCAGGATTTACATTCCCTTTCTTAGTTCAAAACAAAATGAACAGGTCACAGCAAAAGATGGCATTGCCTGAACATAGAAGAAGATCACAGATTATATTACAATAATGGTGATAGTGTCACAACCCCATCCCTTTAGCCACGTGCTTAAAGGTCAGGGTGGACATTATTGTTGTATTGAAGGTAGAAACTTTTGTTAGCCCAGAAGCCTTCTGGTACTAGTAGTCCCTTTCTTCATAATGAATAGTTGTGTAAGCCATGTGAATGGTAAAGTATAGGGTTTTATTCCCTTAATGCACAAAAGGTTCAAACGAATACAACAGGATTTTCACCTTGTTCAGGATTTTCACATAAGGTATTTACATAGGTCAAAACTTGCATATGCTTTACAGTCTTTGTTAGTTATGCAGGGTTCAAACAAAACAGGTTATATAAACAAAAGCAATGCTTCTTCTTTCAGCTTGTCAAACAAAACTGTGTTTCAAAAGTATATCCTGCATGCTATATTTCTCTCAAGGATTCTAAACTCCCAGTACAACAAAAAGTACAGTCCATAGGGCATTCAGTTAGCAAAGGGTCAGGTTCAGCAGGGTCTATCTGCATGGCCTCTTGTTCTGCTGAGATATCTGTGGCCCCTGAGCTTTCCCCATATATTCCTGGTTTTACTTCAGAACTTCTTTCTAAGGCTCTCCAGCCTGGCTGTACCCGGTCTGGCAAATATGCAGCAGGATTTTGGGTAAGCACTCTTTCTATAGGTTCCCAAACTTTTCTCCAGCTGCCTTGGCTGCTCTTACAGCTCCCTGGCTTCCAGGCCTTTCTGTGACCCGGCCTCAGTTCCTGGTTCAGATCTGTGTCTCTTAGACTCCTGGGCTGAGTCTGGTTCACCCACCTCTGAACTCCTTGGGGCTCACATATAGGGGAAGAAGCATGAAGGTACCTCTGAACTCTTGGGTCTGTGTCTCTGGTATTCTCCCTACCAGGCACTCTCCCGGTTCTCCTTCTGTCCTTCCTGAAGACTTCCTTCTGGAGTTTCCCAGCCTGAAACTGGCTCTCCTGGAACTTGTTCCTTTCCTGTAAGAACTGCAAGTTCAACTGCCTTTTCTCCTCTCTTTGGAGCCGTCTCCTTTCTCTTTCGTCTGTATCAGCAGCTACTGCAGCTTGTGCCGCTCCTCTCCCCTCTGGCTTGTCTATGCTTTGCTTATAAAGCTGTTTCTTAGCTAAGGATTCTGTCCCTCTGACCAGGTATATCTGATTATGCTTTGAATTAGTTCTTGCATCATCGCAACCTAGGCGTGTCAGCCTACCTTCTGAATCTCCGTGCATGCTCCCTCTAGCTGCACTTCTCACTAACTGCACTTTATGTATATCATTTCCTTTAAAGAGATCAGTGTTTTCTTCTACCTCCATGGGTTTACTGGCGTCTGCTTCATCACATATTCCCCCCCCTTAAGATATTACGGGCTGGCATTTTCTCGTCTGCACAGCTCGTAATCTTAGACCTGGGGTCTGCCTTGTGGTGCAGTTTTCCCGTTCTGTGCTCTGTCTTACAATCGCACGGCTGTAATTTCTCCTCCCTCGGCCCTATTTCGGCTGAGGTGACCAAGGCCTTTCGCTCATGCCAGGCCATGCCTGAGTACGTTAATGTGATATACTTGCTGGCGACCGCTCTTGTTCTCTATCATATATGACACTGGACCAAGCTGCTTAACCACTTTATATGGTCCTCTCCACTGGCATTCAAATTTGGGGGTAGCCCCTGTCACCATCACTATCACTTTCTCTCCTACTGATAGTTGTTGTGGCTTTGTGTCCTTATCATAATACTTTTTCTGTCGCCCTTGACTAGCCCTTAATTTCTCCTCTGCGAATTGGGAGGTCCTGTGCAGTCGTTCCCGCAAGTTTCGCAGAAACTGGGGTACTCCTATTTCCTTTTCACCCGGTTCCACCCATTGTTCGCAGAGTATGTCCAAAATCCCTCGTGGGGCACGTCCATACATCAACTCGTAGGGAGAATTCCCCAAAGAAGCTTGCGTCCGCTCCCAGCAAGCATATAATACAAACGGGAGCATGGTATCCCATTCAGCCATTTCTCCATCTAAAGCACGTCTCAACATCTGCTTTAGGGTTTGGTTTACATTGGGGGTGATAGGCGGCTGTCCTGACGTGTCATACGCCAAAGGTGTCCCACACTTGGGCCAAATACTTCAACATAAAGTTACTGCCCCGATCGGTTAGCACCTCCTGTGGAAAACCTATTTCACAGAATAACTTTATTATCTCCGAGGTTATAGTCTTGGCGGATATGTTCCTTAGGGGAATAGCCCACGGAAATCTTGTGGCTTGATCGACCATAACTAGCATGTATTGAAAACCTCGAGACGTCTTCAACAAGGGTCCCACTATATCCATGGCTATTCTATGGATTGGTTCCGATATAACGGGCATCGGGAGCAAAGGCGCCTCGGCTGGCTGGACAGAGGTCACTTGCTGGCAGGAAGAACAGGACTCGCAAAATCGTGAGGTCTCCCTAAAGATGCCTGGCCAGTAAAACCGGGCCAGTATTTGGTCTAGTGTTCCCTGTACCCCTTTATGGCCCTCTATTGGGTGGTCATGAGCCAGCCTCAAAACTAGGGACTTGAAAGCGGCGAATACCACCAATTGTTTACGGATTGTTCCGGTTTGGGGATCTAAATTTTCCCTGTAGAGCACCCCTTTATCGAAAAGAAATCTTGGGAAGGTATGCTTTTCCACCTGGGCATACTCAAGCGCCCGAGCGAGCATGGGATCAGCTCTCTGCTCTTTGGGGAAAGATGGGAACCTCTCTACTAAATCAGCCGGGACCCAGGGCAATCCTTGTCCCGCCTCTAACTCAACTCTCCGTTGAGAGCGGCACTGCCTTTCTTTGCGTTTTTCCGCCTTGCCCTTCCTACTCCTTTCAGGCGGGGCGGTTATTAGGTCGTCATGTGAGGGCAACCCTGCTAGCGTTTCATCCTGGGGTTCAGATGTTTCCCCTAGAGCCTTGGACTGGGTTCAAGTAGACACAAGGGCTTCACAAGGATATAGGCCCTTCTCCAACCCTTTTCTAAATTGGGGCCAGTCCCTACCTAGCACCAAGTCATGTGGTAATTTTGGAACTACGGCTACCAATATTTCCTTTTCTATCCCTAATCCTTTTACTAACAGCTTATATACAGGATAGAAAGATGAGGCTCCATGAATGCATATTATTCTCACTTTTCCCTCTGCTCGGTTCGGTATTGACTCAGACTGATCTTCTATGGTACGCCATAGTTTCTTGGAGATCATGCTCTGATCTGCACCCGAATCGAGTAGAGCACTTGTGGTTATACCCTGCACCTTAACCTCTAAAAGAAAAACCTTCTCTTGTCATTTCTGTATTTTCAGTTATTAGTGCGGTACGCGCTTTACATTCACTATGCACATGCCCCAGTTTCCCACAATGAAAACACCTTTTTTTTTCAAAGTGACTTCTTAGCATAGGCATACCAGTTTTTAAACCTTCTAGTTTAGACCTTGGCTCCCTTTCTGATAACTGCACACTAGCACCTGCTGCCGTTTTGGAAGCTTCACCATCTTTGTGAATAGCCAATTCCGCTTCAAAATACCTTTCCGTTAGGAGGATTGCTTCCTCCGTGGTACGGCAGTTTTGCAGTATCAGGAAGGTCTGCACTTCTCTAGGCACAGCAGCCATAAACTGTTCTAGTACAATAGTATCAACTATGGTATCTATGGTCTTACCCTCGGGCATCAACCATTTCATTGTCAGGCTCTTAACCCTTTGACCTAGAGCTTTCGGTGTCTCCCCAGCTTTAAGTCGGGTTGCTCTTAACATCCGGTTATACACCATAGGAGTTAACCCAAGGCGATCCCTAATAGCCTTTGTTACTTCTATATAATTATTGGCAAGAGCTGCAGGCATAGCCCTATAGGTTGCCAGGCGTATGGCCCACTGCTCCTTTGGCCAGCCTATCATATGGGCTATCCTATCAAAGGATTCAAGAAAATCATCTATATCATCATTAGGTGATAATGTCCCCAATGTCAATGTCTCAGAAGACCATGGTCCTACCATACAATTGTTAGCTATAGCATCTAGTCCCTGAGGAGACGAAGCTGCATCCGGCGTCTTCCTCTGGTTAGCCAACCATGCTTCCATTAGTTCAAGCACGGGCTTTTGCTGAGCCTGCATAGCTTGCACCGCCTGTTCCTGCGCGTGGAAGGCCATCTCTCTTTGCTTGTCAAACTGCGCAGCCATCCATTGTAGGACCTCCTTCGGCTCCATAGTAGCCACTTTTCCTACAGAGAAAGAGAGAGAGACAAAACCCCCCCCAAAAAAACCAAGTGCGGTACTGGCAACTCTTCGTCAGTCCCCCTTTTAGCTGGACTCTTAATACTTCTTGCACCTGAATCCGCCACAGGTTCTGCCTAATCACTCATTACCTGCATCAGGAGTTGACTCATGCTTTTAGAAAAGATGTGTCCGCTGGTCCTCCACCGTTCCACCAGTGCTGGCAGCGAATCTTCACATAGGGTTTTTTTTTTTCCTCAAACTTGGCAGCTTTTCTTCCTGAACCAGTGTAGTTTTCTTTTGCTTCGCAAGAAAAAAATCCTAAAAACTACGCCACTATGTCACAACCCCATCTCTTTAGCCACGTGCTTAAAGGTCAGGGTGGACATTATTGTTATATTGAAGGTAGAAACTTTTGTTAACCCAGAAGCCTTCTGGTACTAGTAGTCCCTTTCTTCATAATGAATGGTTGTGTAAGCCATGTGAATCGTAAAGTATAGGGTTTTATTCCCTTAATGCACAAAAGGTCTTTCTGTGACCCGGCCTCAGTTCCTGGTTCAGATCTGTGTCTCTTAGACTCCTGGGCTGAGTCTGGTTCACCCACCTCTGAACTCCTTGGGGCTCACATAAAGGGGAAGAAGCATGAAGGTACCTCTGGCGTCTGCTTCATCACAATAGATATATTATTTTATTCAAGAAGCGGTTTAGAAATTGAAAGTAATTTGTATTTACATTTTTAAAATCTATACATTTGTGGGGCCTGTGTCCTTGGCCTCTTCCCAACCTTAACCTCTATATGACTTCATCTCATGCCTGCTCTTAATTTTCATCTGTGCTTAATAATACCCTTTATTTGTTTTAGCAGTAGAGTACAGATATAGATTTGCGCCTTTAAATCTGGACAATGTGGCAGTTACAGCTAGTGGGTATATAGGCTGAGATTTGGCATAGGTTGTGGGCACTAG
The DNA here is from genome assembly GCA_033557465.1 of Ichthyophis bannanicus. Classification (NCBI taxonomy): domain Eukaryota; kingdom Metazoa; phylum Chordata; class Amphibia; order Gymnophiona; family Ichthyophiidae; genus Ichthyophis; species Ichthyophis bannanicus. The sequence continues at coordinate 167,863,461 of CM066034.1, forward strand.
TTTGCTTTTGTTCTGGGTTTGGGTGCAGAAGGCAATGGCTGCATATTTTCCATGGAGGGAGGGAGTAAAAACTCAGGTCCCGATATTCACTGGTGGCGGCTAATGCTGCTAAAGTGGCTAGCCAATGCCGCTGAACTTTATACCCGGATATTCAATGACAGAGTGTGATAAGGAAGCTTATCATAGTTCAGGAAGGAGCTATAATAGAGGTGAAGTAACTCTGAACAAGCAACCTGTCTGTTCTGGTAGAAATAATAAAACAGAATGTTTCCATAAAAGACTACCAGTCCCAGAATGCACCAGGTTTCCAACAGCCATTAGAAGAGCTGAATTGGGGAAACGTGTGTTCAATCAGGAGGGCTATGAGGTAATCCCCAAGCACTCATCTCCAAGGGCAGGGCTTGATTCAGCACAGCTGCGCTGTGCTAGGGTGGAGCATTCATCTAAGCAGGATAAAAGAAAAGCTTATTCTACAGAAAATCATCAGAAGCTTGATGTTCTTCTTGATCATCAGAAGCACCTGGATCATCCTGACCATCATCATCAGCAGAAGCCAGAGCTGACGGACAGAGAGAGCAAGAAACACTTTGGAAGAAAGAAGAGAAAAGCATTTGGGAGGTCTAAAGGAGTCCATAGCAGTACGTATACTGGGAGGCATTCCAGAGGCAAGCATACACCATTGGACTGGGGAAAGCCAGAGGAGTGGATTTGCAGAGCCAGGAATCCCCGGACGGCACCTGTGAGGGAGACGGCTGCACTTGGAAGGGACCCTAAGACCAGTGCCAGAAGGTATGTGAAGAGAGATCCAGTGTCCAGGGATCTTGATTGGAAGGCTGGACATAAGAACTGGACTACATACTGGCCAGGATATTTAGAGAGGAACTCTAACAGCAATGGAAGCTCAAGTATGAACACTGATCTATGCCCTAGCTCTTCACTGGGAAGACAGCAGGGAAACAAGTATTGTCCTGAGAGTGTTCCATTGAGAAATTCCTCTGTGCCAATCCATGATAGTGAACCTATGATAATTGAAGAAGGGGAAGATGTGGTAAATGGGGACTTTGAGTACATGGATTGCTCTCTGTCTAAACTTCTGTGGTAATATGCTGTTACAAAATACAACAACCATCACAAAGAAATATAAACTTGCTCTTTGATCTACTCAGAAAAGCTTCTGAGTAGGATTTGAGCCACGTAATAGAAAGTAAACCAGCCAAGAGGGTTTCAGCTGGTAATTGTTAGCAATTGAGCCTTGCCTAATTGCCTAGGAGCTCTAAAGGGACACCTCTGAGTGTGTGTGAAGATACAAGAGGTTATCCCTGAAAAAGAACAGTTTTTTTCTACTTTGTGGGGTTTTGTTTGTTCTTTGAAGCACTGCTAAGGAGATATTAGCAGGAGCCTACAGAAAAGACCTTTATGTTCCCATCAAGGTCTTTATGCTTTGATTTGATTGCTTAACAAGTTCAGCTGTTGTTTTTTCCTTATTTGTTTTTCTAAGTATAATACTGAAAGCAAGTATTCCTTTTTATGTGCTACCAAGTATATCTGTGTTGGGAGAAATAACCCCATAAATAAAATATCTTCTTTGCTTTACATTCGAGCAAGCACAACTAATTTATTGTGAACGGCTGAGTCTGGTATGAATGGACTACATTTCCCACAATCCTTTGCAAGTCATATTAATATTTGCCTTTGCCAAGACTGTGGACATTCTCACCCAGCGCCCCCGTTCACAGATGGCGTAGTTTTTCGGATTGCTTTTGCGCAAAGGATTTACATGCTAAGGATTACAACTGAAGTCTGAAGAAAAAAAGAGAGTTCAAGTGAAAAGCTGGAAAAAAAAAGATTTTCCCTTAACTGCACTTTGGAGGAAGAGGTGGCTGATCCAGGTAGCTGTCCTGGGAGGAAAAGACCCTGTGCAGAGCTGGATTCATCACTGGCATAAGGTAATAAGTACCTGGGCATGTCTAGTGGTGGATGGGAGTAAGGCACAGGGGTAATTGAAAAGAAAATTAGGAGAAAACACCTGTTTGGAAGGTGGTGCACTGTGGTTTTTTTTTTCTTTGTTTGCTTGCAGGGATCAAGATGGATCCAAGGGAAATGGCTAGCTGGATGGCAGCCCAGTTTAGCAGGCAACAGGAGCTATCGCAGCAGGCTCAGGACACTGCTATGAAAGCCTTAATGGACCAGCAAAAGCCAGTGCTTGATCTGGTGAAAGCCCTAGTTAATATGCAGAACCAAAGTGGACCGGATGCAAGACCAGCAGTAGATAACTGGTATACCACATGTGGACAGTGTGGGACTCAATCAGGGAATTGGGGCATTTAGTTTTGGGAAGCTAACTCCAGATGATAATGTTGATGATTTTCTAGAGTCTTTTGAGAGAGTGGCACAAGCATTAGCATGGCCAGAGACCCAGTGGGCAGTAAGGCTGGCAGCCTCATTAACTGGAGAGGCGCTTGCAGCTTATAGAGCAATGCCAGCAGCCCAGGCTTTGAATTATAAAGATGTAAAGGCTGCTATTAGAGATCGCCTAGGGTTGTCTATTTCAGAGTATAGGCGAATGTTTAGAGCTACTGCATTAAGAGTGGGTGAAACACCCAGGGCTCTGAGTCATAGAATCAGAGGATTAGCTGTAAAATTGTTGGAGCCTGAGGGAAAGAATGTAGAAATGTTATTAGACATTATTATGCTTGAACAATTTATGTCTGCTGTGCCTAAAGATTTGCACACTTTCCTTATACAGCAAAATTGCCAAAATCTTGGAGAGGCAACCATGCTTGCAGAGAGATTCTTGGAAGCCACGCAGGCTTGCCATAGAATGGGTGTCCCTCTGAAGATTGGTGCTGAGGCAAGCTGTGCTGTATCAGAAAAGAAAATGGTTAAAACTGTTTCTGAAAATAATTGTACTGTGCCAGCCCAGATGACACAGTGGAGTAAAAAGAAATGTTTCAAATGTGGAAAATGGGGACATTTAGAAAGGGGATGCCAGACACACACTAGCTTGATAGGTGTTGATTTAAAACAGCCCAAAGAAGGATTTCTTTTGATGGTTGATGTGCAGGGAATTACCACAAATGCCCTGTTAGACTCTGGGGCAGACCAGAGTATGTTGTCAAAGAGGCTTTGGAAGAGGATAGAGGCCCAAGAAGAATTTGTGCCTAGAACCCCTGAAAGCCAAGTTCACATCAGATGCATTCATGGTGCTGCAACATCATATCCCACCTATAGGCTAATGATTAAGTGCCTGGGGGAACAAGAGGAAGTTCTGTTAGCAGTGGTGCCTAGGCTACCATTTGATTTGGTTCTAGGAAGAGACTGGCCAAGATTTAAGCAGGGACTAGAGAAAGGGCTAGGAAGGAAGGAGGGAGAAGGAATAATGGAAATAGCTCCCGGGCCTTTGTTTGGAAGTCCTCAGTCCCTAGCTAAAAAGATGGTTAAGCTTCCAGAAGGCCAAACTATAGGTAATAAGAGGGGCCTTGTATCCACCCGCTCGCAAGCTAAGGTAGAGAGCCAGCAGCAGGAGGAGGGGGAGCAGGCAGAGTTATTAGGAGACTTACCCTCTCATGATGATTTAATAACTCCACCGTCTGGGAAAGTAAGAAAGTTGAAAGCACAAAAGCGGCGTGAGAGACTTTGCAGGGCACAGGGTAGGGCTGACATGTTGGCTGGTCAAAGTTTACCCTGAGTGCCAGCTGAGTTAGTGGCAAAGTTTCCTAACTTTCCACAAGAACAGCGAGCTGATCAAGCTCTCACCTGAGCTTTTAAGTATGCTCAGGAGGTCAGGGAGGAGTTGCCCAGATTCAGACTAGATAATGAAATATTATATAGAGAGAGTCAGGACCCCAGAAATGGGACCATACGTAAACAATTGGTGGTACCCACAACTTTCAAAGGACTAGTACTTAGATTAGCACATGATCATCCAGTTGGAGGTCATAAGGGGATGCAAGGAACGCTGGATCAAATACTTATGCGTTTTTACTGGCCAGGTATTTTCAAAGAAACTGCCCAGTTTTGTGCTGCATGTCCAGCGTGTCAGCGGGTTACAGCGGCTCACCCACCGGTGGTGCCTTTGATTCCCATGCCAATTATCACAGACCCAATTGGTCACATTGCTATGGATATTGTAGGCCCATTAGTCAAAACGCCCCGAGGTTTCCAATACATCCTAGTTATGGTAGATCAGGCAACAAGGTTTCCCTGGGCCATACCACTGAGGAATGTTTCTGCAAAAACAATAGCTTTAGAGCTAGTAAAATTGTTTTGCGAAGTGGGATTCCCAAGAGAGGTGTTGACTGACCGAGGGTCCAATTTTGTATCCAAATATTTGGCCCAGGTCTGGGATGCCTTTGGCATTCATCACGTGAAAACCTCAGCCTACCATCCACAATCAAACGGTTTGGTGGAGAGATTCAACCAAACTCTCAAACAAATGTTGAGAAGGGGGTTAGCAGGAGAGGTAAAAGAATGGGATATGTTATTGCCCTTTGCCTTATATGCCTACAGGGAAAGAATTCAGGTGTCCCTAGGTGTAACTCCATATGAATTGATGTATGGTAGGGCTCCACGGGGTTTGTTAGATATTTTGAGGGAACAATGGATTGATCCTGAACCAGGAAGTCAGGAGGTGCCACAGTTTCTACGTGACTTGAGAGCACGTTTGAAAAGGACCTCGCAGGTTGCTGAGAGGAACCTGCAGGACAGCCAAGTGCACCAGAAAGGGTGGTATGATAGGAAGGCCAAAAGCCGCCAATTAAGCATTGGTGAAAAGGTTTTGGTTCAAGTAGCAGGTACAGCCCCAAAATTTGAAGTACAGTGGAAAGGGCCATGGAAGGTTGTTAGACAAGTGAGCCCAGTATCTTATATGGTAGAAAATGCAAGAGGGCGTAGACAGACCTACCATAATAATGTACTTAAGTCTTGGAAGGAGAGGCCTGTAAATAATAATGACCCTGAAGCCAGTCAGGAAGTAGGTGAGCTTCACAAAGATAATACTCTCGTAGGTATTACGGACTGTAGGAAAAAGGTTTCACCAGTTACACCAGTCCGTAATAACTTAAGCAGGGGGGTATGTGATAAGGAAGCTTATCATAGTTCAGGAAGGAGCTATAATAGAGGTGAAGTAACTCTGAACAAGCAACCTGTCTGTTCTGGTAGAAATAATAAAACAGAATGTTTCCATAAAAGACTACCAGTCCCAAAATGCACCAGGTTTCCAACAGCCATTAGAAGAGCTGAAGTGGGGAAATGTGTGTTCAATCAGGAGGGCTATGAGGTAATCCCCAAGCACTCATCTCCAAGGGCAGGGCTTGATTCAGCACAGCTGCGCTGTGCTAGGGTGGAGCATTCATCTAAGCAGGATAAAAGAAAAGCTTATTCTACAGAGAATCATCAGAAGCTTGATGTTCTTCTTGATCATCAGAAGCACCTGGATCATCCTGACCATCATCATCAGCAGAAGTCAGAGCTGACGGACAGAGAGAGCAAGAAACACTTTGGAAGAAAGAAGAGAAAAGCATTTGGGAGGTCTAAAGGAGTCCATAGCAGTACGTATACTGGGAGGCATTCCAGAGGCAAGCATACACCATTGGACTGGGGAAAGCCAGAGGAGTGGATTTGCAGAGCCAGGAATCCCCGGACGGCACCTGTGAGGGAGACGGCTGCACTTGGAAGGGACCCTAAGACCAGTGCCAGAAGGTATGTGAAGAGAGATCCAGTGTCCAGGGATCTTGATTGGAAGGCTGGACATAAGAACTGGACTACATACTGGCCAGGATATTTAGAGAGGAACTCTAACAGCAATGGAAGCTCAGGTATGAACACTGATCTATGCCCTAGCTCTTCACTGGGAAGACAGCAGGGAAACAAGTATTGTCCTGAGAGTGTTCCATTGAGAAATTCCTCTATGCCAATCCATGATAGTGAACCTATGATAATTGAAGAAGGGGAAGATGTGGTAAATGGGGACTTTGAGTACATGGATTGCTCTCTGTCTAAACTTCTGTGGTAATATGCTGTTACAAAATACAACAACCATCACAAAGAAATATAAACTTGTTCTTTGATCTACTCAGAAAAGCTTCTGAGTAGGTTTTGAGCCACGTAATAGAAAGTAAACCAGCCAAGAGGGTTTCAGCTGGTAATTGTTAGCAATTGAGCCTTGCCTAATTGCCTGGGAGCTCTGAAGGGACACTTCTGAGTGTGTGTGAAGATACAAGAGGTTATCCCTGAAAAAGAACAGTTTTTTTTTTCTACTTTGTGGGGTTTTGTTTGTTCTTTGAAGCACTGCTAAGGAGATATTAGCAGGAGCCTACAGAAAAGACCTTTATGGGGGAGTAACCAAGATGGCGGATGTTAGCGCGGAGCTGTGAGCGCCTGTTACCAGTAGTCTTTGTCTGTGGAGCGGCGACCGTGAGATGGGACGGAGGAAGCGGAAGCAACTCGCCTTACCTCCGGGTGAGAAACCATCAAGCTCTGCGGGCCAACGAACTCTGGGGCAGTGTGGCTTTGAGCCCCGCGTTGGAGCGGCGTCTTTGGCTGGGGCAGAGGGAGGAGTGTCGCCCCAGAGCGTGTCAGGTGTCTGGCTCTCCTTCGAGGAGCGGACACCGCCGCCGCGTCCTGGAAGTATATCCTCTGAAGCTGCTTTGACCCCGGAGCTGGTTGCAGCAAGCACGCCGACTCTTGAGGCCATAGGAGGTGCGGCTGCAGCGGTGTCTTTCTCTGCGGTGAATGCTGGCCGGGGCCGGAGCTGTGAGATGGGGGTGACAGCGGAGCACTCAGTGTCTGCATTTTTGCCGAGGATGGAAGAACTTCCTGAGGTTCCAGCTTTGGTGAGACCCGCGGTAATTAATATGGAAACGCTATGGGAAGGCATGGCATCTCTGAATCATTCTATGAATAGACTTTGTGGGACGATACAAAAGGAATTCAATGTGGTTAGAGATACTTGTGATTCTCTGTCTAAAGCTCATGAAGGGCAAGTTGGTAGGGTTGCCACCCTGGAGAAGGAGATGGGGGAGTTGCGGGGTCTGGTCCATACTCATCTTAAGGATAGTAATATAACTGCTAGGAAGATGGAGTACCTGGAAAACCAGGCCCGGCGTTGTAATCTCCGGTTCCTGGGATTTCCTAGGTCCCCAATATTGTCTGCGGCTGAGATGCTGCGGAAGTATTTTGGGGAGGTGTTAAAAATCCCCTCGGAGCAGTTTCCCCCCTTAACCAGGGTCCAGTATTTATCCTTGGGTGGTAGAGGTGGAGCAGGCGGGCCCCCGCCATCTTATCCGGGGTTGGGGGATCTCACAGGTCTCCTTGAGAGTTCTCTGGAGATTGTTATGGAAAGAACTACCCTCCTTGCTACTTTTGCTTTGGAGACTGATAAAATGTTTATTCTCAAAATGTATTTTAGGAAAGCTAATGAAGCTTTTATGGGCTCGAGAGTAAGAGTATTTCCTGATTTATCACGAATTTCCCAATTGAGAAGGAAGGAGTTTTTGGCTCTTCGCCCTAGGACTTTGGCCTTGGGCGCTTCCTTCCAACTTAAATTTCCTGTGAAATGTTATGTAATTTTAAGCAAAAAATGTTTCTGTTTTTTGAGCCCAAGCAGTTGTTAGCTTTTTTGGAGTCTAGGGAAGTGAGTGATGTCGAGGATGTTATAACTTCTCATACAGCTGACGTGTAAGTCTCCCATTCGCCTGTTATAATATTTGTGTGATTGTTTGATATGTTACTGTATCATTTATCTGTTGATTATTACCTAGTACTCCCCTATTTCCTAATTTTTGTGGACTGACGGAGGGAAAATGAGTGTGGGATGGTTGTAATTATTACCTAATGATGTATATTTTGTTTTTCCATTTTTCCATTTTCATTCATGGATATTGTATGGATGTTAATTTGTATTAAACTCTATAAATATTAAATAAAAAAAAAAAAAAAAAAAAAGACCTTTATGTTCCCATCAAGGTCTTTATGCTTTGATTTGATTGCTTAACAAGTTCAGCTGTTGTTTTTTCCTTATTTGTTTTTCTAAGTATAATACTGAAAGCAAGTATTCCTTTTTATGTGCTACCAAGTATATCTGTGTTGGGAGAAATAACCCCATAAATAAAATATCTTCTTTGCTTTACATTCGAGCAAGCACAACTAATTTATTGTGAATGGCTGAGTCTGGTATGAATGGACTACATTTCCCACAATCCTTTGCAAGTCATATTAATATTTGCCTTTGCCAAGACTGTGGACATTCTCACCCAGCGCCCCGTTTACAAGAGTCATATCTAGGCCCCAGCATTGAAATACGGGTTGCCTGGATTGCCATGAAGCTAACTGAGCGGCAGCGATATTCAACTGCTGCCTGGTTAGCTTCACCGGTGAAAGGCCAACCTTTAGTGTTACAATAATCAATATCAGTATCATTGTTGCCACTGATTGCCAGGTGATGCTCCCTATGAGTCAACATCAACTCCTAACAATAACAAGAACAAATGGCAGGGGCGTGCCCAACATGTCCCTTGTACTTCCATCATGGAAAAGTCTCTTTTCGCATGTTAAGTTCATTCATAATTAGCATAGGTGCACTTAATACCTCCTCTTGAGATGGCATTAAGTGCATTAATGCAAACTGTAAAATTTGCATTTAGCGAATGATAATTACCATGTGCTAATTGAAATGTGCAGTCCAACCTACTTTCCACACATAACCTATCCAGGTCCCACCCCTTTCCATTTAAGTAGTTAATGCAGGACATTTACCACTAGGCTGCTTTTGTTACCCTGGGCCCATCTTAATAGTTAGCACACACTAAAATTCATGTTAACTGCTTAGTGCACTTTAGTAAAAGGATTCCAAAGTTCTCAGCTGTAGGAACGAAAATAAAAAATTCAGTGCTTTTTATTTGTGGGATTTATATGAATCAGGAGTGCATTTGCAGCCCTGTAACTAAATTTTACAAAAATGGCTCTTAAGGTTCTAAAACATGTTTAAGGTTAGTACATCGGGGCCCTTGACTTGCAAAAGAGATGAGATGTTAATGACCTGTGCTGTCTGTCGGAACAAGGATGTGGTGGCTTGTGCAATAGCTGCCTTAATTGCAGCAAATGACTTGTTTTGGTTAAAACTTTAATGGTTTAATTTCTTTTGATATATCATAAATCTTTAGAATAGTCTAAGCAGTTTACAATTCAGTATGCAAATATAAACTATACGAAGGTTAAATAACTCAACAATACTATTTAATAGAAGCGTAAATTTGGACTAGGACTAAAACATCAAATAGACTATGGGCCCAATTATGAGTTGCGACCCATATTCCTGACCCTATTCCCCCTCCTGCTCTCCCTGCTCGGCTACAGCCACAGGATGGGGAGAGCTGGCAGAGGCGGGAGGGGGTGGGATCTGGGTCGAGCAGGGGCGGGCCGAGCAGGCAGAACATACAGGGCCGATTCAGGTCACGGCCATGTACGTCCTGCAGTGTCAGAGGGGATGTGCTGATTATTCCACTTTGAAAGTGGAGTAATCAGCACCAGTTGGCCAGTTGAGCCCAGGGATTCCCCTCTGGGCTGGGGCTGGGTGCAGGGGGGTCCCCACCACCCGATCCAGGCCCCTGCTGGCCACTTTGGGTCGGGCAGCGGGGAAGAAGGGGGCCAAGCCGCAGGAGTGGGAGGGGACGGGCCAGGGAAGGAGTGAGGGTGGGTGGTGGGTGGTGACTGACCCCAGACGTACAGAGCCAATTCTGAGGTCAACCCTGTACATCTGGGGTCTGCAAAATGGATGGGGACATCTGAGCCGAGACCAGCAGAGGAGGTGCAGGGTGTTCCCTCGCAGCTCAACCCTAGCCATGGAAGGCCTGATCATGGGTCGTGCTGCAGGGAAAGGGACTTTGGTCGGCAGCTGGGGATCACCGCTCCTGAATGGAGCCATGGTGCCGTGGCACTGCGGCTCCATTCAAGAGCCTCACTGGGCTATCCGGGGAGTCTATTGTGTGTGCCGGGTGTCCAGAATTGGGGCACTGCCTGGATGTCCTGGCCCTGTTCCCTATTCTGATCCCACGGGCACATCTAGCCCCTTTGGTATCAGAATTGGGTGCAGCTGATGCATGTCCCGATTCTGGGCACCCGGACAAGGGTTGGACATCTGGAATGGAATGTGTCTTCACGTTACTATGTTACTATGAGGGAGGTCATTCCAGAACTGAGGGGCCATAACTGTAAAAGCAGTTGTGTAAGTTGTCTTAGCTAATGGTTGATGATTGTAAATCTTGAATCAGTTGAGTAAAACAACTTGCAAGAGTTGTTGTAGGCTGAGGCTGCGATGCTTCTTGCGAGACTGTGATTTTTGTAGGATTTAAACTACTTCCATCTTTTGGGATAATATGATAAAAGAAATTGAATGTGATTTCAAGAGAGATTCATTTGTCCTTTTTGAGAGACAAGTTGTTATTTAAGGCTTGGAAGATGGTTTTAAGTCTGCCAACAGGGTTTTGTCAAGTGGCCCCAAAATCTAGAATATCATGACTAATTTATTACATTGGAAACAGACTGAATTACCTGATATGTTATATCCAGAAAATCTCAGCTATGGATGAAAACACTAAATTAAAAATATTTTTACTAAGTCCAGCATGTGTTACACACAGTAGAAACAGAGAAGCATGATGGCAGAAAAAGACTATAAGGCCTATATAGTCTGTCCTTCCCTATCAACTACAATAGTCCCTTTTTTTCCTTTAGAGATTTTCTGTGTTTGTCCCATGCTTTCTTGAATTCAGATACTGTCCTCATCTCTACCACCTCCACTGGGAGACTATTTCATGCATTTATCACTCTTTCTGTGAAGAAATATTTCCATATATTACTCCAGAGTCTACCCCCTTTCACCCTCATCCTATGTCCCCTTATAGCAGAGCTTTCTTTCAATTGAAAGAGGTTCTCCTCCTGTGCATTTCTGCCACTGAGGTATTTATTTATTTATTTATTTAATTTATTTAACAGTTTTTCTATACCGCTCTATTTTAGATCAGAGCGGTTTACATTTAACAGCAACTATACAACACAGGCACTTTAAACATTTAAACATTGTCATCTCTATGCCGCCTTTCCTCTAAAGTATACATATTAAGATCTTATTTATTTATTTACATTCTCTTATATACCACGCTATTCTGCATCAGTGTAGTTTACATTGAACAAACTGAAATTACATTAAACAGGGCATTATAACTTGGAGAGAACTATTTTACAGGGAACATGGGCTATGGAGGGTTAAGTGGCTTGCCCAAGACCACAAGGAGCACCTGTGGGACTAGAAACCCCAGTCCTTCCGGCCCAAGGTTGCTGTCCTCTAGTGGGATTTGAACCCCTGACCTTCCGGCCTGAAGTACCTTGCCCCAAACACTAGGCCACTCCTCCACTCCACAAGTTTTGAAGTCTGTCCCCATATGGTTTATAGTGAAGACCACTGACCATTTCGGTAGCCATCCTCTGCACCGACTGCATCATGTTTATATCCTTTTCTAGGTGTGGTCTCCAGAATTGCACACACTATTCCAAATGAGGTTTCACCAAAGACTTACACAGAGGCTCTATCACCTCCTTTTTTCTGCTGGCCATTCCTTTTTCTATGCTTTTGCAGTCACCTTTTCTACCTGTTTAGCCACTTTAAGGTCATCAGAAGCAATCACACCCAGGTCCCACTCCTCTCTTATGGATAGAAGTACTTCACCCTCTATACTGTACCACTCTCTTGGATTTTTGCAACCCAAATGCATAACCCTGTATTTTTTAGTGTTAAATCTCAGCTGCTAAAATTCTTGACCATTCTTTAAGCTTAGCAGATCTCTCCTCATGTTATCTACTCCTTTCTGGGTGTCTCTGCTACTGCAGATTTTGATATCATCTGCAAAGAGGCAAACCTTACCTGAGAATATGTTGAGAATATGATGCTTATATCAAGATGCTTCATACATCTCTAAATGATGATATTTTTTCTTCAAATCCAATGTGTTAATACAAAGTGCTCAGTTTATCCTGGGAACTATATCCTCAGCTGTAGGTGATATATGATGGATGCTCTCTTAGAATGTCTTGCTTTTTTTTTTCTTTTTTTAAATTGAACCCTTTAGTTTTGTACCTTCATCATCAGTAAGTCCAATTAAAAGAGACCTAATATTTTGCTTTCCACTTAGGTCATTTATCAGAATAGCAAAAAGACTTGATTATGCTTTATTTGGGTTTCATGCCTGACTTGTGCATTGTAAATTTTTTTGATCAGACTCTTGGGTCTATTTTTTTAGTGCATTGACTGTTGAGAAGTCATATGATTTTATTTGCCTCATCTAACACACGTAGCCTATAGAGAATCTCATGCCTTCATCCCATGCCCTTTATGGAATCATTATGCTGTCTTAAACACTGTGCATCCACTTCCCTTGAAAGTAATTGCGTGAAATGAGTCAATATGGAGTTCCTGACACCTACTGTATTCACATCCTAGTCTCATCATTTTAAGACTTGTGTGTGCCAGTCACCTGTCCTATATTTAAGTAGAGGAAAGGTACCAGATGTTTTCTTCTAACTATCTAGTAAGAAGTCTTATGACATTTTAAACATGTTCTGAGAGCCAAGATCACACCTGATGTGTGAAATCACTGCTGACTTGGAAGCTTTTTTTATTTTTATTTCAGAAGCAACTAAAACAGAGCAAGGATCAACCACACTGCATTTCAAAAAGGTTCAGGTGGCAGCTGTGTTCTCACATAATGTTCTTCTCAGTTTTCACAGTTTTATGAGTGCAGAGATATTCTATAGGAATGGTACATTCATAAAAGCCAGGAGGTGCTTTTTGGAAGTAGAAGGCTGTTGGAACTTAGTGTCTGAAATTAATTAAAAAGAAAAAAGAAGGCTATTGACTTTCTCCCAAATACTACTATCTAAAAGCAGAAAACTGTAACTGAGATGATTCTCATTGACCTTTTTAAGTGCCCTTGTCTTTTCTAGTCTGGGACCCAAGCAGCTATCTGGCTAAGCAAACTTTATTATTTTATTTCTGCTCACAGGCTACACTGAAGAGCTGATAGCATGGCATCTAAAGTGATGACCGATAGATCATTGTAAAGATCTGAACATACTAACAGTTTTAGGACTAATTAGCTACCCATTACAAATTAAAGGCATTGAAAGCTGCTGAAGAGGCCTCTCTCTTTTTGTGGTTAAAATTTACCTTTACATTGTATTAAATATAGTTTATACTTTCAACTCAATTCAAGAGAAAGCTTCATAACTTTTTCAAACATGATACAGTAGACAGAATCAACCAGTTAGACTGATTCAGCTCTTCCCAGCTAACAAATTAAGAGCACAAGATATGCCATACTGGGTCATACCAAGGGTCCATCAAACCCAGTATCCTGTTTCCAACAGTGGCCAATCCAGGTCACAAGTATCTGTCAGGTTCCCAAAAGGTAAACAGATTCCATACTGCTTATCCCAGGGATAACCACTGGATTTCCTCAGTCCACTTTAAATAATGGTTTATGGACCTTTCCTCTAGGAAACCAAACCCTTCTTAAATCCAGCTATACTGACAGCTTTTATTACATGCTCTGCTCCGAGGAGACATGGATGAGGGTGAAAGGGGATAGATTCTGGAGTGATATGCAGAAATATTTCTTTATGGAAAGAGGGGTGGATCCATGGAATAGTCTTCCAGTGGAGGTGGTAGAGATGAGGACAGTATCTGAATTCAAAGAAGCATGGGACAAACACAGAGGCTCTCTAAAGAAAAAAAGGGGACTGTTGTAGTGGTTGATATGGAAGACAGACTAGATAGGCCATGTGGTCTTTTTCTGTCTTCATGTTTCTATGTTTCTTTGGTTAGAACTTGATTACACATTGAATGAAAAAATGTTTTCTTTGGTTTATTTTTAAATGTGTTATGTTGTAGCTTCATTGCATGTCCCTGAGTCTTTCTATTTTTTGAAGGAGTAAGCAACCAATCTATATTTACCCTTTCCACTCCATTCATTATTTTGTAGATCTCTGTCATATCTCCCCTCTGCCATCTCTTTTCTGAGTTGAAGAGCCTTAACCTTATAAGCCTTTTTTTCGTAGAGATATCATTCCATCCCCTTTATCATTTTGATTGCTCTCCTCTGTACCTTTTCTAATTATGCTATATCCTTTTTAAGATATGGTAACCAGAATTGCCCACAATATTCGAGATTTGGTCACATCATGGAGCAATACAGAGGCATTATAATATCCTTTGTTTTATTCTCCATTGCTTTCCTTATGATTCCTAGCATTATATTTGCTTTCTTGGCCGCAGCTCCCCACTGAGCAGAGGGTTTCAATGTATTATCCACAATGATGCCCAGATCCTTTTCCTGGGTAGTGATCCCTAATATGGAACCGTGCACCGTGTCACCATATTTACTTTATTTATTTGGCTAGATTTTTATACCACCTTTCACAAAGGCCAAAGCGGTGTACATAGAACTTTGAACAGGTTAAATGACATTTACAGAGAACATTAACTACAGTATTTACAGGAAGTGTAAAGAACAGTAACTATTGCAATAAGTTTAGGCAGAAGCATGATGCCTTCAGTTATTTACAAAGTGTTCATTACTGGGGGGGGGTTGGTTCGGAGGGATGGGGCATTTAGGTGGAGGTGGGGCAGAAGTACAGGGTGAATAGGTTGGTTTTGAGAAGCTTGCGGAATGTAAGGAAGTCTTTGGTGTTTCTTAATAGGTCGAGGAGGGAGTTTCAGGATGTGGGAGTGTAGAGCTCAAAGGATCTGGCGCTTGCTTGCTGTGTGCTTCTTGTTGTTGCTTGGGGATGGCTAGGGGATTCCTTGTGGAGTATCTTTGTGGTCGGTTTGTCTGGAGGGGTCCAATGAAGGTTTGGAGGCAAGGGGATGATTGGTGGTTGAGCATTTTGAATATCATCAAGAGGATTTTGTATTGTACTCTGCTCTGTAATGGGAGCCAATGGAGGTATTTGAGGATGGGGGTGATATGATCCAAACTGACATGGGGAGGGCTATTTACAGGGGAAGGCATAATGATTTTGGTAGTCCATGGTATATGGAGTTGCAGTAGTCAAGGTGTGGTATAATGAGAGTATGTAGGGTGGAGCAAAAGTCTCATCAAGCGAGGAGAGGGCAGAGATGCTGGAAGGTTTGGGTTGAGTTGTTCTTCCCTAAGTGTGTGACTTTTTTATTTGTCCACCTTTATATACCATTTCAGGCATGGGTAACCTCTCTACAACTTCTTCAGTAAAGACCGAAGCAAAGAATTCATTCTATCTCCACTATGGCCTTGTCCTCACTTAGGGCCCCTCTTGCCCCTCTATCATCCAGTGGTCCAACTGACTCTCTCACAGTTGTTTTGCTATGAATGTATTTGAAAAAAGGTTATATTATGCATTTTTGCTTCCACAGCAAGCTCTTTTTCAAATTTTCTCTTTGTCTGCCTTATAAATCTAACATTCCAGTACTTATGTTGTTTCCCGTTTTCATCATTTGGCTCCTTTTTTCATTTCCTGAAAGATGTTTTTTGGCTACAACAGCCTCTCTGACCTCACCTTTAAACCATGCTGGCAGTTTTTTGTCCTTCCTTCCACCTTTCTTAAAGCAGGGAATACATGTTGTCTGGGCTTCCAATATAGTATTTTTAAACAATGCCCATGCTTGATGTAAGCCTTTAACCTTTGCAGCTGCTCCTTTTAGTTTTTTCTTAACTATTTTCCTTATTTTATCATAGTCTCCCTTTTGAAAGTTAAAATGCAGTACTGTGAATTTCCTTGCCATCCTCCCTTCATTTATTAAATCAAATGTGATCATGCTATGATCACTATTGCCAAGTAGTCCTAACACTATTATCTCTTGCACCAGATCCTGTGTTCCACTAAGGATTAGGTCCAAAATAGATTCCCCTTTTGTCAGTTTAGAGCATCCTTCAATTGAAAGAGGCTCTCCTCCTGTGCATTTATGATACAGAGGTATTTAAATGTCTCTTATCATATCTCCTCTCTCTCATCTTTCCTCCAAAGTATACATATAGAGATATTTAAGTGTTTCCCCATATGCCTTATGATGAAGCCCACTGACCATTTTGGTAGCCACCCTATGCACCAACTCCATCCTGTTTATATCCTTTTGGAGGTGTGGTTTCCAGAATTACACTCAATATTCTAAATGAAGTCTCACCAGACATACAAAGGCACTATCACCTCCTTTTTCCTGCTGACCATTCCTCTCCCTATGCACCCAAGCATCCTTCTGGGTTTCGCTGTTGCCTTTTCTACCTGTTTAGCCACTTTAAGATCATCAGAAGCAATCACACCCAGATCTCGCTCTTCTTTTGTGGACAGAAGTACTTCATCCTCTACACTGTATTGCTCCCTTGGATTTTTTTCAGCCCAAATGCATGACCCTGCATTTTGTAGCATTAAATCTCAGCTGCCAAATTCTCGACCATTCTTCAAGCTTAGCTAGATCCCTCCCCATGTTATCTTCTCTGCCCTTGTCTTGACTTATCTGCATTAGCTTCCCTACTACTCACCTGCGTCATAGGCCATCTGGACTACTGTAATCCTATTTATGCTGGTATTCCTATCTCTTCTCTAAAACATCTCCAACTAGTCCAGAATACCGCCATCTGCATACTCTCTTTTGCTAGAAAATTTGACCATGTCACCCCACTTCTGAAACACTATCAATGGCTTCCAGTATCAGCTCAAATTCAATATTAGTTACAGATCCTCATGCACAAAGTTCTCTCAACCGTTTCTCCTGCTTATCTGTCCTCTCACATTTTATACCTCTCCCCATGGCCTTTGTTTGCTTCATGATAATAGGTTACACATTCCATCCCCCAATTTAGCACACTTAAGAGTATATTTACTAAATGGCGGGGTATGTTTACTAAATGGGGCCGTGGCTCTGGTATCGCACGGAAGCTACTACCACCATTTAGTAAATATACCCCTTAGAGTCTACATACCGCTCGGCCTTCTATTTTTACATGCCCACATTATGGAACTCCCTGCCTCGGTCCCTCCTCCTTGAACCCTCCTTTGCCTCCTTTAAGGCTCAACTTAAAACGTATCTTTTTTCTTCGACTTTTGGAGCCTAGGTTGCCTGGAACACAAATAATCCTGCCCTCTCCCTTCCCTGTGCTGGAACCCTTTCTTTCTACTGAGTTCTTGTTTTCTCTTTTCTGTTTATAGTGTTTCTTTCTTTTTCCTCTCTGTTATTTTGTAATTATAATTGTAAACCACTTTGCCTTTTTACACAGAAAAGTGGTATATCAACTTCTAAATAAACATAAAAATAAACATACTTCTTTCTGGGTGTCTATTCTATTGCAGATTTTGGTATCATCTGCAAAGAGGCACACCTTTCCCGACAGCTGTTCTGCAATATCACTACAAAAATGTCAAAAAGAATCGGACCAAGGACAGATCCCCACGGCACACCACTGGTGACATCCTTCTCCCCAGAGTCGGCTCCATTTATCTGTACCCTTTGTCGCCTCCCACTCAACCAATTTCTAACCCACTCAGTCACTTTAGGGTCCATCTGTAGGGTGCTCAATTTATTTATACACCGCCTGTGCGAAATGATGCCAAAGGCTTTTCTGAAATCTAAGTTTACCACATTTAGGGCTCTCCCTCGGTCCAACTATCTGGTCACCCAGTCAAAGAAATCAATCAAATTTGTTTAGCAAGACCTGCCTCTAGTAAACCTATGCTGCCTCAGATCCTGCAATCTATTGGACTCCAGAAACCACACTATCCTCTGTTTTAGCAGCATTTCCATTAATTTGCTCACCACAGAGGTCAAACTAACCGGCCTGTAGTTCTCAACCTCATTCTTAAATCCACTTTTGTGTAAAGGGACCACATGTGCCTTTCTCCAGTCCTCTGGGACCACTCCTGACTCTAAAGAAGCATTGAACAGGTAAGACAGTGGAGCTGCTAGAATTTACCCAAGTTTCTTAAATACTCTCAGATCTCATCATTCATCTGTTCCCTCTTGGGTGCATGGCCCTGTAATACCCTTAGTGTGTGAGGGTATTACATTGCCTGGAGGATAGGTCTGAGCTACAGGATTACTTCCTGCCACACCAAGATGATGCTTTCTTTGTACATGGCTTCTCTCCTCCATGGCAGTGGAGAGGCTGCCATACTGGAGGTGGGACTTCTTTACTATGTTCCTGTAGGTCTTGTTAATATATCTTTTTGTCTGCCTCAGCTCCTACAAGTCTGCAACTCTATCCTCCAGAGCTCAGACCCATTCCCTGAGAGCAAAGAGCTCTTTGCACCTAGTGTACACCAACTGGGAGAAAATCATATGTGTGACACTGTGCAAAATACTGGATAAGCCCCCATCTTGTTGCTGGACTGATGTCTGCATCTTAGTTTTAAATATTTGTTTGGTTATTTAACGTTATTTATTTATTTAACATTGCTAGGGGAATAGGGATACTTGTAACAATACAATTATACCTAATAAGTTTAAGTGACTTGTTAAAATGTTCGCCTCATGATGATCTCCAAGGCCATAGTTAATCTGTTCTTAAGGCCTAATAACTTGCTGATGAAGATAAGCAGTTAAACTGAAAGTGAATAAGATCACTCCTTTCCCCTTAACTGGTTTAAGAGCCTATAAATCAAAGATTATGCCTGGGGTCGGTGGGAAATAAACACTAACTGAAAGTTTGCTTGTTATACTATTCCCTAACTGACTTAAGAAATACAGAATTTTAAAACAGACACAGATTTTATCAGCTTAAACCCAAAGAATTCCCTCCCGCCCAAGTTTATGAGAATTTCCCAGCAAGTAAATACAAGTCCAGATTTCTTCCCAGCTGTAGCAGCTACTCTCTCAGCAGTCCTTCAAGACTGGAAAGAAGCTTTGAAAGAGAAGGCAGCATGAGCCAGCCAGGAGTTGAACCTAGAATCTTCTGATCCATAGTCATATGCGTTATCCATTGCAACACTGCCCCCAATCTTGTCTTCATGGCACAAATCGTGCGGCAAATGTATAATAGATAGCATGGGCAGCATAATAAATATACAACAAATTCAGATGTACATTGGAACTGGTACCAACAACCAGTTTGTGGATCTTCCTAAGAGCTGCCCGACAATACCATGAACAAAATCGACATTGCCCGCATGCTGTATGTCTCATTTCGCCCTCTAGTGGGTGCAAAGATTGATCTATGGAGAGTGCTGATTTCACCAAAATGTCCCACAAATGCAAACCCCTAGAGTATGCAATAAGAGGTTTAGCAAAGCAAGAATGAAGGCCTAAAACTGACCAATGTTTTTTCAACAAATTGACAATCCTGAAAGAAGTTTGCACGAACGGGAGGACTCCTAACACTACATCCGGATCACGTCATGAATGCGGGGAAATCTGTCCAAACAGCAACCATTATGATGAACACACCATGCTCTTTTATAGGCTCTATTAATAATTCTCATAGGGTATCCTCAAATTTGTAATCGAGAATGCAATTCATTAGCACAAGCCCGGAATTCCTCATTAGTAGAGCAAAGTCGTTGTTGTCATAAGAATTGGCCAAAAGGAAGGCCCCTATGAAGGGTTGCAGGATGGTGACTGTGGTAACGAAGAAGGCCCCTATTGCTATGCCAAAGATCTGTGAAAAATAAACTCCATCAAATAAAAAATAAATGTGCATAAGAACCAATTTTATTAAATCTAACAAAAAAGACTTAGGGACGCATGGTGGTGCAATCTGAAATGATGAAGCCAACAATAGCATAGCTTCTTCTTGATCGATGTTAGTATATAAGGCTCACACATCCAAAGTTACTAACCATACATATCCATCAGCTGATAGAATTCACTCAACTGGCTCAAAAAATCAGAAGAATCTCGAATAAACGACTTAACCAATGCAGCTTCTTTTTAAAAAAAATGTCACAAAATTGTGGCAAAGGTTCAAGTACAGAACTCCTACATGACACTATAGGTCTGCCCAGGGGGTCTGTAATTGATTTATGAATCTTTAGTACTGTAGAAAGCGTTGGTATTTTGAGATGTAAAACGCATAAAAAGTTTTTTCCTTTGAGGTGATCCACCCAACTGATAAGCATCCATCACCAATGTCTTTATATGATTCTGTGAAAAGGAAGTGGGATCTTCTGACAATTTCTTATAATAATGGGTATCTTGAAGTTGCGCATGAATATCCCTATAATAATTATCCATAGTTTGAAGTACCACTGTGCCGCCTTTGTCAGCTTCTCTAAAAACAATTTGGTCATCCATAGCTAGTTGTCTAAGAGCTGTCTTTTCATGCAGTGAAATGTTGGAGTAGTCGTGTAAAAAAGACTATTGTTTTAAGACCTGCCAAAACCAATTCCTGAAATGTGGAAATAAATGGGTCAATAGGACCAGGGGGTATCCACTTTGAAGGTGCACAAATTACAGAAATATCTGAAGAGATGGGTTTATCAGCAAAAAATTTTATGACCTGTAATTTTCTGAAATTTTTTTTTAAAGAAATATGCATTTTGAAAGAATCATACCTCACTGTAGGGACAAAGAACAACCCCAAATTCAATAGCTGTTCTTGATGTGGGGTTAACTCCTGTCCAGTTAGATTGACGACTGCTGTTGTTTCTGTTTGGTACGCTGTCTGGTGTTTGGGAGATCCCCCCCAGTGCTGTCGAGATAAGGTTGCTGTGGGCGTCTGCCCCGTGATAATTGTCAATTCTGCTTTGACTTCTTTCATCACCAATGGTTCTTGAATGTAAGATACAGATTGAAACGATCCATTTGCTCTTTATGGTTTAATAATGACTGTGTATTGTTTGCACCTTTTCTTGATCTCAGTATCATTCAACATGGATTCTTGAGTGTTTTAGCATTCCAGTTAGAGACTGGAATTTTCTCTTTAATTTCCATTCCGATCTTCTTTTTCCTAGGCCAGTCACGTTTTCAGGATTCCTATAATGAATATGCATGAAATGGATTTGCATACAAGAGGAGTAGCTTAGTGGTTTAGAGCACTGTCTTGGTAGCCAAGAGACCAGGATTCAATTCCCACTGGCACTCCTTGTGGCCTTGGGCAATTCACTTAACTCTCTATAGCCTTGGAAGGGCCTGGCAATCTACTTCCAGACACATTGCCAAGAAAAACCAGGAGTTGCTGGGTCACCAGGAGTCAGCACTGACACAAAGGCACACATTGCATTTTGAAGGCAGTACATGCAAATCCATCTCATGCATATTCATTGTGGGAATCCTGAAAACCTGACTAGCCTGGGTATACCTTGAGGACTGGGTTGAGAACCACCGTCTTAGAGGGAACGCTGACCAGTATTTTCCTGACACATACAGAATGTTGATATCAAGGGCTCTCAGATATCTATGGAGCAAGAAGAGAAAATAATTGTCAGGAACAAATTTTACTTTAAAAGGATCATATCTTTTATCTTTCTAACTAAAGAGCTAAAACATCACTGACATTACAGGATGTTCCTCTGAGACCCCTCAATGTGTCTATACCTGGCCTTGTGTCATCTAGCTTTTTTGGTCAGGACATTCATGTTTATGAAAATGTTCAGATAAAATAATTCATTCAAGTAGAATATGTACTACATGTCCATTCTCCTGGGGTTTTTATGTTGCATTAAAGGGCCTGTGTGCTCCTCTAAAAAGTGAACTAATCTGCTTGCTTTCTGTCTTTGGATCAACAATGCAACAAGATGCTCAATTCTATCAACTTAGAACCAAATCTCTTTTTTATATATTGTACAATCTCTTATGGTTTCTCAAAAATATTTCTTACCATCGCTAAAAGGTCTCAGACTTTTTTGGCACTTATTTTTAGACTTATAATACGTCCAATACTAGTGCCTAATAGCATCAATGACCTTTAGCGGAACTACAGGGTAATAATGATGAAAGCATATGGTACGTATGATGTGTCACATTTCTCTTAATTCCAATATAAGTGCTCTTATTAAAAGAACATAACAATTGCAGTTCTTTAATACTCAACAAACAACGAGTTTTTAGCTTGTGCTTGAACTTCTTCGTCACACTCCCATTTTGCTTTCTGATCCCAACGCCTTCCCAACGTGTTTTCCCGGTAGGTGATTTTAGATTTTTGATTGTAAAGTTATTAGGAGGTGAAGGAGATTTGTACTAGGAACTTTGAAAGGATTTTGTTAGTGATTGGTTACTAAGGTGGGTTTTATTTTGTAGAGTTTGAAGGGCAATGAATAGAGATCCCCTGAGGAAACAACTAATGTGAAACACGGTGGAGGCGCCTGGGGAAGGCGTTGGGATCAGAAAGCAAAATGGGAGTGTGACGAAGAAGTTCAAGCACAAGCTAAACACTCGTTGTTTGTTGAGTATTGAAGAACTGCGATTGTTATGTTCTTTTAATAAGAGCACTTATATTGGAATTAAGAGAAATGTGACACATCACACGTACCATATGCTTTCATCATTATTACCCTGTAGTTTCGCTAAAGGTCATTGATGCTATTAGGCACTAGTATTGGACGTATTATAAGTCTAAAAATAAGTGCCAAAAAAGTCTGAGACCTTTTAGCGATGGTAAGAAATATTTTTGAGTAACCATAAGAGATAGAACCAAATCTCTTTTTATATATTGTACAAAGTTGATAGAATTTAGCGTTTTGTTGCATTGTTGATTTAAAATCGCTCAGAGAGAGACCATAATTAATTGTTCTGTCTTTGGATAGCTATTTGAACTACTTATGAATTTAACATAAGTATTTTTGTTGTGGATTTGTAAACTATTTATGAGTAAAGCTGACATATTAAACTCTCAATATAAGGATTTTTATTCCTTATACAAACAGATTAGATTTTTTGTTGTAGTACTTAAAAAAACAAGTTTGAAAGTGGACACTTTATAAATCACACTTCGATTTGGGCATTTAAGTCATATATGTGTGTAAATGAGCATTTACATTTACATTGTGATGAGGTAACTAGTACAGAGCCTATGTTATATGAGGAAATGGCTAGCTCAGAGCCTATGTTAATAGGAAAAGAGGAAGAGCTTACCTCACAAACACATAGGCAGCAAACATATTCAGCTTTCAAAAAGCCCAAGTATAGTGGAGAAAATTTTCCATTCACCAAAGGTGACGCAGCAGAAAACCAAAAGGCTAATCAAGCTCACCTGAGTGGAAGGGCACGTACAACGTGCAGAGAACAGGAGCATAAAAACTACAGGGAAAGCCCAGTAGAGGAGCAAAGGGAGGGGCTGGAGCCAAGGCAGCAAAGGCAGGAGCAGAAGCCAAAGGGTGGAGCAGGCTGTAGCTGCAGAGGAGTCTCCCAAGCCAGAGGGGGCCTCGGTCACTGGAGAGTGAGTAACCAAGAGGAAGGAAGTCCTCTCAAGCAGCAGACCTTGCTAGAACCAGGAAGTAAAGGAAGTGTCCCGGTAGCAAGAGGCAGCGGACACAGACTCTCTTCAGAAAGTGATTTCAGCTTGGACCCGGCTACAGAGACGTGGAAGTCTTGGAGAGGAGCCAGCCAAAGCCCAGAGAGCAGGGCCGGATTTGCCTATACGCCACGTACGCCGTGGTGTAGGGCCCACAGCTGGCAAGGGCCCACCGGAGGGCTTTAGAGGGAGCCGGGGATGCCCGCGCGAGGACCCGGCTCCCTCTGTACAGCCGCCAGCGTGAAGAGCCTTTTCCTTCACGCTGGCGGCTGTTTCTGTGAAGCCGCGAATGCTGGGAAAGGTTAACGGTTGCCCTTTAACCTTTCCCAGCATTCGCGGCTTCACAGATACAGCCGCCAGCGTGAAGGAAAAGGCTCTTCACGCTGGCGGCTGTACAGATGGAGCCGGGGCCTCGCGCGGGCTTCCCCGGCTCCCTCTGAAGCCCCTCAGACAGCCGCAATGCTGTCCGGGGGGGCCAGGACTGCACGGGGGCACGGGGGGGGGGCCAGGACTGCACAGGGGCACGGGGGGGGGGGCCCAGGACTGCACGGGGGGCCCCAGGATGGCACGGGGGGGCTCAGGATGGCACGGGGGGGGGGCCCAGGATGGCACGGGGGGGGGCCCAGGACTGCACGGGGGCGGGCCCAGGACTGCACGGGGGGGGGGACACGGGGGAGGCCCAGGACGGCACGGGGGGGGGGCCCAGGACGGCACGGGGGGCCCAGGACTGCACGGGGGCGGGCCCAGGACTGCACGGGGGGGGGGACACGGGGGGCCCAGGACTACACGGGGGGGCCCAGGACTACACGGGGGGGGGCCCAGGACTACACGGGGGGGGGCCCACAATTTTTCTTGGCGTAGGGCCTCACTCTAGCTAAATCCGGCCCTGCCAGAGAGAGAAGCTCATTACCCAGGGACAAAAGCTAAGTACCCTATTGTAGCTAGAGGGAAAAAGCCAGGCATTGCCAGCAGAGCAAAACCCAGTAGTTGGGAGGAAAATCCCTATTGGAGAAGGAACCTGAGAGAGACCGTTCCTAGCACAGGACTCTTGAACCCTGTTGATGTAGAGCACTTACCAAATAGAATAACCAGTGTCACTCAAGGGAAGAGCTGTGAGGATTTCAGTTGTAAAGATTGTTATGTGCCTCGAAATACAGACTATGAGCAGATGCAATGGGAAAACCAGGAGTGTGATATAGAACCGGATTCCATGGATTGCACGCCTTGTCTGTCTGATGAAATTACATCCCTATGTTAGCCAAGCAAGCAGGAGTTCTGTGATACATTGTGTTGGAGTGGAGTTTATTTTCTATATTGTGAAGAAACAGTTTTTCTTTTGTGTTCCATTTGTGCTGTTCATAAAGAATCCTATGTGGGACGGGGAATAAAACCCGAATTATTTCTTTTGCCTTAATTACACGGCTACTGACTATTTCTTTAATAAGGCAACCCACACCTCACGGCCCTAGGCGGGCGCCTAACAGGGCCAAAAAGGGGTGCTGGTGACAACATTCATGTTTGATGGAGTCACAATTCTGAAAGTAAGCACATAGAGTCAATCATGTATACTTTTACTGTGGGCCTATACCTTTTCCAATCTCACATGCTTTGTGTGCAGGACTATTCCATTTCTAGCCTTAGCAGTCGATGCATGCAATCTGTTATAACATCCCCTTCTTGGGATGGCTGCTTTGATTCTGCTCACCCTCTATATAACCTCAATACACAGGATATAAGGTATGGTTTCCTTATAGGTTATGGCTTATGGTTGGTTTCAGTTTGGGGTGTGTGCAGAAGCTCAGCTATAGGCTTTCTTTTATTTTATTTTGTGTTCTGTGTGGAATCAACCCTTGATTCTTGAAGTGTCTGCTTGTGAAGATTGGGGAACCTGTCAGAGGTTTTAACCACCCCTTTGCTGAGTATGGAGAGACTAAATGGTTTGGCTTGCTATTCAAGCCTAACCAAAGGAGTCAGATGAAGGATTTGGCTTCCTACTTGAGCCTAACAGAGGAGTTTTCTGTATCAGAGAAGAGTTCCTGCTGGAAGAGATACAATGGGGTGATTGTTTGCAAGGTGTATAGAGAAGATTAGAAGAATAAGATCCCAGCGAGGAGGGAGAAGGACATTGCAATCTGCTGAGTACATAGGAACCCTAATCCAGGTTCCTTCTGCCAGCAGAGGAACTATAAATATTTAAAATGGGATCACAGACACTAATACTGTAATTGAAAGGAACACAATCTGTATAACCAACAAACTGTAGGCCCGATATTTAGACTTGCCAATATTCAAATGCAATGGTGGTTAGCTGTGGCACTTAAATATCAGCAGGATATTCAGTGGCAGTAGCTGGATTGGAACTGTCGCTAAATTTCTCCAGGAACAAGCAGGAAGTCAGGCCTTGCATATGGGTGACATCGGCACCGACGGAGCTCACGCGGAGCATTTCCCCAGCTTTTAAAGAAAGCCTTTGGGAATGCCACCACTCATACTTAGTCCCCTTCCCGCCTAAGTTGCCATCTTGATCAGTCTCCATTTTTCTGCGGAGCCCTTTGGACGCACATCCCTGTACCTCGGAAAACATTTTTTCATATTGTCTTTTATTCCTGTTTCCCGGTCCTCTTCCCGCCGTCCCAGTGCCCTGCTTCGGCAGCGGACCCTGGGACTTTGTTATTTTTTTTCCTCCTTTTCTTTGTGAATTTGCCTCTGCGTTTTGCGCCCTTTTCAACTGCTGGCTGAACCAAAGGTCTTTGACCTTACAGGAATCCTTTTTGCCCCCATGGCATCTGGTTTCAAAAAGTGTGACAGATGCTCCAAAAACATGTCGCTCATGGACACCCATGACTATTGTCTTTGGTGCCTAGGAGCTTGATCATAATACAGAGCTCTGCTCCCTTTGTAAAAAGATGTCCTCCAAGGCCATCCAGAGTCATAAGCAGAAGCTGGATGATATTTTATGCAAGATGGCCCCGGTGTCCTTGGTAGCTTCCCGCTCCACCGACCCTCCACCTCTGGGGTCCCCCGCGGCGGCCCCGTGGCCCCGGCATCACTCTGAGCAAGGGTCCCCCTAAAGGGAGCAGAAGAAGAAGAAGGCCTTGAGGACCCTGTTGGGGGCTCTGGACAAGCGTGAACATTCTCGCACTCTGTCCCTTAGCCCTCCTTGGCAGTCCTTGGAGAAGGAGCGGCCCCAAAAGGTACCTCGTACAGATATGGAGGCCCCCGGCAATGGTGCCTGGTCTCCTGAGGATCATCCCAGCAAGGACCCCCTCTCCTCCTTGATGCCCAACCCAGTTACCCTGGTGTCGGCATTACAGGGCCCCACTCCTGAGTGGAAGGCCTGAATGCTGGCACTGGAGTGCAGTATCTCTGCCTTCCTTGCTGCCCAAGAGGTGCTGGTGCCAGACCCTGCTGGCATGCGCTCTAAGACGTTGAGGGCAAAGCCTGTCTTGGCTCCCATGACTTCTGCGTTAACCCCTGAGAGTCAGGGGCCTCATGAGGGATACCGGCAGAGGTCTCAATCTTTGTCCCAGTCCTTGGGTGAGAGATCTTCACGGGCCAGCACCTCCGGCACCAGAGAGGCTTTGGCCTTGGAAGCCCAGCGCGCTTCACGAGCTCTGCTCGAGCAGTCTACTTCCGAGTCCCCCTCGGAGATTTCGGACTGGGAGTCCAACGGGGATACTTCCCCTGAATCTCGGACACATCAGGACATCCCCTCAGATCCTTTCCCACCCATTCAGAAGCGGCAGTCACCTCCTGAGGATACCTCCTTTTTGGAGTTTGTGCAGGACATGGCGTGAGCCCTGGTGCTCTCTATACAATCCGAGGAGAAGCCCCATGTGAAGGAACTTGATATTTTGCAATATGAGGCCCCACCGAGGGAATCCTTCATAGTCCCTGTCCCGCCAATTTTGACCCAGCAGCTCCTCCGCATGTGGGAGACGCTTGTATCTGTCCCCATTGTCAGCAAGTGCCTGGACACCATGTACAGGGTCCAGTGGGGGCCCGGCTTCCGGAAGGTCCAGCTCCCCCATACTGTGACAGGCCTGGCTCCAGTCCTCGGACCTCGAACAAGGGGTCCAGGAAAAGCTGTTTGATGTTCCGTGCTTGGGCGAACAGTTGTTCGACAAACCGATGGAGGACAAAACAATGGAGATTGAGATGGAGTACATAAACCGCACCTGTTACTCCCGAAAGACTTCTTCACTTCCACGGAAGAAGCAGCAGGGCAAGAAGCCTTTCTTTCAGAGGAAGGGTCTCGCTTATCGGGGCTACCCACCTTATCCTCCGGTGCCGGCTCAGCCTCAAGGTGGACAGAGCAAGAGTGGCCACCAGGGTCCACGTAAGCCAAAGGGCCCAAAGAGCCAGACCCCAGCACCAGCCCAGTCGGCCCTGGGTTTTTGACACAAAATACATAACCGCTCGCCATTCGACGACCCAGCTTCTGGTGGGAGGACTCCTGGTCCACTTTGCCCCCTGATGGGAGCCTGTCACCTCAAATGCCTGGATCCTCCAGGTCTTTCGGGAGGGTAACCTCCTTCATCTGGACCGGCTTCCTCCACCCTTCTGTCCTGCATAGCCCCCTCGGCTCCACACGCACCAGGTCTTCTTGGCGCAGGAGCTTGCCAACCTCCTCAAGGAGCGAACAGTGGAAGTGGTTCTGCCACACCTGAGGGGGGCGCGGGTTCTCCTTCCATTACTTCCTTGTGCCAAAGCGGACGGACGGTTTCCGACTCATTCTTGATCTAAGAAACCTCTACAAATACCTGGTGCGGTTGAGGTTCAAAATGCTCTTCCTTGGCACCTTGCAGCCCTTCCTCCAGCAGGGCAACTGGCTATGCTCCTTGGATCTTCGGGATGCATTATGCTCATATCCTGGTCCACCCAAAGCACAGAAAATACTTACGCTTCAGATTACAAGGGAACCACTACCAATACAGGGTGCTTCCTTTCGGTCTCACATCCACCCTGTAAGTATTCACCAAGTGCCTCGCAGTAGCCGCAGCCCACCTTTGGTTGCAGGGCACCTTCATCTACCCTTATCTAGACGATTGGCTTGTTACAGGGAGGATGGCTGACCAAGCATGGCGGGCCATGGCCCACACTGTCCATCTCCTCGAGCACCTCAGCTTTGTGGTGAATTACCCGAAGTCCCACCTCACTCCGGTCCAATCCCTGGAGTTCATCGGCACATGCCTCAACATCCAGTGGGTGATGGCCTTCCTTCCCCAGTTCAGGGCGGACTGCCTCATCACTCTGGCCTCTGTGGTCCAGCGCTGCGACTCAGTTTCGGCCCGGGCGGTGCTCCATCTTTTAAGCTATATGGCCTCGACGGTCCATGTCGTCCCCGACGCCCGTCTACACATGCGAGTGGCACAGTGGTGCCTTCGCACTCAGTGGGCTCAGGCAGTGGGCTGTCTCTGGGACGCTGTCTCAGTCACCCTCCAACTGTCCGAGTCCATTGACTGGTGGCAGGACATCAGGAATCTGCTTTGAGATATGCCGTTCCAGGCTCCACAGCATCACGTGGTCTTGACCATGGATGCCTCGAGGAGCCCTGACTGCCGATCAACTTCCTCGAACTCCGGGCAGTCCTCCTCGCCCTCTGGGCTTTCAGGCACTGCGTCCACCATTGGACGGTGCTTGTCCAGACGGCAACTGGATGCCAATGTTCTATATGAACAAGCAGGGGGCACCGGCTCTCACAGCCTCTGTCTGGAGGTGGTAGCTGTATGATCCTTTGCGATCAGCTAAGGTATAGCCCTTTGGGCTACTTATCTCTCAGGTCAGGACAACGTTCTGGTGGACAGAGTTGGATCCTATAGCCACATGATTGGCGCCTCTGCCCACAGACAGCGTAGTGGCTGTTCCAATGCTGGGGGACTCTAGTCATGGACCTTTTCGCCAGCCCTATGAATTCACAGCTCCCGCGGTTATGTTTATGTTTTATGTTTTATTTCATTTGATATACCACCTTTCGAATAACAGCAAGGCAGTTTACAAAACTCAAATAAATAGAAATGGGCCATAGGCACCGAAAGGAAAAGAAGTTACATCATTAACAGGAAAGAAGGAGGCAAAAGCAAGCATGCAGACAACATATTAAATATGACAGAATAGAGAGAGGCACACAAGACTAGACTTGGGCAGAGGATAAATCAAATGCCTTGTTGAAGAGATGGGTTTTTAACTGAGCCTTAAAAGTATGGTAATTTTGTTCCAGGCGTAGTGAAGTAGGGAGGGAGTTCCATAAAGTGGGGCCAATGAAGAAAAATGCAGAGGAACGGGTGGATTGGAGATGAGCAAGTGAAGGGGAAGGGAGGTGAAGGCAGTTGATGTGTATGGACCAAAGGGAGCGGCTAGGAGTATGAAATTGTAATAGATCAGACAGGTATTTTGGGGTGTGGGTATACATAACTTGATGGACCAATGTGAGACGTTTCTAATGAATACGTTGCGCCAGAGGGAGCCAGTGAAAATTAATAAGAAGGGGAGTGATGTGTTCACAGGTGCAGAGTGAGAGAAGACGTGCGGCTGTATTCTGTGACCTGGTTCCCCACCCGAACAGGGAAGCCTCCAATGCCTTCCTCCTGCCATGGACGCAGGGCCTTCTGTATGAGTTTCCTCCTACCCCGCTCATAGCATGGGCTCTCCTCGAGATTCAGTGGGATGGGTCCTCGGTGATTTTTGTGACCCTGCAGTGGCCCCAGCAACCATGGTTCCTGCTGCTGCTTTGCCTCTCATCAGAGTCTCTAGTTTCCCTCGGCAGCACGCTAAGCTTGTTGACACAGGAGGAGGGTCTCCTGCTTCACCCGAACCTGAGGTCTCTATCTCTCATGGCTTGGCAGCTGAATGGGTTGCACTAGCCCCTCTTCGTCTTCCAGTGGAGATTGAGGACATATTGATGGCTTCGCGCAAGGACTCGACTAGGAGGGCTTACGCCTTTAAGTGGCGTCGGTTCTTGGTGTGATGCTTGGAGGTACAGACTGACCATTCTCTTGTCCCACCCACCTGGTCCTGCAGTATCTACTCCATTCTCGCAGGTGGGCCTGAAGTCCAATTTGGTCAGGGTCCACCTGAGCGTGATCTCATCCAACCAGGGTGGACCCCTCTCAAGCCAACTGCTGGTTTCCCACTTCATGTGCGGGCTGCTTCTTTCCAGGCCTCCCATCCAACTGCCTCCAGCGTAGTGGGATCTCAATGTCATCCTCACACGACTAACCCAACCATCCTTCGAGCCAATGGCATCCTGCTCGCTTCGTCACCTTTCTTGGAAGGTGATTTTTCTGGTAGCCCTCACTTCAGCCTGGAGGGTCAATGAGCTACAGGTCCTGCTGGCCGACACTCCCTACATGAGATTCTATGGGAACCGGGTGGTTCTCCAAACACACCCCAAGTTTCTCCCAAAGGTTGTCTTGGATTTTTACCTCATCCAGGAGATAGTGCTACTGACCTTCTTTCCGAAGCCCCATGCCAACCGGGCGTCGGCGATCCTCCACACCCCCGACTGTAGGAGGGCTCTCTCCTTCTACCTGCAGTGCATGCAGGCCCACTGCAGATCTGAGCGGCTCTTCATTTCCTATGACCCTGCCCTTTTGGAGCTCGCGGTCACCAAGTGGACACTTTCCCTCTGGGTGGCGGATTGCATCACATTTGCCCAGGCCCAGACTGGGCTACGGTTGGACCGCCGAGTCATGGCGCATGGTGTCCGTGTGAGGGCATTGTCGGTGGCACATCTGCGCTCCGTGCCCCTGGCAGGCATCTGTCGAGCCACAACCCGGTCCTCAGCTAACACCTTTGTGATGCATTACTGCCTGCAAAGGGAGTCCCAATGGGAGTCCCAATGGGACAGTGCCTTCAGCCGTAATCTGTTTGGGGTTTAGGCAACTCCGGCCCTCTGACCCTTCTTCTGTGGCTACTGAGAGTATGGTCTTCCAGGGACCTGGGGTCCTAAGGTTGTCTTCGGTTACCAGTTTCTGACCACAGCTCGCTGTGGCATTTTTCTTTGGGTCCTCAGTAGCCTGTAGCTGGGGATTCCCATATGTGAGAACTGACTTTCTACTTGTTCCTGGAGAAAGCATAGTTACTCACCTGTAACAGGTGTTCTCCAGGGAAAGCAAGAATCAGTCCTCACAACCCACCCACCTCCCCTAGGAGTTGCCCACTCTTTTTTGGATTTTTATCTTTTGCCTGAGTTGTCATCTGACTGTTCAAGATAGCACTTTTTGGTGGGAAGGGGACCATGCATGTGTGGTGGCATTTCCAAAGTCTCTCTTTGAAAGCTGGCGAAATGCTCCATTGGTGCCGATGTCATCCATATGTTTGGACTGATTCCTGCAGTCCCTGGAGAACACCTGTTACAGGTGAGTAACTATGCTATCCCTGCTGAGCAGTGCAAACCGGCTAAGTCTTGGTGCTTATCTGGTTTGACCAATTTTCAACCAGGAATTAACGAGATTATTATTATTACTACTACTATTAATCTTTTATAAGTGCTACAAGTGTATGCAGCACTGTACAGATACATGTAAAAAAGACAGTCCCTGCTTGTCAGAGCTTACAATCTAATCAAGACAGACAATACAATAGCTAAGAGCAAGGGCACAACTAGGGAAAGGTAAGGACGCATGTAGGAGAACAAGGGATCAGGATCCAAAAGCAGCCTCAGAGGTGAACTTTTACATTGGATTTGGAAAGGAGCAGAGATGAAGCCTGACGTACAGACTCAGGTAGTTTGTTCCAGGCATAAGGAGCAGCAAGGTGAAAGGATCTAAGTCTGGAATTGGCAGTGAAAGAAATGGGCATAGAGAGAAGTAAGCCAATAGAAGAGTGGAGTTCACGAGGAGGGATGTAGGGAGGGAGGAAATGTAGAGAGGAGCAGCAGAATGAATGCATGTATAGGTCAGAAGGAGAAGTTTGAATTGGATATGGAAATGGAAGGGGAGCCAATGAAGTGACTTGAGAAGAGGAGTTATATATCGGGGCTGGCAGAAGATTAGCCACACAGCTGAGTTCTGAACAGATTGAAGGGGAGAGAGATGACTCAGAGGGAGACCAGCAAGGAGGAGGTTGCAATAATCTAGACGGGAGGTGACTAAAGAATAGATAAGTGTCTTAGTGGTGTGTTCAAAAAGGAAGGGGCAAATTTTGCTAATATTATAGCGAAAGAAATGACAGATTTTAGCTATTAGTTGGATGTATGTAGAGAAGGAAAGGGAGGAATCAAAGATGACCCCAAAGTTATGGGCTGAGGAAACAGGATAGAGAAAGGAGGAAAGTGGGAAAAATAAGAAGTTTGGTTTTGACCATGTTCAATTTCAAACAGTGGTGAGACACCAAGGCAATGATGTCAGAAAGGAAGGCAGAGATTCGGGCCTGGAGTGTTGGAAAAATATCAGCTGTAGAGAGATAGATCTGAGAGTCATCAGCATAGAAATGGTATGGAAAGCAGTGGGAGGAGATGAGAGCACCAAGGGACTGCCCAGAACAGGCCCTTGGGGTACACTAACTGAGAGTGGGATAACAGTAGAGGAGGAACCACCAGAACAAACACTGAAAGAACGATGGGAGAGATAAGAAGAGAATCAGGACAGCACAGATACCCTAAAACCAAGTGAGGACAATGTGTCAAAAAGAAAATGGTGATCAACAGTGTCAAAAGCAGCAGAGATGGCAAGAAGAATGAAGACTGAGTAAAGGCCCTTGAATTTAGCCAGGAACAAGTAGCTGGAGACTTTGGCAAGGGCTGTCTCAGTAGAATGTAAGGAGCAAAAGCCAGATTGTAGTGGATCCAGAAGGGCTTGAAAGGAGAGAAATTCAATGCAACTGCAGAGAAATGCATGTTCAAGAAGTTTGGAAATGAAGAGAAGAAGGGAGATGGCTTGCTAATTAGAAGAACAAGTAGGGTCAAGTGAAGGTTTTCTGAAGAGAGGTGTGACCACAGCATGCTTGAAGGCTGCTGGGACAGTTGCAGTGGAGAGGGATAGGCTGCGAATATAAGAGATGGAAGAGATGACAAAGGAGGAGATGGAGTTAAGATGATGGGTAGGGATAGGATCAGAGGAGCAGGTAGTGAGTTTAGAGGAGGAAAGAAGATGAGTGGTTTCCTCTTTGGAGATCCTAGAGAAGGACGAAAGGGTAGCAGAGATTGAGGAGAAGAGTTGGTATTGAAGAGGGGGAAGGGGATGAAGTTGATCCTGTGGGGAACTGGAATGTAATTTTGTGGATTTTGTCATGGAAATAGTCAGCCAGGGTTTGGGCAGAAAGTGAAGGAGGGTTTGGAGGCAGAGGACAGCTTTTATGCAGCTGAAGTTATCTAGCTAAAAATCGGAAAATCGGGCAACCAAATAAGTGCTGAGACTTAGCTGGTTTGTATTGACATGCCCTCGTTCTGCCCACAGAGCCCCCTGCACTAACCGGACAGTGAAAATGCACACATATCTAGCCAACTCTTATAAAACTACCATCTGATGGTGCCATTTTTTAAAACCTTTTCCACATGTAAACAAAGAAACATAGAAAATGACAGCAGATAAAGACAAAATGGCCTATCCAGTCTGCCCATCCATAAGAACGAATAAGTTCTACAATCGTTTCCTCTCCCTCAGAGATCCTCTATATAATATTTGTCTCATGTTTTCTTGAATTCAGATAAGGTTCTTGTCTCCACCACCTCCACTGGGAGGCTGTTCCATGCATCCATCACCCTTTCTGTAAAGAAATATTTACTCAGATTATTTGTGAGTCTATCCCCTTTCACCTGCACCCTATGATCTCTTGTTTCAGAGCTCTTTCAACTGGAAGAGGGCCAGCTCCTGTGCATTTATACAATGGAGTTATTTAAATGTCTTTATCATGCCACTTTTTCTTCTGCCTTTCCTCAAAAGTATATATATTGGGATCCTTGGGCCTGATATTCAAAAGGCATTTACACAGTGTAAACTGTGTAAATGCTGCTCAGCGGGATATTCAATGGCACTAACACCATTTCTATGCTGATGATGCACAGTTAGTGCCACTGAACATCCCTGATCTTCTCCCCTACATGCCCCGATGCTAACTGTTTAGCATCGGGGCGTGTAGTGGGCATTCCGGGGCGTGTTGTTGGAGGCGAAAGAGAATAACCGTGTAGCGGCAATATTGCATGAGATAGGTGCTTCAAAAGCTGGCCTATCTTTAACTATAGAAGCTAACTGGACAGTGGTGCATTATTGCTGCTACCCAGTTAGCCTCTGCGACTTCCAGGCATGTGCGGTGATCTTGGATGTTCAGTGGTAGGGCCGCATATGATCCAAGCATTGAATATCTGTAAGGTAATATTATTACCTCCTCACAGCTAATAATGTTGAAGACATAGACATTCTTACCATTGTGAGCAACCATCTGTCTTTCTGTCTAATATACAGACCCACCAATATGAAACCTGACAGCTTAGACATCCTCATTGAATCTGTATGCACTGCTTCAAGTAAAAGGCTTCTAATCCTATTAGGCGATTTCAACTTATCTCATTACATGATACATATTCTTCAGCTTTCCTGAATTCCTTGACTGACATGGGCTACCACCAAAGAGTCAGTGTCCCAACTTGCAACAGAAGAAACATGTTAGACTTAGGGGGATGTTTACTAAAGTCCGCAAATTTGCGCGCCGCAAATTAGCGCACGGCAACGCGGCATTGAAACGCGCAGAAACGCATTTAAACGCCCCGCACACGTGCGTGTCACCCCCGCAAAGGTACGCGGCACACTAACGGGCCCCGTGCAAGTGCGGGCCCCGCAAATGTCCGATAGAGGCGTTGGAACGGCTAAAGGAGGGCGGAGGAATGCTCCGGAGGGCGGCGGACGGGGTCAATGGGTGGAGAGTGGGAGGGGAGAGGCTCCCCGCACAGTATCGGGCCCGAATTTTCATGTACAAAATAGCGCGAGTGAAACACTCGCGTAGAGGGCATTTAAAGGGAGAGAAAACCCATTTCCGTCAGCAATGTACAGGAAAACCGGGGAAACCTAAAAAACGTGAGCAGTGTGAAATATGTGCACAGAACAAATTGCAAATAGAACCAGAAAATGACCACAACAAAGATATTAAAAATAGAAATCCAGCTGGGTAACAGTTATATTGATGGGCAAATATACAAAACACACCCAGCAAAGCTCCAGAAAAATAGATGAATATTGGAAGGGTCTACGGAGTGGAGACACTTCCGAAAAACATTTCCTTTTTTGGAGCTTTCCTCGGAGTGTTTTGCTATGGTTGCCCATTAATATCACTGTTGCCCAGCGTGGTGATATTGTGTCCCCCATTTCCCGTGGTCAATTCCTGGGTTTATGTGCACGTTTGCCACCAGACGGTGCATATGCCCACAGTAAAATTGCGCAGAGCAGGGTTTGTGACTCCATCCTCCCATGCTTACTATCTCCAGGGTCTGCATTGTCTCATTGGCCTTTTTGTGGTTCAGCGGACAGAGTGATTACCTCTAGGACCAGAGGGTCAGGGGTTCAAAGCCCAGCTGGGGCACTTGCCAGCCCAGTTTCTATATTTTACACACCACTAAACACAGATAGCGCAGACACCCCCTGTATTGCAGGGGACAGAAGCATGGGGAAAACACCCATATTTTAACCAACAACGCGCACACAACCAACAATGGGCATTACCCACAGCCAAGTACCCCAAATGCAGTCCCATACTGCCACATTCCAATCAGGTCACCTGCTTTGTATGGGGAGCATGTTGGCGGACGCGTACATGTGGTGCAGGGGGCAGTGGCTGCTAGCGACAGAGACAGAGCCTAGCCATGTGCAGGCTGCCACCGTCCACTGCAACAGACTGCAACAGACAGGCCCTGTCGGATCCACAGTCCATGGACATTCCAGGAATCCACGCAATCTGTAGCAACACGGTGGTGCAGTGCACACAGACACTGCATGCAAGAGCAGAAGAACCACAGGTTCAAAGCCCCAACTGGGGCAACTGCCAATCTCGCCCACATATTTTTCCCCCAAGTAAACAGTGATAGTAAGGTCACACCTTTCCTGGCGAGGACATATGCAATGGCAATACGTCTATCTTTTACCCCACGGAGCACAGACACCATGAACAGGGCAGTACCTAGAGCAGAATCACGCAAATGCAGTCCTGGTGGGGCACGCACCAGTCAGGTTCCATGATGCCACTATACAAATGCCTGTGCTGTATACTTTGCACCACCCCCCATGGCATGTAGATGTAGCTCATGCATATTCATGAGGGACAGCAGGAAAACCCGAACCAGTGTGATGCAAACCTGGACTGGAGTTGGGAATCTGTGCCGTAAAGCAGCAGCCATCAAGGGCAGACACACCACACCCACACACACAGGCCCCATTGCCAATGTCTCCTGGAAAGGCAGAACATTGGACCCTGCATGCAGCACCCAAAAACTAGCACTTGCATAACTTACCAATGTCACCCTGCACCTGAGGTATACGGTAAGCAGCTCTGAGACGTTTGCTAGGAGCACAGGCAGATAGATATCCATACGTTACGTATATACTGCTAGTTGACCCCATCCAAACAATCTGTTAGGTGTTTGCGGGGTGTGCTCCAGGCCTGGCCTCTGACGGTGTTTACCACCCTGGGGAGTGACCACAGCTGTAATGCGTACCATATTCATGCCTTTGCCGTGCTCAGGACCGTTTGGTGGGCAAGGCTAATTACCCCCTCAATCGTAGCACCATGATGGCATAGGTGTGGAAGTGTGTGTCTGTCTATACAGTGGGTGTTGGCTGCAAGCCCCTTCCACAGCCCACACTGCCAGCACTGTTGCCAGTATTGGCCACCAATGTGCATAATGAGGTGCAAGGTACCATGGGTATAGCCATGACAGGGTGGCCTGGCCAGGATGCATCTGCACTGGGCATAGGGCATTGGCTGGGACATTGTAGTGTCCGGCCACCACCTACACAGACAGGGTGGCCAAGCATGTCCTTCTGGGGGATCACGCTCACCCTGACTGTGCAGTGACCACAGCATGGCTAGGCACCCCCATAGTGCTGTATAGTAGTTCTCTCATGTGATAGATATGGGTTTTCTATTTGGGGGCCCAATCACTGATCTATCTGCTTCCTGTGTATGCAGGCAGCCCAGTTCTGGGTGCATGTATCTCCATTGGGAACATGCACTATGGACTAACCAGCAGACTGCTTGTAGCTGGTATGTGTCTTGCTGGATTGGCTTGCAGGGTGCAGTGGTTGTTGGCTTGCTGCAGGGGAATATTGGTGGTGGAGTGCAGCTTACCATAAGCCTGGGCTTATGTCTGTCTGCTATTGTGTCATGGCTGTGTATTGGAGCTGCCTGTGGGGGTGTGTTCCTCAGCAGGACTGGGGTTGCTGTTGCCCTCTACTGCCACCTTTGCAGGGAGGTAGAGTGTGGATCTCTTGATGGGGGACCATGTTTGCTGCAGGGGCCCCCCATGGGGGCTGTGGCAGACAGGGATATCCATGGTGTTTGTGCAGAAGAAACTAGCTATCTTACACATTAACACTGCTTTGAAACTCCCGCTTGGCCTCCATCAGCCATGGCAGTGTTGTGGACCTGGGTCCTGGGCGCCTCATTGCACACTCAGGGTGAGCACAGTACCCGCACGAGTAACGGTGTGTGGCTACTCTGTGCCAGTAAAACACCCGGTCAGTGCCCCCTACTAGGCCAAGGTGCTGTGTGGGTGGCACCTGGTCACTTCCCCAACAGGCCGAGGTGCTGTGGGGGTGCATTCCCCATCTTGTGTCCATCTGTGACAGCTAATTTGCATGTGCAGTGCATCATGGGTACGGTTGGCCTATCCTATCCGGTTTACACCACAGACTGTCTGTGAGGTGACGTGTAGGCTATCTCAGCCAGCCAGGGGCTTGCTTACAGCTATGGAGCTGTAGCCCCGATGGTTACGTCACTGCCTGTGTCAGCCAGAGGTCATGGGTTCAAACCCACAGTGGGGCCCTTTGATAGGGATGTCCACAGCTTTATTTTTATTTACTGTACATATGTCTATGCCGGCAAGACCACCCTCAGCTTATTTTCCCATTAGGTGCCTCTGAGGGTGCTTTATAGGGCGCCCTGTAGGCCACCTTATGATTGCCATCCATATAGGGTGCACTATACATTATCCTGTGTCGCAACATACATGGTGCCTATAG
The DNA here is from genome assembly GCA_033557465.1 of Ichthyophis bannanicus. NCBI lineage: Eukaryota > Metazoa > Chordata > Amphibia > Gymnophiona > Ichthyophiidae > Ichthyophis > Ichthyophis bannanicus. The sequence goes on from CM066034.1 coordinate 167,902,093, forward strand.
GGGACTTCAAGGGTGCCGTGGCGAACAGTGCACTGTAACATGTGCCTTATGGGCCGCCGTATGTATTTAACATGCTGGGAGAGTGCGTTTGCTAGTAGTGGTAACAAAATAAAATTATCATGCTTCCTACAGCAACTCCACAACATAATACATACTGCCTCAGCAAGCATTTTTCACTGGCATTGTGAGGGGTTGAACCCCTGATCCCTGCACCATTGGTCAGTGTTTTAACCATTGTGCTGTGGCTCTGTTCCTGTGCTTGTGCATCAGCGCGCCGCCTTGTTGCCTATCAGCGCGCTGCCTTCTGCGCCCGAGGACCAGTGCGCCGCCTTATGCCGCTCAAAAAGAACTGTGCACCGCCTTATGCCGTTCCAAATTAATTTGCCTCCTAAAACAATTTTACCCAATTATAGTTGCTGCCTCAGCTGGCCTTTTTTTCTTGCACACAATGGGGGATTGAACCCATGGCCCCTGCACATTGGTCAGTGTCTTCACCGTTGTACTACGGCTCTGCTGTTTTCTATACCCAATGGCGCGCCACTTTGCCTTTCCACGCACTAATGTCGACCCCCGCACATTAGCGCGACGCGCACATGTCCGGTTGCTTACTCCCGGTTTTTTTTCTTTTTTCAGCCTGATCCGCCCACTCCTTATATGGCACAGGCACACTACCGCGGCCCCGCACGATAAGAATGTTTAGTAAACATCCCCCTTAGTTTTCATACCCAGTGAAATTTGCAAACAATTGCAACTCTCACCACCACATACACAAGTACCATGGTCTGACCACCACATAATAAACTTTCAACTACCATCTCACATCCCTAAATTATCATCAGCTACACAGGACACTCCATCAAGAAGATTTAAACCCTTTGATAAGAAGAATTTCAGAAAAGAAACACTCCATCGTCTCAACTCCAACCTAACAGACATAGAAGACACAATAGCCAGCTGGAATGACGCCACTGCAAAGACCCCTCGACTGATCAGGAGTAAAAAAAATCAAGCAGGATAGTACTCTCAAGACTTAAAAAAGATGACGACAACACTATGGAAGACTGAGCGTAAATAGAGGATCTCAAAGACCACCAAACTCCAATCCCTGTATATGAGTACATACATTATAACACTACAAAGTTTCCATAAACAACAAAAAGAAAGAATACTGTTCTAACATACTCACCAAGTCCCTCAATCGCCCCAGCGAGTTATTTGAAATTATAAAAACCCTCACTCACAATCCCATAAATGATGATATAAAAGACCCCCCTATCAAACACTCACACTCAGACACTAACCTCCCCCTCAGACACTAACCTTACACTTATGTCCACCTGGACTACATTCTCACAAATCAAGCTAGAAGCTCTCTGCAGTATAATAACCAAAATCAATACCACAATATCTAGCCTTGACCCATGTCCTGTTATCTGGATAAAAGCAACTAAACCAGAACTATCTCCCTTCATTTTCACAATCATAAACTCTTCCCTGAAACAAGGAAACATCTCATTAACATTAAAATAGCCCCTGGTAGCCCCCCCCAACACTCTTACTTCTTCAACTTGCTCTCCTTAATTGCCGGTCTCTTCGTTCAAAGACTACTCTGATCCATGATCTTACCTCCCAACATGCTCTTGATCTTTTTTTCTTAACCGAGATATGGCTGAAGGACAGCGAGGAACCTTTTCTTAACTGCTGCCTACCCCCAGGCTACTCCGCTCTATCTTCCTCCCGTCGGGGTAGGAGTGGTGGAGGAATTGCTGTCCTTTACCGCTCCTCCCTTTCTCTTCAAGAACAAATATCTCCTGCTCTCTGCTACCCAGAATCTTTGCTCCTCCATCTTGCCACCTCCCCTCCACTTCATTTTCTCCTTATCTACACCCCTCCGTCTCTTTCAGCCCCTGCGTGGGATTCCCTCTTTTCTACTATATCCGAGGCCTCCCCCCTCTTCCCCCAGCTCCTGATCCTTGGAGATTTCAATGTCCACGTCAACTCTCCCTCTACCTCCCATGACCATGCCTTCCTCTCGCTCTTGACCGATCTTTCCCTTCATCAATTTGTTCCCTTTCCTACCCACTCTGTGGGGCACACCCTTGATCTTTTCATTTCTTCCCTGGCCTCCCCCCTTGACCTCTCCTCCTTCTCCTCCTTACCTCTTCCCTGGTCTGATCATTTTTGTCTTTTCTCTTCCCTTTCATTTCCACTCTCTACTCCCTCTCCCACCTATTCTGATACCTCCTCCAACTCTGTCCCTGCTCGTCTCTCACGTTTCATCACTGCAAATACTCTTCTTCAGTTCCCCTCCTCCGATACCCTCTTCCCTCCTGACTTTCACCTTCTTCCAGTAAATGCCCAGATACGCACCTGGAATGCCACCCTCTTAACCACCCTTGATAACCTATCCCCCCTCCAGCCCCGTCCCCACCCCCGCCATCCTCACCACCACCCCTGGTTCCACCCTGGTCTCTCCCTCCATCGTAGACATCTCCGCCGTGCTGAAAGGCTCTGGCGTAAGCATCCCTCTCCCCTCCTTCTGGATCGCTTCCGTGCCTGCCATCACCACTATCATCTCCTCCTTCACACTGCTAAAAAGGACTATTTTTCCTCTCTCATCAGTTGTACTCTGTCCTTCGCTCTCTGTCCGTCCCCCACTCCTTTTCTACTCCCTCTCCCCCTTCGGTCACTCCTGACCCTGCCCTATTGGCAACATTCTTGTCTTCTAAAGTACTCTCTCTTCGTCTCTCCTTCCCCTCCTGTCCTCCCCCCTCTCCCCCTCCTCCCCATGATTCCATATCTATTCCTCCTTCCTCTCCCCCCCCCCCGTCCTTTCCCCTGTGTATCCCTTCTCTTTCTCATTGCTGGTCTTCCTTCGAGCTCATCTCTACTTCTGCCCTTTCTAAGACCTTAAATTCTGTTTTCAAAACCTTTTGTTCCTCTGATCCCATCTCTTCTCACTGGCTCCTCAATCCCTCTCTGGCCCTCTCCTCTCACATTCTCTCTATCATTAACACTAGTCTTTCCACTGGTATCTTTCCCACCCCCTGGAAGCACGCTATTATTCACCCCATTTTAAAAAAGGGCTCTCTAGATCCCTCCTCCACCTCCAGTTGGCGCCCCATCTCCAATCTCCCCTTCCTTTCTAAGCTTCTAGAAAAACTCATCTTCTCCCAACTGTCCTCCCACCTCAAAGCCTCCCTTATCTTGCACCCACAGCAATCTGGTTTTCTTCCCAGCTATAGCACAGAGTCTGTCCTTCTCTCTCTTCTAAATGAATTACACACTGCCCACAACCATGGCTCTATCACCCTTGCTGGCTCTCTCAATCTTTCTGCCGCATTTGATCTCGTCGACCATCGCACCCTTCTCTCTCATCTACACGATGCTGGCCTCGCCAGCACCATGCTTCACTGGTTTCAGTCTTTCCTCTCTGGCCGGTTTTTTTCAGTCTCCTCTGGTTCTCTTTCTTCTTCCTCCACTCCCCTCTCCTGCGGTGTCCCCCAAGGGTCCGTTCTTGCACCCCTTCTATTCAATGTCTTTCTAGCTCCTCTCACTCTCTTGGTACAGCAGCATGGTATTTCCGCCCACTACTATGCCGATGACATCTTTCTTCTCTACCACACCGACTCAGTCTCCCCCGACATCACCCCTCTTAATGACTGTCTTTCCTCTGTGGCATCCTGGTTTTCCTTCAACTTCCTACATATAAACCTCTCAAAGACCTCAGCCATTTGGTTTACCGCTGGTAGTCCTTCACCCCCTTTCATTCCTCTGCTCTCTTCCTCCCCGATCCCCATTGTAACATCTCTGCGCTATCTTGGCATGGTTCTTGATTCATCATTGTCCTTCAAAGCCCATATCTCTTCTGTCGTCCAACTCTGCTTTTCCACCCTAAGACAACTTCGTTACGTTCGCCCCTTCCTTTCTTTCTCATCTATGACCACCCTTCTCCTTTCCCTTGTCGTCTCCTGCCTTGATTACTGTAATGTTTCCCTGGCTGGTCTCCCCCAATCCCAGTTACAATGCCTACAGAGAGTCCACAATACTGTCGCCCGTATCCTTACTTGCTCTTCCCGCTTTGACCACATTACCCCTCCTCCTTATTCGTCTGCATTGGCTTCCAATCCCTTTTCGTATACAATATAAATTTCTCATCTTCGTTCACAAGTCTATTCACACTGGCACTCCCCTCTCTACCTTGCTGATCTGGTTCACCTCCACACTTCCCACCGCTCCCTCCACACTATCCATGCAAATCGTATGACCCTGCCTTCCCCTTCCCAAGCTCACCTCGAATCCACACGCTCCTCTGCCTTTTACTTCCTTGGCCTCCGTCTCTGGAACTCGCTTCCCCCAGAGCTCCGCCTGGAACCCTCTCTCAAAACCTTTAAAGCTAACTTGAAAACACACCTCATTTGCCTAGCCTTTGACATTCCCCCACCCCCCTCCCCTCTTTCTCCACCCCCCAATGATATTCCTCAATTTGTCTGACTCCTGCTCTCCCTCTACAGTCTCTAACCTTTTCTTTCCTGTCCTATAGTACAATTGGTATTCCTTTCCCTTTCTATGCAGCCTTTTATGTATTTTGTAAGTAAAGAAAGGCTAAGAAGGTTAGGGCTCTTTAACCTGGAAAAGAGACGGCTGAGGGGAGATATGATAGATGTCTATAAATTAATGAACGGAGTGGAACGGGTAAACGTAGATCGATTGTTTACGTTATCAGAATATAGAAAGACTAGGGGACATGCAATGAAGCTACAGGGTAAACTATTTAAAACTAATAAAAGAAAATATTTTTTCACTCAACGTGTAATCAAGCTCTGGAATTTGTTACCGGAGGATGTAGTAAAGGCTGTTAGTGTAGCTGGGTTTAAAAAAGGTTTGGATAAGTTCCTGGAGGAAAGGTCCATAAGCCATTATTAAGAAGGGACCCAGGATTTCAATGCTTGATCCAGTACAAGCATTGTGGAACCTGTGTCTTTTGGGGAAACTGCTAGGTACATATGACCTAGATTGGCCACTGTTGGAAACAGGATACTGGGCTTGATGGACCTTGGTCTGACCCAGTATGGCATATCTTATGTTCTTATTTTTGTAAACCGCTCAGACACTGTTGCAATGAGCGGTATATTAAGCACCAAGATAAAGATAAAGATAAAATAAGCTATGATTTTTCCTATCCTGAAGAACAATTCCTTTGATAAAAATAACCCCAACTCATTCAGATCAATATCAAGCCTCCCATTCTGATTCAACTCCAAGAACAAAGCCTACCTCAAGGCTGCACCCTCTCTGCTTTTCTCTTTAACATATACCTCCAACCCATCTGCACGACCTTTAAGAAATTCAAATTAGGATACCACATTTACGTGGATGATATAATGCTATATCTCCCATTCAACATTGCAAACCCCATCTCCCACCAAATCGCAGACTGTTTCTAAGGAAGCAACAAAGTGGCTCAACAGTGATAACCTCTGGATCAACTTCAGCAAAACCAAAGTCTCTCCACCTCCAAAAGTCAGAAATGGTGATACCGACATTGCAGTAAGTAAAGAAGTAAAATAGCTTGTGGTGATCTTAGATCAGACCCTCAGCATGTCCAAACACATAAAACTCACAACTAAAAAAAAAATACTATAAACTCAGAATGCTACAACACCTGCGACCACTACTCCCCAACCATGATTTCAGATTAGTCCTCCAGGCGTTAATCACTCCACACTTTGGCTTTTGCAACAGCATTCTGCAAGGTTCAACTAAATAGGCCCTAAAACAACTCCAGATGGCCCAGCATGTTGCTGCTCGAATAGCTTGGAATGCCCATATAACCGGACACATCACCCCTGTACTATACAGTTTACACTGGCTACCAGTCCAAAGTCAAATAAACTACAAAATATTAATGACAACTTTTAAACTCATCAGGGAAATAGTCCCTTCCTATCTTACCTCCCTCATCATCATACAAAATGAGGCACAACTGAAAAGAGGATGCAACCAGAATAAACTAGCAGTCCCTCCAGACTACTGGAAATCCATTTGAACCACTAACAGAGCATTCGCACACTTCACACCCTTACTGTGGAATAATCTACCTGACGAACTAAGAGAAATCAAGGATCTATCCGCATTCCGCAAAGAAATCAAAACCCACCTCTTTATACAACATTTTGGAAATACACTTGAACCCCCCATTACTAACCCCACTTAATACCACACCAGTAAACATCTAGCATATTTGCTGCGATTAGCAAAGGACAATGTTACAATGCACACACAACAAGAAATAAACTTACTCACTACACACACAAACACACAGAAATTACAAAATCATTGTAAATAGCTCACATTCAGACTATGGGGGATGTTTACTAAACATTCTTATCGTGCGGGGCCGCGGTAGTGTGCCTGTGCCATATAAGGAGTGGGCGGATCAGGCTGAAAAAAGAAAAAAACCGGGAGTAAGCAACCGGACGTGTGCACGTTGCGCTAATGTGCGGGGGTCGACATTAGCACGTGGAAAGGCAAAGTGGCGCGCGGTTGGGTATAGAAAACAACAGAGCCGTAGTACAACGGTGAAGACACTGACCAATGGTGCAGGGGCCATGGGTTCAATCCCCCATTGTGCGCAAGAAAAAAGGCCAGCTGAGGCAGCAACTGTAATGGGTAAAATTGTTTTAGGAGGCAAATTAATTTGGAACGGCATAAGGCGGCGCACAGTTCTTTTTGGGCGGCATAAGGCGGCGCACAGTTCTTTTTGGGCGGCAGAAGGCAGCGCGCTGATAGGCACAAGGCGGCGCGCTGATGCACAAGCACAGGAACAGAGCCACAGCACAATGGTTAAAACACTGACCAATGGTGCAGGGATCAGGGGTTCAACCTCTCACAATGCCCAGTGAAAAATGCTTGCTGAGGCAGTATGTATTATGTTGTGGAGTACTGTAGGAGGCATGATAATTTTATTTTGTTACCACTACTAGCAAACGCACTCTCCCAGCATGTTAACATACGGCGGCCCATAAGGCACATGTTACAGTGCACTGTTCGCCAAGGCACCCTTGAATGTCCCCTATAGGGCACCATGTATGTTGCGACACAGGATAATGTATAGTGCACCCTATATGGATGGCAACCATAAGGTGGCCTACAGGGCGCCCTATAAAGCACCCTCAGAGGCACCTAATGGGTATAGTAAGCTGAGGGTGGTCTTGCCGGCATAGACATATGTACAGTAAATAAAAATAAAGCTGTGGACATCCCTATCAAAGGGCCCCACTGTGGGTTTGAACCCATGACCTCTGACTGCACAGGCAGTGACGTAACCATTGGGCTACAGCTCCATAGCTGTAAGCAAGCCCCTGGCTGGCTGCAGATAGCCTACACGTCACCTCACAGACAGTCTGCTGGTGTAAACCGGATAGGGTAGGCCACCCATACCCATGATGCACTGCACATGCAAATTAGCTGTCCACAGATGGACACAAGATGGGGAATGCACCCCCACAGCACCTCGGCCCTGTTGGGGGAAGTGACCGGGTGCACCCACACAGCACCTTGGCCTAGTAGGGGGCGCCGACCGGGTGTTTTACTGGCACAGAGTAGCCACACACCGTTACATCGTGCGGGTACTGTGCTCACCCTGAGTGTGCAATGAGGCGCCCAGGAACAGGTCCACAACACCTTCCATGGCTGATGGAGGCCAAGCAGGAGTTCCAAAGCAGTGTTAATGTGTAAGATAGCTAGTTTCTGCACAAACACCATGGATATCCCTGTCTGCCACTCTCCACCCATTGACTCTGCCCCTCCAGAGCCTTCCTCTGCCCTCCTTTAGCCGTTCCACGCCTCTATCAGACATTTGCGGGCCTGCACTTGCACAGGGCCCATTAGTGTGCCACATACCTGTGCGGGGGTGACACGCACGTGTGCAGGGCGTTTAAATGCATTTCTGCACATTTCAATGCCGCATTGCCATGCGCTATTTTGCAGCACACAAATTTGCAGGCTTTAGTAAACATCCCCCTATAAGTCTAAACCCAAGTTTTCTGTTCATTGTACATAGTTTTCAACATGACTAAGTTAAGTCCCAAGCTCCTGTTCATCTTTGTTCTTTGTACATAGTTCTTGGAACTGTTACATGTAATTGATCGTGTTGTAGTTTATTGTAATCACATTTGATCTCTGGAAAAAGCGGTATATAAATGCTAATAAATAAATAAAAAATCTGGGGTTAGAGGATGGCAGCGATGGTTAGGTGCTGTAATCGAGTCTAGTCATCCTAACTCAATATCAGGCCCTTTAAGCCTATCCCCATATGCCTTCTAACAAAAACCTCTGAGCCACCCTTTGGACCATCCTGTTTATATTCTTTTGAAGGCAGGGTATCCAGAATTCTTCATAGTACTTTAAATGAGATTTAACTAGAGAATTATACAAAGGCATTATCACCTCCTTTCTCTTGCTGGTTAGTCCTCTTTCTATGCACCCAAGAATTTTTCTGTCTTTTGCCATCGCCTTTTCTATCTTTTTGGCCTCTTTAAGATCATCCGATGAAATCACCTTCAGGTCCCACTCTTCTTTCATTCACTGAAGTACTTTACCCCCTATACTATACTGCTTCTTGGGTTGGGCAGCCCAAATGCATCACCTTACATTTTTTAGCATTAAATCTTACCTATCAAATTCTTGACCATTCTTCACTAGATTCATTTTCATTTTCTCTACACCTTCCAGGGTGTCTATTCTGTTGCAGATTTTGGTATCATCTGCAAAATGGCATACCTTCTTGACAGACCTTCCACAATATTGCTTACAAAAAAAGAAAGAATGGACTGATCCCTGAGAAACACCACTAGTAATGTCCCATCTTCAGAGTAAACTCCATTTACTACTACTCTATCGCCTCTCATTCAACCAGTTTCTTCCAGAATCAGTCATTTTAGTGTCCATCCCAAGAACACTCAATTTATTTATAAGTTGTCGCTGCAGAACGGTGTCAAGGTCTTAGATAGTGCTGGGGAGGAGTTTGCTGTCCTGGTACATGTCGGTACCAACAACATAGCAAAGTGTGGTAGAGAGGTTCTGGAGGCCAAATTTAAGCTTTTAGGTAGAAAGTTGAAATCCAGAACTTCCAGGGTAACATTCTCTGAAATACTTCCCATTCCATGCGCAGGACCCAAAAGGCAGGCAGAGCTCCGGTGTTTCAATGTATGGATGAGACAATGGTGCAAGGAAAAGGGTTTTGGATTTGTTAGGAACTGGGGGACATTCTGGGGAAAGGAGAAGCTTTACCGAAGGGATGGGCTCCACCTTAACAAAGATGGAACCAGGCTGCTGGCAGTAAACTTTAAAAAGGAGATAGAGCAGGTTTTAAACTAGATAATAGGGGAAAGCTGACAGTCGCCCAAGAGCGCATGATTCAGAATAATATATCCTTGAAGGATACTAGCAAAAAGACTGAAGTTAGGGCATATCGACAGAGAGATTCCAATAAAGACAAAAGTAACCCAAATGCCCTTAAGTGCAGAGGAGACAGAGCTTAACGATTCCAAATTACCCCTGCCTACTGATAACCAGATTAATATGAGTAAAATACAGCCTCTAAAATGCTTGTATGCAAATGCTAGAAGTCTAAAAAATAAGATGTGAGAGTTAGTATCTATATCGCTAAATGAGAGGTTAGATATGATTGGTGTCTCAGAGACATGGTGGAAGGAGGACAACCAGTGGGGATACTGTAATACCTGGGTACAAACTATATTGTAATGATAGAGCAGGTCAAATTGGTGGTTGTGTTGCACTCTGTGTTAGAGAAAGCATTGAATCACAAAGGATTAAAGTTTTGCAGGAAATACAATTCACTGTAGAATCTCTATGGATTGAAATTCCATATAAAAAGGCGAAGGGGAAAGCAATGGCAGTAGGGGTATACTATAGACCGCCTGGCCAGAATAAACAATTGAATAATGAAATGCTCAAAGAAAGCAGGAAAGCTAATAAACGTTACAGCACAGTAATAATAATGGGTGATTTCAATTACCCCAGTATTGACTGGGTCAGTGTCACGGCAGGACATGCTAGAGAGATAAAGTTTCTAGATGAAATAAATGACTGCTTCTTGGAGCAGCTGGTTCATGAACCGACCAGAGGGGAAGCCTTTTTGGACCTAGTCTTTAGTGGAACACGAGATCTTGTGCAAGAGATAAGGGTGTTGTGGCCACTTAGCAATAACTATCATAGCATGATCATGTTTGATTTAATAAATGGAGGAAGGATGGCAAGGAAATCCACAGTACTACCTTTTAACTTTCAAAAGGGAGACTATTATAAAATGATGAAAATAGTTAAGAAAAAAACTAAGAGGAGCAGTTGCAGAGGTTAAAGATTTACATCATATATGGGTGTTTAAAAATGCTATCTTGGAAGCTTAGAGCAGCTGTATTCCACGCTTTAAGAAAAGTGAAGGCATGGTTTAAAGTTGCCAGCATGGTTTAAAGGTGAGGTCAGAGAGGCTGTTGCCAAAAAAGCATATTTCAGGAAATGGAAAAGGGAGCCAAATAACGAAAACTGGAAACGACATAAGCACTAGCAAGTTAGATACAAGGCATTGATAAAACAGGCAAATAGAGAATTTGGGAAGAAGCTTGCTGTGGAAGCAAAATGCATAATAAAGACTTTTTCAAGTACATTTGTAGCAAAAAATACCTGTGAGAGAGTCATTTGGACCATTAGATGATAGAGGGGTAAAAGAGGCACCAAGAGGGGACAAGGCCATAGTGGAGAGATTGAATGAATTCTTTGCTTCGGTCTTTACTGAGGGAGATGTTACCCATGAATGAAATGGTATTTAAAGGTGATGCCACAGAAGAATTGAAAGAAATATCGATACATTGGAAGATGTATTACAACTATTTGATAAACTGAAGAGTAGCAAATCACCTGGACCAGATGGTATGCATCAAAGGGTATTGAAAGAACTGAAATATGAGACTGCAGACCTACTATTAGTAATCTGTGAACTATCATTAGAATCATCTGTAATACTTGAAGAATGGAGGATGGCCAATGTAACATCACTTTTTAAAAAGGGTTCCAGGAGTGATCCAGGAAACTACAGACTGGTGAGCCTAACGTCAGTACCAGGAAAAATGGTATAAACTATTATAAAGAACAAAATTACTGAATATGTGGATAGTCATGGCTTAATAGGAGACAGCCAACATGGCTTTAGCCAAGGAAGGTTTTGTCTAACTAATCTGGTATGTTTTTTTGAAGGTGTGAATAAACAGGTTGACAAAGGTTAGCCAGTTGATATAGTGTATCTAGATTTTCAGAAAGCCTTTGACAAGGTTCCTCATGAGAGACTCTTGGCAAAATTAAAAAGTCATGGGATAGGAGGCAGTGTACTATTGTGGATCAGGAACTGGTTAAATGATAGAAAACAGAGGGTAGGGCTAAATGGCCAATTTTCCCAATGAAAAAAGTGAATAGTGGAGCACCCCAGGGATCTGTGCTGGGTCCGCTGCTTTTTAACATATTTGTAAATGATCTGGAAATGGGAATAATGAGTGAGGTAATCAAATTTGCAGATGGTACAAAATTTTTCAAAGTTGTTAAAACCCATGAGGATTGTGAAAAATTGCAAGAGGATCTTGATAAATTGAAAGACTGGGCATCCAAATGGCAGATGAAATTTAATGTTGACAAGTGCAAAGTTATGCACCTAGGAAAGAACAATCCGAACTATGGTTACACAATACAAGTTTCCACATTAGGAACCACAACCCAGGAAAAAGATTTAAGCATCATCGTGGATAATATGTTGAAACCCTCCGCCCAGTGTGCAGTGGTAGCGAAGAAAGCAAATAGAAAGCTAGGAATCATAAGGAAAGAAATGGAGAATAAAACCAAGGATATTATAATGCCTCTGTATCATTCTATGGTGCGACCACACCTTGAATATTGTGTGCAATTCTTGTCACTGTATTTTAAATAGTATATAATGTTATTAGAAAAGGTACAGAGAAGAGCCACCAAAATGGTAAAGGAGATTGAAGGATACACTTATTAAGAGAGGCTAAAAGGGTTAGGGCTCTTCAACCTGGAAAAGAGATGGCTGAGGGGAGATATGACAGAGGTCTATAAATTAATGAATGGAGTGGAACGAGTAAACTTATATTGTTTACACCATAAAAATATAGAAATACTAGGGGACATTCAATGAAGCTACAGTGTAACCTATTTAAGACTAATAAGAGAAAATATTTTTTCACTCAACGTGTAATCAAACTCTGGAATTCGTTATTGGAGGATGTAGTAAAAGCTGTTAGTGTAGCTGGGTTTAAAAAAAGTTTGGACAAGTTCCTGGAGGAAAATTCCATAAACCATTATTAAAGGGGATCCGGGAAATTCACTGCTTGTCCCAGTACAAGCATTATGGAACCTATATCTTTTGCGGAAACTGCTAGATACTTATGACCTAGACTGGCCCTGTTGAAAACATGATAGTGGGCTTGATGGACCTTGGTCTGACCCAGTATGGCACATCTTATGTTCTTAAGACCTTGCTAAAATGTAAGTAAAGCACATCTAGTGCTTTCTCCTGATGCTATTCTTTGGTCACCCAGTCAAAGAAATGAATCGGATTCATCTGACAAGACCTACGTCTAGTAAAGCCATGCTGACTTAAATTTTGTAATCCTTTGGATTCCAGAAACTGTACTATCCTCAGCTTTATCAATGTTTTTCATAAATTTACTCATCACAGAGGTCAGACTAACTAGCCTTTTCCTTACTTCAGCTTTTGTGGATAGGAACCACATTCATCCATGTCCAGTCCTCCAGGTCCTCAAGTATTGAAAAGGTCAGTCAGTAGAGTTCTTGTTTAAGCTATTTCAATATTCTCAGATAAATCCCATCCGCTTTTAGATTTGCTAGCTCCTCATGAATACAGTCTTCTGAAGACAGTTTGAGTTTTACCTCACTTCCATTCCTATTTATGTTTGTTTTCTGAGATCTCATTCCTGGCCTTTCATCTGTGAACACAGAATAGAGATATTTGTTAAGCAATTCCACTTTATCCTCATCAACTTCTATGTATTCCTCCCCTTCACCCTTAAGTCTCAGAATGTCACCTTTGTACTTCCTCCTGTCATAAAAATACCTAAAAAACGTCATATCCCCATGTAATACCGTATGGGCTATTTTATCTTCCATTTGCGTTTTTGTTTTCCTGATTACCAGATTCCCCTAGCTTCTCCAGATATTGTTGTTTGTTTTCCTCTTTCTGCAATCTCCTATATTTTATGAAGACTAATCTTTTGCCTTACATTTTCAGCTACTTCTTTTGAAAACCATAACCTCCTTTTCCTCTTTTATTTCCTTTCCTAACAAAAAGGTTTGTTGTTTTTAAAATATCTCCTTTCAGTTTTGCCCACTGTAGTTCTACTTCCCCTAGATGTTTCCATCCAGATACTGTATTGCCTTCTTGAAATAGTCCCCCTCAGATAGTTTTCTGAATGTCTAGGACCCATCTCCAATCATGGCCTAATATTGAAGCTCACCATCTGGTGATCACTGCATTCCAGATAATCACCCACTACAAAATCAGAAACAGTCGTCCTGTTAGTAAGCACCAAGTCCATTATAGCTCTCTCCCACGTGAGTTCCATTATCATTTGCCAGAACAATTTTCCTTTTAGAGAATCCAGGCTCTTCTTACTTTTAGATGACACTGCAGCATGGATATCCCAATCAACATCTAGCACACTGAAATCTCCTACCAATAGTACTTCTCCTTTCATAGCAATATTGTAAATATCGTCAATTAAATCTCTTTTTCTTCTGCCTGTGAAGGAGGTCTGTATATCACACTAATGCAAACAGATTATTTATTCTCTTTTTGCAGACTAACCCAGTGTCTCTTCTTTCCCACATAAACTCTGCAGTTCTGTGGTTTTAATATTATTTTTTACATAAAGCACCACTCCTTCTCCCTTCCTTCCTACCTTCCTAAGTAGATTGTAGCCTGAGAGAAAAACATCCAAGTCATTGTTTTCTATGTATCATATGTTCGTGATTGCCACTATATCCAAGTCAGCCTCTTCCATTGCAGCTTCTAAATCTGGAACTTTTTTTTTTTTTAAATTTTATATTTATGCATTTTAACAATGAATCAAGCATAACACTTGTACAGTAATAGACACTGTAAAGAAAAATTAATAAGTACATAACATCAAGAAAATTAAACAATGCTATTAGTAGTCCCCAAAATGAGGGAGAGAAGTCGAAAACTATTACAGAGGCCAGGAACATCCCCCGTAAAAGAAATAAAAGTAAATTTTTAAAGAAAAACCAGAAGGTACACAGGGAACCAAGCAGAATCATTAATGGTGGGGTACTGCTAAAGAGGAGAAGAAGTTACAATGCGAGCACTGATGAAAGAAGACAAGTCCTCGGGCTGAAAAAAGACATACTTTTTACTGTTCTACTCAGCACTGTTCTATACTGTTCTGTATTAACACTAGTTGTTTATCTTATTGTTATTTGGTCATATGATGTTTTATGTAAAACAAACTCCGATTTGTTAACTGTTGTTTATTGTGAACCGCAACTGAACTATGGAAGATGCGGTATATAAATCATTGTTAAATAAAATAAATAAATAAATAAATACTTATGTGACTGAAAAACAACAACACATTTACAGGGATAACGAAGGACAAATGTAGCGCCCATACGAGTAACCCCAGGACGCATAATTAAAAAAGATTTGCGCCTACGCTGCGTTTCTCTGGAGACATCCGGGAACATTCCTGTTTTTTTACCCCAAAACAAACTATTAACGAAATTTAAAATAAAGCCTGAGAAGCCAGTCTCTGTCAGATGGTAATGCCAAGGAAACAATCAGTGTAGAAACTACAAGTTCTTCGTCCTTAGGCGTCTGAAGGAGCGCTGATACGTCTAATAAGCTCATCTCTGGAAGACCAACCGCTTTCTCCCCGGTTTTCCGACCAGAAGGTAGAAAATACGCTTTGGTGATAGGAGGAATTAAATCTGGTGTAACCTTCAAAGATTCTTGTAGATACCTTTTAAAAAGGTCAATCGGAGAAGCCAAAGGCACCATAGGAAAATTAAGAAGACGAATATTTGAGGATCTAGCAGCATTCTCCAATACTTCCAACTTCAGCCTCATCGCCGTATTATCGTTAATTAAGGAGTCAGTTACGTCTGAAATTTGTGAAACAGTCTGAGTATTCATAGTAACTTGTGTTTTAAGCTCAGTAACCTCAGCAGAAAGATTAGAAGATATAAATTAGAGACCCGAGTCCCGGTCAAAATCAATTGTTGGCTCACCATAGTAGCTAGTCCGGAAATGGCCTCCCAAATGCTATCCAGAGATACAACTGAAGGACGCGTCAAGACAAACATCCGTGGCGTTTCTGGGTCTGATACTGAAGTCCGAGGGCTGCTTTTTTCAACAGACTCACAAGCTCCTGATCCAGCAGCAGCGCCTTCCAAACTTTGAACAACCGCCGAGAGATTCACTGCTGCAGATGTAACCAGCTGCTCTCCGGAGTCCACTACACCAGAGCCCCGCTCACTCACCGTTCCACCAACTCCAGGAACTGAGGGGGAAACGACTGC
The DNA here is from genome assembly GCA_033557465.1 of Ichthyophis bannanicus. NCBI lineage: Eukaryota > Metazoa > Chordata > Amphibia > Gymnophiona > Ichthyophiidae > Ichthyophis > Ichthyophis bannanicus. Next base: position 167,917,741 of record CM066034.1, read on the forward strand.
ACTCATTGGAGAGGGACCCGGCAGCCTCGGAGGTGAAGGCGGAGACCGACCACCGGGGGAGAGAGTCACATCCGGGGCTGAAGAAGCCGAAGAATCCTGAACTGGCGACTCCAAGCCCCCTCTAATCTGATACTTTATTTTGCATTAGCAATAGCAGGAAAGTATTGTGAGGGTGCATTTTGGACACCAGGGGAGAGGTAGGAAAGGAAAGAGGAGATGCTGGATGTTTGGGGAGAGAGAAGCTGGACAAGTTGAAGGGGTAGGGAATAGGAAGGCTGATGCTGGACACTCTAGGAGGCCAAGTCTATAACATTGACCTGTAGGCTGCGGGCACGTCCTAATCGGAGATGGGAATATTTTAAATCAGATTACGGTATGGACACACCCATGTGTCTGGAATTGGGAGATATAGACATATTAAACAGCTTGAACATCCCTGCCATTGCGATATTCTGAAAAGACGAATGTCTACTATGCCGCCCGCCTTCGCCTCCCCTGTTGAAACATGCATCCCCTAAGCTGCTCTTCTCACTGACAGTGGTGTGTTCATGCAAATAACCCATGAATACTGGTCATACCTAAATGCAGATGCCAACAAGATTAAATATACTAGTCTGTTGGATGCCCAGAACATTGCAAAGTAAGCTCATTGCAGTTATTGATATAATATTAGCAAGTCTAATGTGATCTATTTGTCCTGACATAGCTGCCATCAGAGCTTACATGGCAGTAGAACTCCTCGGTTAATCGTGCATTGGGCACCTCTGAAAACAGTCTGTAGAATGCTAATTATGGATCAGTAGACATAAGCAGTGGAGGAGTAGCTTAGTGGTTAAAATAATAGCCTAACACTGAGGAGAATGGGGTTCGATTCCTATCGACATTCCTTGTGACCTTGGGCAAGTTACTTTACCTTCCCTTTCCATGGAAGAAAACGCCTGACAGTTTCATTTTCAGTTTATTTACATTTGATATACCGCCCTTTATGACATCACGGCAGTTTACATTAATTGGAAACATTTACAGGATGGCTTGAAGCCATAGAAAAGGAAAGGGACTACAATTGTGACAGGAAAGAAGAAATGGCAAGAGGAGCAGAGACAAGACATAATGAGGAGGTCAGACAAATGAAGATAAACCAGGTCAATTGTATGATTCTGGGAAGTTGTAGGCAATGGTGAACAGATGAGTTTTCAGGAGGGATTTGAAGGTGAGATAATTCTGTTCCAGATGGAGAGGAGTGGGCAGAGAGTTCCAAAGGGCAGGACCGTGGAAGAAAAAAGCAGAGTGACGTGTGGACTGGAGATGTGCACATGAAGGGTAAGGGAGATGAAGACGGTTGATATGAAGGGAACGGAGGTTGCACGTGGGAACGTAGAATTGGAGAAGATCAGTGAGATACTGTGGTGTGTGTGTGTGAATAACTCAGTGTACCAGGGTGAGTATCTTAAAGTGTACACGAAATTCTACTGGAAGCCAGTGTAAATGAAATAGAAGAGGAGTGATGTGATCTCTATGGGTGGAGCGAGTGATGAGTCTAGCTGCAGTGTTCTGTATGAGCTGTAGGTGGTGCAATTGGGTGTGCGTGATACTGGAGAAGACAGAATTGCAGAAATCAAGCCGAGATATTACTGTAGATAAGATGAGAGTGGTTAGAGCAAGAGGAGAGAGAAAAGGGTGAATAGACCTAATTTGGTGAAGAAAGAAGTAAGAGGTTTTGGCAAGATGAGAGATGTGGTCCTTAAGTGTAAGATTAGAGCCAAGAACAACACCCAGATATTGGAAAGAGGGGACCAAGGGGATAGTAGAATTTCCAATGGAGGGGGCAAGTGAGGGACAGGGACTACCAAAAGTGAACCAAGTGGAGTAGGTTTTTGTTAGATTAAGGTGAAGACAGTTCAAAGACAGCCAGTCCGCTATGAGAGCAAGACAGGAATTAAGGGGACCAAGATCCGGGTGAAGGGGGTTGTGTGATGTAAAATGATGATGTCATCTGCCTAATAGAAAGCTGACAGACCAGATTGTTGAATGCAGAGAGCAAGTGGTGCAAGAAAAAGATTGACTAAGAGAGGGGCCAGGACGGAGCCTTGGGGAACACCACAGGGGAGGGGGGTGGCATCAGAAGGGGATAATGATGGAGATCTGGAGGAGGGGGCCATGGAAAAAGAGTGAAAGGAGAGAAAATAATGGAACCAATGATACACAGTGCCCCGGAGGCCAGCATCCCGAAGGCGTGAAAGGAGAAGTGAATGATCAACTAGATCGAAAGCAGTGGACAGATCAAGGGAGACCACCACCGAAATATCACCCCCGTCATGTGCGGAGTGAAGTTCATTGAATAGTGCTACCAAGACTGTCTCAACGCTGTGACCCTGGCGGAAGCCCGATTGGCGAGGGTGCAGGAAGTTTACTGAGTGAAGGTGCTGAGAGAGTTGGGCAAAGACAACTTTTTCTATAATCTTAGCAAGAAAGGGAAGGTTGGAAACTGGGCAGTAGTTGGCCGGGACTAATGGATCAAGCAAGGGTTTCTTGAGGATTGGACGTACCAGAGCGTGTTTCCAGTGGGAAGGAAAGAATCCAGAAGAGAGGCAGGAGTTAATCATAGTAAGAATGTAAGGAACGAGTGTAAGGGAGGGTTCAAGGAACCAGCCTGAAGGTATAGGGTCTAGAGGGCAGGTAGTCTTGCCAACCCACTTCCGGTCATACCTTGCCAAGAAAACCCAGGGGCTGCTGGGTTGCCAGGAGTCAGCACTGACTTGACAGCAGTTATAAAGAAAAATAAAAGAAATAAGCCAAAGGTCTCTATAGCAAAATGTGCAAAAATATCCCTGTCAAGAATAAGGACAAGTAAAACAAAATCCCCAAAATGGGGCAAAACATCAACTTGCCCTAGAGTAATATGCTCCCTTCTTTTACGCATAAGCTACAGTAATGGCCAAACAATTAAGACAGGTATCTTTTTCTACAATTTATTGTTAAATAATGTACTGTGGAGATGTCACACGTGGTTACTTATTTAATCAGCATGGTAATTAGTCACACCATGCGTCTGGCATTCATTTTAGTTTACTTACACTCTGTAGTAGGTTTCTTGGATGAAGTTTTGAATTTTTACAACTAGGAAAAGATTGAAAGTTACATGTAAAATATGCAATCAAGATGGGTAGAAAGTGCGATAATAATGACTTTGTGAAGGGACGAGTTGTCACACTCCATGCTGAAGGATATTCGCAATGTGCTATTGCAAAACATTTGCATATATCAAGGTGTGCAGTTCAGAATGTTCTGAAATCAGGTGGCCGTACACGTCATTCGAAATGTGGGCGCAGATGGATAACTACTGGATGAGATGACTGATTCCTCAAAAGCATTATTACATCTAGTTCACATACTTCATCTCAACGTGTGGCTCAGTTAGCTAATGATCGAGGAATAAAGATAAGTGCCAGATCTGTCTGACGACGGCTTGTGGATGAATTCAAACTCATGGCCAGGAGACCTGCCAAGAAGCCTATGATGACCAGGATCAATCACAAAAGGCCACAAGCCTGGTCCTGTGAGCCGACCCCACCACTCGGCTCAAATAGCACAAAACAAAGAAAGTGAGGAAAGCAGAGCAATCCCCCACAGGAGGAAAATTTTTTGTTGGACCATATAATGCCTTCTCCAGGGGCATTGAAGATCAGACTCCCTGGACTCTGGCAAATCTTAGTCCTTTTAATCAAACCAGCAGTAGTATATTAAATACAAACTTAACTGCCACGGCAAACTTCTCAGGGTGTAACACACACACACGACACAGTCCTGCGTTTCGGGCTCAAATTTAACAGCCCTGCTTCAGGTCCATTCAGTCAACACCGATTGAAAGCCGTTCTTTAACTGAGGAATGAAAAAATCCATTCGCGGGAGAACACTTTAAACCCGGCGTCTGATGTCATCAAATCTCCGGAGCCTATCGGAACAAGCAGAGGGGGAGGGAAACAAAAAGATAATAAGCACCAAATTAGTCAAAAAAGGCTGTGCCAATCCAACTCCAGATTAAGCCCATGGGGGGCCACTGTATTCAGGTGGAAAATCCACCGCTGCTCCAAATATTGTAACTTTTGAGTTCTATTGCCACCACATGGGTTCTGAGGGACACAATCAATCGTTCTCCAGCGCAGTTCCGCAAATTCATGTCCACTATTAAGCATATGCTGAAGCAACGGGGCTGTGATCGTCCTGGTCCGACATTGGGGTGCATGCTCAGAAAGACGAATTTGTAAAGGGCGAATAGTCTGTCCAATATAAGCCAATCCACATGGACAGCAAATCAAATATACTACATGGGAAGAATCACAAGTAGTAGAGTGAGAAAAGGACCACAGACGCTGTGTACGGGGGTACGTCCATGTGGTGCCCAACAAGGATCCTGAACAATAAGGGCAATGACCACAAGAAGAATGTCCATTTTGATCTCCCAAGACATCTGATCGCGGAACCGTTCGAACTAATTTATCCCGTAAATTACGTCCCCTGGTAAAGGCAACACACAGCCTTTTCCGAAAACATTCATGAATAGAAAGAATCCCCCTTACGCAGGATATATTGCACTGCATGTATACGATTATTATAGGGCAAAATCCCCACAAACCGAGTATCATCTGCCTTCAACATCATTGAATGTCTACCAAAGCTCCCAACTCTTGAATCGGTAATAAAAACATTGGAAGCCCTATCAGTAGAACTGATATCCCTCAGAACTCCATTCTCTGCTTCATTATCAACACACAGAAAACTGGTAACAGTAGTAGTAGTAGTATTAGTATTAGTGTTAATAGTAGCAACTTTGCATATATCCGATCCCTCATCAAGTAGCCATTCACGATGATTACAAAACGCACGTTTATAAGGCTTCCGAACAACTGTTTTAGGGTAACCCCATTGTAGTAATCTATTACTCAGCTCCTCAGCATGAATTTTAAAATCATTACGAGAGAAGCATATCCGTCTAAGCCTTAAAAATTGGCCAAAGGGAAGTCCCTGCTTCAAGGCAGATGGATGAAAACTTGAATACTTTAACAAAGTATTATGCTGAACCGGTTTCCTGAATAGGGAAGTCGACAAAACTCACTCACGGAGAAGGATCAACACATTCAAAAATTCAATATGTTGTGCATCACACTTCAAAGTAAATTTAATATAAAGATCCACTTGATTTAGGTAATGTACAAACTGCTGAAGTGTTTCCATATCACCTTTCCAAAGAAAAAATATGTCATCAAGGTACCTCTTCCATAAAAGTACATCAGAAAACCAAGCAGACGGGTACACAAACTGTTGTTCAAAATGGGCCATAAACAGGGTGGCTACAGAGGGGGCTACGGTGGCCCCCATTGCTATCCCGAAAATTTGCAGGTAAAACAGATCTCCGTAACGAAAATAGTTTTTTTCCAAAACCATTTGGAGCAGAGATAGCACAAAATGCTGGGGAAGGCGAGGAGGTAATGGAAGTGACAAATTAGAGATCACCTCCAAAGCCTGTGATTGCGAGATGTTAGAGTAAAGTGCTACCACATCCAGGGTCACAGGTAAAATAGGTCCCCACAGATTGCAGCATAGCCAAAAAATGGGAGGTGTCTCTAATAAAGGAAGGAACCCGAGAAGCCAAAGGTTGTAAAAATGTGTCACAAAATTGGGACAACGGCTCCAGCACTGACCCATAGCATGAAACTATGAGATGGCCAGGGGGGCAGTGTAAAGATTTATGCACCTTCGGAACCGTGTAAAAGACAGGAATATGAGGGTTGTCCCGAATCAAAAACCGATTCTCTTTCCGAGTTATCCATCCCTCCATCAAGGCTCGGTCACATAACTCTTTAATGGAAGACAACAAGACAGGAGTTGGATCTTGAGGCAGCGATTGATAGTAGCGGTTATCTGACAACTGAGACAGCACTTTTTGATTATAATCTGAAAAAGATTGTACAACCACTGCTCCACCTTTATCTGCCATCCGTATAACGAGATCTTGATCATCCATCAACTCTTTCAAAGCAATTTTCTATGCTCTAGAAAGATTATAGTGAGTTCTAACCACTCGTTGTTCCATACCAGCTAAATCGGCCAAGACCAACTTCTGAAAAGTATGTATAATTGGGTCCACTGGACCCGGAGGGATCCAATTCGAAGGTCGAGAAAGAAGTGACTCATCTGTACATTGTTTAACCGAAAAAAATAAACAAACTTGCAATTTCCGGAAAAATTTTTGTAATGCCAACTGAACCGTAAAAGAATCATAAATCACCGTAGGGACAAAAGATGAACCCAACAAAAGAACTTGTAACTGATCCTCTGTCAAAACTCTTCCACTGAGGTTGAAAACTGATTTTTTTGCCTCTGTTTGGTAACCGGGCCCTTCCACTGGACCTGGTAATGGGGACAGGACATTCCCCGGTACCGGCCCTTGTGAAAATCCTGCTGGAAACCAGAATCCTGTAGGTCATCCTCTCCCAAACCAAAAGTGGACTCCCCTCCCTGATATGATGACGATTTCTTCTTATTTTTAGATTTTTTCTGTACCTTTAGCTTCATGGGGATGTTCAACTTCAGAATCCGTAGAAGTACCCGAAGTCCCACTGAAAGAAACCTTCTTAACCACAGGCTGATCCCCCTTGATCATCCAGGAATACACCTGGTGTATGATGACCAGGAAACAAATTGCTGCCCACATACTGTTTTGTAGCAAGATGAAAGACAAATCTGCTGAATGGTGGGAGAGGGTAATGTTCACAGATGAAAGTACATTTCAACAAGTACGTGGGAGTGGTTACAACTATGTCCGTCGACCAGCAGGCGAGAGACTAAATCGGAAGTACATGATCAAGACTGTTAAACACCCACTATCGGTCATGGTATGGGGTGATATCTCGGCGAATGGACAATGTGGCCTGCACATTTTTGAGAAAGGTGAAAGAGTAAATGCTGCAAAATACATATCCGTGCTGAATTGTAAAATTAAAATACACATGAATGTTTCTGGCACAACTATATTTCAGCAGGACACTGCAAAAACAGTCAAAAAATGGTTCGTGGACAACAAGATCGAACTGCTACCAAGTTGGCCATCAAACTCTCCGGATCTCAATGTAATTGAAAACTGTTGGAATCTTATGAAGAAAAAGGTGGCAGCACACAGTCCAACTTCAGAAGCAGATTTAAAGAACATACTCAAGCATGTATGGGTCAACAAAATCACTATGGCATATTGTAAAATGCTAGTTAACAGTATGCCTACAAGAATCCAGGCTGTGCTGAAAAATCATGGACATCCTATCAAATATTGACACTTATATTGTTTCCTGAATAAAACTTTGAAAATAAAATATATATCTTTGGTTCTTAAAGCTTTTGTCCATGAAAGTGACAATAACAAGTACTTTTCTAACACAATTCTGATATTTTGGACTATGCCTTAATTCTTTGGCCACTACTGTATGCATCTTTCTCAATGTTGCCCTTTCTGAACCTAGTCTTCGGGATGTACCTAGACAGTCAGGTTTTCAGGATAACAAGTAACATAGTAAATGAGGGCAAATAAAGACCAGCATGGGCCATCTAGTTTGCCCAGTAAGGTGGCTAGAATTGTATGGTTTTATGGTTTATAGTTTTAGGCACTTGATATACTTCCCTTTACTGTGTGTATCAGAGCAGTTTACAGATGTATTCTAACAGGCACTTTTTATTCCCTCATTCCCAAAAGACTCACAATCTAAGTGTACCTGAGGCAATGGAGGGCTAAATGGCTTGCCCAGGCCACAAGGAGTGGCCATGGGATTAGACACCCCAGTCCCTCCAGCCTGAGGTTACTTGTCCCTATGTGGGAACTGAACCCCCAGCCCTCCGGCCTGAGGTAACCTGTCCCAACCACTGCCACTTGATACCTTTGCTCAAGGTTGTACTGCATCTGCTGCTCCAGGCAGGTTACCCCTTTCTATTTATGAAGTTATTTACGTTTGCTTTGATTCCATTCTCTTGCTATTTAGTGATTCTCTGTGTCTGTCCCATGACATTTTGAATTCCGTCACTGTTTTTGCTCCCATCACCTTCTTTGGGAGGGCATTCTATGCATCCACCACCCTTTCCATGAAAAGTATTTTCTGATGTTGCTTTCAAGTTTACCTCCTTGCAGCTTCATTTCATGTCCTCTAGTTCTACAGCCTCCCCATCTTTGAAAAAGGTTTCTTTGTTCATTAATACCCTTTAAGTACTTAACCCCTTTAGCATCTAATACATTTTTGAAATCTTTCCACTGTTGTCCATTTATTTTCTGATAACATCCCGGTTACACATCATCACATTTACACTAAGAATAGTACATTATGCTAGTACTGTTGGTAGTAAAGTGAAAAATATGGAAAAATTATATGAGTGTCAGGTATAGTCACTTGGGGTAAACATGAAAGGGCTTAAAGGTCTGTATCATATTCCCCTGTCTTTCCTCTCCTATAGGGTATATATATATTTAGATCTTCAAGTCTTTTCTCTCATATGCCTTCTGACGCAGGCCCCATATCGTCTTGGTTGCCTTCCTCAGAATCATTTCAAGTCTTTTCATTGTAAGATTTGGTCCTCAAAACTGAACACAATACTCCAAGTGAGGCCTCACCAATAACCTGTACAGAGGCACCAACACCTTCTTCTTCCTACTGGTTATTCTCTTTGTATGCAGCCTAACATCCTTCTGGCTTTGGCCACCATCTTGTCTCACTTCTTCGCCACCTTGAGATCCTCTGACACTATCACTCCAAGATCTCTCTCTTGGCCGAGGTCCCTCTCAAATGCATGAGATATATTTGCACGCACTGCCTTTATTGTATGCAAATCTCTATCATGCATATTCATTAGGCTATCTTGAAAAACTGACTGGCTAGGTATGGCCTGAGGACTGGGTTGAGAACCCCTGCTGTAGAGTGATAAATTATAACTGTTATTCCAAAATGTGGTATCTGGAATATGGAATGCTGCAGGGATCCTTAGTGTCTTCCATTATGTTCAATATTTATTTACAGTCATTGGGAAATTTGATCGAAACACTGGGGGATTCACACTATTTTTATGTAGAAGACCTACAATGATTTTGTCTATTACTAGTACACTGGATCAAGCTTGTGAATCACATATCCCAATATGGAAGCAGAAAAATCATTTAATGTTCAACCCATGAAAGGCGAGGATTCTTGGGTAGAAAGACAGAAGTTTGAAAAACAATGAAAGGGCCAATTGTATAAGGAATTGAAATACCATTGTCAGATAAAATTACATTCTAGGGATTGAGATGTAATCTAAACTGAGTCTCAAGTGACCTTGTTAGTGCAAAGATTTTTTTTGAAACTTAGATCAAATCTGACAAATTAATCTTACTTTCTTGAACAAGATATAAAGCAAGTAGTGAAGGTAATTATGATATCCATTGTAGACTATCATATTCAGTTTCATGTGGGAATGACAAAGAAGCAAATAGAATACAAAGAATACAAAATACTGCAGTAAAAATGATAAAGGAAGAAAAGAAATGGGATAGAGAGCATCCTCTTTATTATTAGTTTTGGCTATAAAACCTGCATTAGGGGGTCTAAAAGATACAAATAATAATTACAATACCATATACAATTGCATATTTAAGACCCAAATGTCCTTAGAGGTTAAAAACATCCTATTTGCTAGAACCTAAACACATAGATATGGAAAACAACAGATCATATTAACAGAAACATTTTTTACCAGCATAAAAAATGACAATAGTCTTTTCCTCCTTCTGTCCCACTTAGAGATATGTTATGCGTAACCCTATAAAGGGAGACATTAGAAAGTAGTTAAAAATAAAATACATGAATATTGGACTGCCTTAATTATACAAAATTCGGTATGATCGATAAAAAGCCATCATGGACAATGCAAAAGGGAAATAGATGACAAAGGCAAAAACAATGTGAACTTAAATACACAGGAGAATGCTATAGAGAACATAAAAAGCTTATCCTGCCAATTGTGGAGACTCGGCACAAAAGATAAGATTGCCTATAATAGATAAAAGAAATGGTTTACAAAGAAAATATTATTAAAATCAAAATCAAAACCAAAATGAAAAACAGGTGCCCAACATACCGAACAGTGTAAAGCCAACCAGCCATCTAAAGAAACCATATTCAACTTTATATTTGAATGACATTTAAATGCTGAGTGATTTTTAACGTGCTCTGAAAGGGAACCATTTATTTTAAAAAATTGCAATATATAGCTCCACCTTACATAAAATGACTTGTCAAATTACAAAAGTATAATTCTGAAAGAATGCCTAATATTCATGTGCATGAGTAATATTCGATTAGTGTGCCCTTTGTCTTCTTTTTAATAAAAAACGCTTCTTAATATTGATTGTAAATTAAAACTCACAAAAACAAATGTCCGGGCAACCAGAAATACCCTAAGGGGCTAGGATCCATCAAAACTATATTCCACATGCTAAAAGAGTGCAAGTGATTGAACTACAACTCACCACTAAAAATTGTACAAACAGTTCTAACTAGTAAATCAAGTATGCAGAATGATTACTCGAGGCTTAAAAACAAGCATGGATAAAAAGCAGAAAACACGCATGTGTGCTCTTTAAATAGTCTAACTTCAATATCTTGCCATGTTCCCCTACTGAACGTTAAGGGAGAACAGTTACAAGTACAAGACAAACCACTTTATAACACTAAATCCTGTCGAAAAATGAAGTAAAAGAAGTAAAAAAAAGAACAAACCTGCTTACAGATAAAAATTAATTTTCATTCAAACTGAATCAGCATGCAGCAATAAAAAGTGCTTATAAAAAATAATTAAACACTTAAAAGTATAGAACAAATAAAAATTGATATTATTATGCTCTCAGTGCAATGTAACAATTAAAAACTTACCAAAAGGATTCTGCAAACAGTAATGAATAGTAGATTGAGCGTGCAAAAAACATTTACTCAAGGCTTAAACCAAGCGCTGGTAAAAAACGTGAAACCGCGCATGTGTGCTCTTTAAATAGTCTAGCTTCAATAACTTGCCGTGTCCTCTGCTGAACGTTAAGGTGGAACAGAGTAACAGGTACAGGAAACCCACTTTATAACACTGTATCTCATCAAAAAGTGCACAAATGAATGAGGCTGTAAACTTTATTTGACAAAAAGTCCACAGAGCGCATATATGCACAGAATGGAAAAAAATGCAGCCGCGCACACTTAAAAATTGGCACTCAATAGCCTTCTGGACTTACTATCAGAATCTAGGGAGAAACCGGCCCGCACACAAAAAAAAGGGTGTAAAGGTCTCAATCAATTTAGCTTGCAGCAAGTAAGAATGTATATAAGAACTATTTATAAAAATATTAGTTGATCAATTAAAAAATGTGTATAAAATGGGTATAATTTAGTGGCAAATATAAAAATAAGCAACTGGAAATAGTCTGAGCACAAGGAGGGGGAGAAGAGAGGGGGTGAGGGGGAAGGAAGGGGAAAACAGGGAAGGGGAGAGGAGGGAGGGGGAAGGAAGTGGCATGAAGCAGACAAAAGTAACTATATTGCCTTCATAGAAGAATCTCTGGAAAAAGAGTATCAGAGAAAGATTTAGTATTCAATTTCTTTGTTTAGACCCATTGGACTAACTGCACTTAATTCAATAAAATACCATTGTTCTTCTTTTAACAGAACATAGTCCAAGTCCCCTCCTCGTGGAGAAAATTTGATCTTTTAGAAAACAAAAATTTTTAATTCATGTGGAGCCAGATTCAGTAAGGAGCATGTCTGGGTCATCTGGATGGCCCTGAGCAGAACGGGCCCATTAGAACCTGATTCTCCAACGCAGGAGCAAGATGCTCCCGCAGGTGCAGGATCGGGCCTGGAGATGGCCAGGTGTGCCCTTGCAGTCAGCCGGGGGACTTCCTTACTGCCTCCCAGCCAGTCCACCGCATTACTTTCCTCCTTTACCCTGCCGCCTGACCCCTGACAGTGCCAGCCAGGGCCTGAATTAGGCAGTGGGGACTAACCGTGCCTGCCGCTGATACTGCCGGGGGGCTGGCTGGCCAGTCCAGGGGGAGGCAGCCAGCGCTTATTCCACCTCCGAGGATGTACAGGGCCGTGACGAGAATCGTCCCTCTATGTTCTGGTTCTGGTCCTGCCCATGCTTCTCCCACTCTCCACCCTGTGATGTCCCCATCCCCCGTGGCACATACAGCAGCTCTGTGCTTGCAGGGGGAAAGGGAGGTGGAATATGGGGAAGGTGGATAGCGGGATGGCACGTCCTGGTGGGACGTGCAGCCCCACTATCCGTCTTACAGAATCAGGGCCTAAGTGAATGGTTGCAGCTCATCTAATGCTCCACAAGTGGGGCAGACATAACTTTCTGTTTAATGCAACTCATATGTTCCTGTATGCGTATCTTCACCTCACATATTGTCTTACTGTCATACAGCCATTTACATGGGCATACGATAACATAAATGATGTATTTAGAGTTACAATTGGAAGTATGTCATAGTGGATACTGCTCAGAGCCAACACATTCAGACAAACGGAACATTTTCCACACATGGAAAGGGGATGGAAGGATACTCCTATGAAGAAAGGCTAAAAAGGTTAGGGCTCTTTAACCTGGAAAAGAGACGGCTGAGTGGAGATATGATAGAAGTCTATAAATTAATGAACGGAGTGGAACGGGTAAACGTAGATCAATTGTTTACGCTATCAGAATATAGAAAGACTAGGGGACATGCAATGAAGCTACAGGGTAAACTATTTAAGACTAATAAAAGAAAATATTTTTTCACTCAACGTGTAATCAAACTCTGGAATTTGTTACCGGAGGATGTAGTAAAGGCTGTTAGTGTAGCTGGGTTTAAAAAAGGTTTGGACAAGTTCCTGGAGGAAAGGTCCATAAACCATTATTAAGAAGTGACCGAAGATATCAATGCTTGACCCAGTACAAGCATTGTGGAACTTGTGTCTCTTGGGGAAACTGCTAGGTACATATGACCTAGATTGGCCACTGTTGGAAACAGAATACTGGGCTTGATGGACCTTGGTCTGACCCAGTATGGCGTATCTTATGTTCTTATGACCTGAACCTCTAGAAGGACTTTTAACTCTATTAGGCAAATAAGAGGATACCAAAAAATCACCAAGATATTTTTCTCTACTATAGGCAACAGCCAATTTTTGATCTTGGAAACAGGGGAGAGTTTGTAGAATTTGCCAATGTTGCTTCATAAGTTTCTGTATATAAGATGAGAGATACAAAAATCGCATAGTGCAAATATATTTATTGTCAGTTGATTTTTTTTCTTAACCTTTAATAAATCTTTCCTGCAAGATGAATGGGCATTATGGTAACCCTCTTGATTGCACTCAAGGGGGTAGCCATGTTCTATAAATCTATGAGCCATATATTTAGATTGCGTCTCATATTCTGCAATGTCTGTGCATAATCTGCATAAATGCAGAAATTGAGAAGTAGGCGCGTTTTTCTTAAGACTGTTGTTGTGAAGCTATCATACCTCAGTTTCTATCTATTGGTTTCCTAAATATAGAAGTAGTGAAACCGCATGTGGTCTTCTTAATAAGGATATCCAGGAAAGGTATTTGGCGGGTATCAAATTGCATCTGGAATTTTAAATTGGTATCCTGAGTGTTTAGTCAATCTAGAAATTGAGGAAGTATGCTAGTGTCCTCTCTCCATGAAATATCATCTATATACCTTTTCTAAGTGATCACTTCAGTATAAAAATGAAAAGTAGGGAGATAGAGCAACTCAAATTCAGCCACATGAAGGTTGGCTATGTCAGGGGCCATAGCTGCATCCATATCTGTGCCTCAGATTTGTTGGTAAAAACAGCTGTCAAATGCAAAGTAATTTTTGGTTAAGACTATGCAAGCCATTTCAAAAGAAACTCGGTTGGAACTCAAGGGGGACATGTTCTCAGATTCAAGTATTTGCGCACAACTTCTATAGCACCTGTTTGGGGAATATTGGTGGATAGAGATTCTGTATCTAAAGTGACAAGACAAAGGTCAGATATGTGGAGTCCAAAAAGTTAATGACATCCACAGAATCTCGTACATAAGAAGATATCAGAGGGACGAATGGTCTCAAAAGGAAATCAAACTTTAATAGAGGTTCTAAAATTGAGCTAATACCCGAAACGATGGGGTGCCGTCAATGACTTATGGACTTTTCGTAAAATATATATGATTGGAATAACGGGGTGCTGTACTTGTAAAAATCCTAATTCATGAGCAGTTAAGAATTCTGGCAGAGGAACCAAGGGAGAGGAGATTATCAATTTCATGTTTAATCTTCATGGTAGGGTTTTGCATTAACACTTGATAGAACTGAATGTCACTTAGTTGTCTTTGAATCTCATTTACATAATAGTCACGATCAAGGTTGACAATACTACCACCCTTGTTGGCCAATTTAATCACAATATCTGTATTGTTAGTAAGAGAATTAATTGCTTCTCTTTCCATACGTGTTAGATTGTCAAACCTCAAACTATGGCTCTTCTCTACTGCCTCAATATCATGGAGTACACATTTAATAAATGTGTGAATTGCAGGATTGACGGGGCCAGGTGGAACCCACCATGATTTGTTACCTAATACTGAGACATCAGAGCTAGCATTCATTTTATCAGAGAAAAAATTGGTAGTTTTTAACTTCCAACTAAATTTATAGATGTCAATTATAGTCTGGAAGGCATCATAGTATGTGGAAGGGATGAAAGAAAGTCCCTTCTTTAGGTAAATCAGATTCTGAGTCTGAAAGAGTCAGCTTTAGAGACTGATGATGGGAATATCTTGTGGGGCTAATAGTATTCGATATAGTAACAATAAGTCTCATACCTTTTCCCCTTGCATCTGCCGCTCTTTCTGCCCCGGAATTCCATCCCCTGGGATGGAGCATTCTTGCGCTGGGATTTTTAACTCACTTATTTTTTTTCCCATATGTTGTCGAACAAAAAATCTTTGGCGATACTTGGGGAGGCGGGCACTGGAGAAGAGACGGGGGAAGCAAAGATTTCTTCCGAATCACATCTAGCCCATTTTTTACTTTTTTCCTGTAAATCATCATTTCGTCTATCTGTCTGACTATTCCTACGTGAAGATTTATCCCTACGGTCTGCTTGTTTCGGCTTGAAGGAAACCTGTTTCGAGGCCCCTGTCGGAGAATTGGATCTAAGCCAAAGATATACATTACCATTTTTAAAGTTCATATTGCCACATTTCAATTTCTCTGATTTACCTATTTTCATTTCCTTCTGATATTCATCTAATTTCTTGTTTGTAATTATTCAATAGTTTGTTAAAATGTTTATCTTCTTTCTTAAGGACTTCCATTTTACTCTCTACATCTACTTTCAAAACATCTGATTTCTTTTTGGAAGTCTCAGCAAGCAAAACCATAAGATCTAGTGAGCATTTGTTTAATATCGCACACTATCTGTCAATTACATTTTTATCATCAGGAAACATAATGGGTTCTTTAGAGATCCTGAGGCCTCTAGAGATCTGTTTTATTCTACAATAAACAATACAATAAATAAACAAACAACTTCAAGAAGAGCTCCTTCACTACTAGTGTCCACACTTTGGAACTCCCTCCCAACGAGCCTGAGGGCATTAAATGACATCATAGACTTCCGCAAGGCCTTTAAAACCCTGCTCTTTACAGAAGCCTATGAGCAGACAGACAACAGTCTCCACCCGAACGGTAATGCAACTACCTCCGTCAACTCGATACCCACTCATCCCAGCTAGACATACGAGTTCAACTCGGTACCCACTCATCCCAATTAGACATACGAGTTCATTGTATAATGTTGTTAAGTACCTTCATGTTAAATGTAACCCCAATTGTGCTGTCTAAATGTTGTTATTTATTTATGTAGACAGATTTGTATGCCACCTTATCCTTCAATCAAGGTAGTCACATCACATCACAATTGGGGGGGGGGGTTACATTTAACATTAGATACATGTAAACATTTAGACAGTAGTTACTTAACAGCATTTAGACAGTACAATTAAAGGGTAACAAGTGTCCTCATGTTAAATGTAACCCTCCAATTGTGATGTGACCACTTTGATTGAAGGATAAGGTGGTATACAAAGCTGTCTAAATAAATAAATATTGTAAAAGTCCTGTATAATGTAGCTCATAGCAAATCACAGCCTTCTTCATGCATATAAGATAGATCCAGTGGTCAGTGTGACTAATTTCTTCTGTTTTGTCATCCACTAATGGTGGCTCTTGTAGCAGAATGTTGAGATGTTCTTCAGTATAACTGAAGACATTGTCCCACTGGGTGTAGGCCATGGTATATCCTCAGCAAACACGAAAGTGTATAGTTTTTTATTTATTTATTGAACAGCTCTTTTATACCGCTCCTTCCAGCGATCGGGGCGGTTTACATAGAACAGTGATGGCTAACCTTTTTGAGCCCGAGTGCCCAAACTGCCGCACAAAACCAAAGAATTTCCTCAAAGTGCCAGCACGTCAATTAAACCTCAGCTCAGTTACACATGCAGAACATAGACCATCACCAAACAAGGAATCACAATTTAGAAACAGGAAGGCAATAATTAAACTGGGAACCCCAAAAGCCAAACTTGGAATGTACAACACTGTAGAAATAAAACTATAAATTAATTTCCTCTTGTACCAAACAAAGCACAGACGTTAATGATGCACATTTCCCAGAGGTTTCATATTCCAGTTAATAAATTCAAAATAAAGAGATATCTTTCTACCTTTTGTGCATTTTTTTTCAGTTGCAATTGCTCCAGCCACTTTCTTCTGGTTTCTTCATGTTTTCTGCTAACTCTCCATCGTCTGCTGTCCATTTGTTCTGTCTTCTCTTCTCTCTTCTAGTCTTTTTTTCCATTCTCTCTCTCTACATCTGCTTTAACATACTAATCTTTCTCCTTTTGCTCTTTCCTCATTCCTATTTCATCCACACAAATTTTACCGCTCCATCCTCAATCCCCACTTACTCTCCCAATACCCGGCCAATTGTAGATTTTTCATTCCTCCCACACAAAATATTTTTCCCCTCTCCATTTTACTCTCCCAGCCCCATCCCATTCTAATCCTCCCCCAACATCAGCTCCCTTCTAGTTCCAGTCTCACCCAGCATCCATTCCTTTCTAGTCCCTGCATCAGCCCATTTCCAGTCCTAGCCCCCCATCAACCCATTTCCAGTCCTAGCTCCCCCATCCATTTTCAGTCTGAGTCCCTTCATCAGCTCATTTCCAATCCTAGCCCCCCATCAGCCCATTTCTAGTCATTTCCTAGCCCCATCATCAGCCCATGTCAAATCATAGCTCCCCTCCACTCAGTCCAATTCCAGTCCAAGCACCCCCCATGAGCCTACTTCCAGTTCTAGCCCCTCCATGAGTCCATTTCAATTCAAGCCCCAACCACAGCCCATTTCCAATCTTAGCTCCCCCAACAGCCCATTTCCAGTCCTATCCTAGCTGCTCCATCAGCCCATTTTCAGTCCTAGCTCCCTTCCCTCACAGCTCATTTCCATTCCAAGCTTCCTCCCCATCAGCTATTTGCAGTTCAAGCCTCCCCTTCCACTCAGCCCATTTCCAGTCATAGCAACCCGCCAACCCATTACCAGTCCTAGCCCCCCATCAACCCACTTCCAGTCCTAAACCCCCATCACCCCATTTTCAGTTTAAGCCCCCCCTATAACCCATTACCAGTCCTAACCCCCCATCACCCCATTTCCAGACATCCCCCATCAGCCCAAAGCCCATTACCAGTCTTAACCCCCCCCCATAGCCCATTATCAGTCCTAACCCCCCCATAGCCCATTACCAGTCCTAACCCCCCATCAGCCCACTTTCAGTCTTAACCCCATCAGCCCATTTCCAGTCAGCCCCCCACAGCCCATTGCCAGTCCTAAACCCCCCCATCAGCCCACAGCCCATTACCAGTCCTAACCACATCAGCCCACCTCAAGTCCTAACCCCTCCCCATCAGTCCATTTCCTGTCCTAGCCCCCCCTTAGCCCATTATCAGTCCTAACCCCCCCCATAGCCCATTAGCAGTTCTAACCCCCCATCACCTCATTTCCAGACAGCCCCCATCAGCCCACATCCCATTTCCAGTCTTAACACCCCCTTAGCCAATTACTAGTCCTAACCCCCCCAACAGACCACAGCCCATCCAGTCCTAACCCCTCCCCATCAGCCCATTTCCTGTCCTAGCCCCCCCCCATAGCCCATTATCAGTCCTAACCCCCATCACCCCATTTCCAGACAGCCCCCATCAGCCCAAAGCCCATTAGGAGTCTTAACCCCCCCATTGCCCATTACCAGTCCTAAACCCCCATCACCCCATTTCCAGACAGCCCCCATCAGCCCACAAACCATTAGCAGTCCTACCCCCCCTAGCCCATTAGCAGTCCTACCCCCCCCTAGCCCATTAGCAGTCCTACCCCCCCCTAGCCAATTAGCAGTCCTACACCCCCCCCTAGCCCATTAGCAGTCCTACCCCCCCTAGCCCATTAGAAGTCCTAACCCCCCGCCCCATGGCATATTAAAAAAAAAAAAAAAGCTGGCTTTGGCGGCAGAATGCAATGTCCCGCGGGGCCCCCTCCGCCCGCTAAGCCCCTCTGCAAGGGCTTTCAGATTCGCGAGGGAGAGCATCTCCCTCGCGTCTCTGTTAAGCCCGCAGGGGCTAATGGGAAATTTCCCATCAGTCCCTCGCGTCTAAAGGGGCTGATGGGAAATTTCCCATTAGCCCCTGCGGGCTTAACAGAGACGCGAGGGAGACGCTCTCCCTCGCGAATCTGAAAGCCCTTGCAGAGGGGCTTAGCGGGCGGAGGGGGCCCCACGGGACACTGCACTCTGCCGCGCCGCGTCCGCGGCAGCAGCCAGAGCCAGCTTTTTCTTTTTTGCGGACCTACCCGCGTGCCAGCTGCAAGGCCTTTGCGTGCCACAGCTGGCACGCGTGCCATAGGTTCGCCATCGCTGACATAGAACAATAACTTGAAGATACATAGAGCATTGAACATCTTAATAACATAATTGGAACTAAAGAACTAGTTACAACAAACTATATACATACTAGATGAATCCAGAACTTTGTCCATTCCAATGTACTCTCATAGAAAGGTATAGTGGAAACTGTTTCTTAGCTATTTACAAGTGATAAGTTGCAGAGGCTTTCCTCTTCCCCTTGTTCCTTTAAAGGAATGGAAACCAACTCCCCATGGGATTGATATGAGAGAAATCATAATATGTTGAGGAAAAAGTTGAAGATTTGGCTTTTCTCCTCAATTGTTATTGTTGTTAAGTGCCATCCAGTTGGTGTTGACTCATGTATAGTTGTCCTAAATTGTGTTTGGTCTTCAGTCAAGTGGCTCATTGTTGACAGAGTGGCCTCCATAGCTGCTGTTATTGTATCTCATTGCTGGCCTTCCTCTTTTGTGTTGAGCTTCAACCTTGCCAAGCATGATATCTTTCTCCTAATGATCTCTCTCTTTGCATGATGTATCCAAAGTATGAAAATCTAAGTCTTGTCATTTGAGCTTCTAAAGAAAGCTTAGGTTTGCTCTCCTCTAGTACTGACTACTTTGTTCTTCAGGCAGTCCATGGTATACAAAGTATTCTTCGCCAGCACCATAATTCAAAGGCATCAATTTTCTTCCTGTCTATCTTTTTCACTGTCCAACTTTTGCATCCATACGACATTACTAAAACAATACCATGGCTTGAATAAGTTGAATCTTTATATGGAGAGAGACATATCTGCTCTTGAGAATCTTGTCTAGGTTTTCCACAGCCATTCTGACAAGAGCAAGGAGTCATCTGATTTTTTGACTAATTGTCATTTCTTTATTGATTATGGATTCAAGCAGATTAAAGTTGTCCATTATTTCTATTTCTTCTCCATCATGGATGAAATGATTGATTTTTCCAGTTGTCAGAATCTTTGTCTTTTTCATGTTAAGGTACAGACTCATTTTAAGACTATGTTCCTTGATCTTAAGAAGAAAGTGTTTCAGATCATCTTCACTTTCAGCTAGTAATGTGGTATAATCAGCATAGCAAAGGTTGTTGATGAGCTTTCTATCAATCTTCACACCTCGGTTGTTTTCATACAGTCCTGCTTCTCTGATGATTTGTTCTGCATATTGTGATGCAGTGACTGGTACAGAACCTATGGTAATAGGGGAAAAAGAAGAGCTTACCTTGGAATCGCATAGACAGCAAGCATATTCAGATTACAAGGAGCAAAAGAGTAGTGGAGCCAGGTTTCCACACACTAGTCATGACGCAGCAGAAAACCAAAAAGCTAATCAGGAGCACCTGTTCAGGGAAGCACGTACAACGTGCAAGAAACAGCTATATGGTTCACCTTCAGTGCTTCCCCCCCCACTCTGCTGCCACACATGTCCGGTTCTCCTATTCCCTTGGTTTCTCACCTACGTTATCTTGGTGTTACTCTCGATTCGTCCCTCTCTTTCCATCAACACATTTCTGGTGTGGTACGTAGTTCTCTTTTTCACCTTCGCAGGATTAGGGCTGTCCGACCACTGCTTTCAGCTCCATCTCTTACCACTCTGGTGATTTCCTTAGTAATTACTCGACTTGATTATTGTAACTCCCTCCTCGCCGGCCTTCCCCACTATCAACTCCGCAGACTACAACTCATTCAAAACACCGCTGCCCGTCTTCTCACCTTCTCTTCATCCCGAGAACATATCACCCCCCATCTCCTTTCCCTTCACTGGCTCCCTATTAAAGTTCGCTACCGTTACAAAATTCTCATTCTTACACACCGGGCCCTCCACACAAGCACGCCCCAGTATCTCTCCGATCTCATTTACCTCCAACCCATACCTCGCCTTCTTCGTTCCTCCCACGGAAATCGCCTCTCTTTACCTTCCCCCACAAATGCACACCTTGAGTCAACCCGCCGCGCCGCCTTCTTCTTTGCAAGTCCCGCTCTCTGGAATTCTCTCCCGCACCCCCTCCGCACTGAAATGTCCTTTTCCCGATTCAAGACCCTCCTTAAAACCTATCTTTTCCACCAAGCCTTCAACCTCCCTGACCCCACTTAGGTCTCTCATGTCATCCATTAAGTTATCCCCATATCACCAGTCATGTTTCCCATACCTCCCATCAATTTACACAACCCTGATCTCCCCATTCCCCGTAACCCCTCGGACCCTTGGACATCTCCTCTTTTAACCACCCAGCCCTTACCCACCCTCCCCTCCTTACCCCCATTCCCCCACCCTCCCCATTTTTCTTCCCTGTTTGTATTGATATCTGTCCTGTCCTATCTTTCTATCTTTATCTCTTACTCCTTTCCTATAAATTTTTGGCGTTCCTCTCTCTCTTTATTTTCCAGCAGTCCATTGCATTGTACACCGCCTTAATGCTTTGGTACAGGGCGGTCTATCAAATACTTTGAATAAAGATAAAGGAAGATAAAAGCTGCTGGGAAATCCCAGCAGGGGGAGGTGGCAGAGCAGGAGTCTCTGAGACGAGTGCAGGAGTCTCTCAGGCCAGAGAGGGCAGCGTCCTGGGAGGAGTGAGAAACCAGGTGGAAAGCAGACGTCACAGACAGGAGAGCTTGCTGGATCCAGGAAGCGGTGGGTGTGTCCCGATAGCAGGGAGCAGCAGGAAAAAAGCCTCTCCAGAACGTGGCTATAGAACTGCCCAGACTACTGGTGGCTGGAGGTCCCGAGAAAGAGCACTCCACAGCCCAAAGAGAGAAGCCCGGATAACAGAGGGAAGAGGGGAAGCTAACTGCCACGGAGGAAAAGCTAAGTACTCTATTTTCCCTAGAGGGCAAGAGGTGGGTGCAGCCAGTAAAGCAAAGGCTAGAAGCTTGGAGGAAAATCCTCATTACTGGAAAGAGAGAGAATTCCCAGGAGAGACTGCCCAGGGTACAAGTGCCCAGAACCCGGTCTATATAGAGCAGTTTCCTGCTAGAATAACCGGTGTCTCACAAGGAGGGAGTTGGGATAATACCAGCTGTAAGGATTGTTACCCACCTGAAAACCCAGACTGTGAGCCAATGCAGTGGGAAAACGCTAGCTGTGATTTGGAATCCAGTCCCATGGATTGTACACTATGTTTCTCAGATGAGATTGAATCTTTATGTTGAACAAGCAAGTTGAAGCACTGTGATAATTACTTGGAGAAAAGAGTTTATTTTGCTGTGAAGAAACAGTTGTTTTGTTTATCCTCTGTTGCTGTTAAAAAGGAAGTCTTTAAGGGAAGGGGAATAAAGCCCTGTATTTATTTTTGCCTATAACACTCGACTACAGACTGTTCTTACATTAAAAGGCAACTCGCACCTCACGGCCCTAGGCGGCTGCCTAATAGGGACGTGGAGGTGCATCACAATATAAATTAAACAGGTAAGGAGAAAGTATGCAGCCTTATTGTATACCTTTGATGATTTTAAAACCATTCTGTTTCTTCTTGTTCCATTCGAACTGTTGCTTCATGATCAATGTAAAGGTTGTGCAAGAGAACTATCAGGTGTTTTGGTAGTCATGCTTCTTAATGTGGCCCAGAATTTCTCATGGTTTACACAGTCTTTAGGTGGGGAAGAGGAGATTTATTTTGGGCAATTTCAGAGTAATATTTGTAATTAATCTGATGAGGGGAGATCCATTTGGGTTTTTTAAGAATATCTCTGAGGTATATTTTTGAGTAACCAGGTACGGTGGACATGGTGCTCCTGTCCCCACCCACCCCCCCACCCAACTCACCTACCCACCCCCCACCCTACAAATAACCACAACACAACAATTTGGGAATCAAACTGGTCACAGCTTTATTAAATATACAACCTTATCCAATAACAAACTACCAACAACAAACCTTCCTCAACCGAATTCCAGCCGCGGAATGAACCCTCACCAGCCGTGTGAGTAGCAAGGTGAGTTCCGCCCGCTTCCGCCGTGAACCGGCCCCAGTCTATACCATCCCCCCCTCTTCCGGCTTCGCCATATTATTAGCAAAAGCCCTGAGGATTTCTCCGGGTCGGGGGTACCCCACCCCCACCCTGCATCTTGCCAACGGCTCCGGACCCCGGACTACTCCGGGATCCCGCCACAGGCTCTGTCCCTGTGCCCCCCCAAAACCACGCTGTGACCAGTTACCCATCCCTTCACCACATGCTCCAAAGCCTCTTGCCAATCGTTCAGGAGCAAATCCACCCCCACCAGGGATAGATGCACTCCATCCTGCCGATATAAACCGGTGCATTCCACCTCGACCCAGGGATGAAAAATCTGCCATCCCTCCTGCTGACACACCCACCGGCCAATTTGCCGATTAATTTTAATAAAACCGCGAGACCACCTCCGGTGGCCCCAGCAAGCAGGCCTTGGAATTATATCTGACCATAATAAAACCACATTGTCAAACATCAACAGCACATCAGCCAAATCTCTTTTTGCTGCTCTAATCAGTTCCTTACAAGTCCAGGACGCCAAGTCGTTGCCTCCCAAATGCAGCAACAGCAATACTGGTGCTCCCTTCACATGCCCATGGTGCCGAAGCAAGGGCAAGAGCTGCATCCACCGAAGACCGCGCTCACCCAGCCATGAGATGGTCACCTCAGCAGCATTCAATCCCAAATTTGGCCCCAATGGCCTTGTAACTGCTCACTGACCAGCCCAGTACACGAACGAATGGCTGATCATCCAGCAGCAACCTGGAGTCCGGCCAACATCTAAAAGAAAACACACAGTTAGTAGCCATTATGCACTCATTCCCTCATAAGTGCACATACCCGTGGAACGCTCTCGACCGCCATCTGCCTATCCACTGAATCTCCTGCTCAGTTAACCCCGCCTCCGCATCACTAGTCGCTGCTCCAATCCGAAACGAATGAGGAGCAAATTTGCCCAGATCCAGACCCAGCTGGTGGAGCGTCATCCGCATAACCGCCGTGAACTGAAACCGCGTCAGCGCCCGCGCATCCTCATGCACAAAGAGATAGCCACCCCCCCCCTAGGCCTCACGCGCAGGTAGACTTGCATAGCTGCCACTGGTCAAGTCAGGGAACTCCCAATTGCTCTCAAGAGTTACCCCCACACCTCTACCCTTCTGATCTGTCTTGGACCTTGCCAAACATATATGCAACTCCCCTTTGGTCAACTTCGCATGCTGCATCAGCAAAGCACCCCCTGCCTTTTCGACACTGGATGCAGCCACCAATTCCCCCACCCGAAAGGCCCCAAAAAAGGCCACACAATACACTGCCTTAAAAAGCGTAGCCTCGTACACTGACGCTGCCACCAAGGGTAACGCCTCCCGCGGCATCCTTAAATAGCTGCATATCCCGAGTGGAAATTTCCCTCTCCATTAATACCGATACCCCGTTAAAGCCTCTCAGGAACTCGTCCCATACTCCCAAATCAGCCTTCATACTCCACAACACCCTAATGCGGTGAAGCGACTTAAGGACCCCTGACGTAGTGTCACACTGCCCCCCTAGTGGTGATGGCGTGGCACGACAGAAGGGCGTGGACAGAGAGGAGAAAAGTTTGTTTAGGGAGGAGGTTGGTTCTTATGCAGGGCCCAGGCTTCTGTGGGCCTGGTAGCCTTCTGTACTACTAACTCTCCAAAGAAAATATAGTCCGAGTTAGGGAAATGGTAAAGCTTTTATTTCCCTCTTTTGCAAAACAGGTTCTTTAGCCCAGAGTACAAAAACAACACATAAAAAGAAAATGTCCTTGCTTCAGGTAAAGGAAAACATAAGCATTGGAAACACTGTTCTCTTCACAGTACAGGCACATGAAATATAACATTCAATTCTTAGCTCACCCCAGCTATGCCTCTCTTAGGGCTCAATTCTTTCTGACAGGCAGTAATTCACTTCCATTGGAATGTCTAAAGGATCCTCTTGGTATTCCACCTGCATCGGTTCACTGCTTAGAGCGTTTGGGAGGTTTCCTTCAGGCTCTCTGCTTAGTGCTTGGATTAAACGCCAGTAATCAGCATTGCAAGGTAAGTCCTGTATTTGTAAACTTCTCTGCTGAGGATAGTCTCGCTTGCATACAGTACTTTCTTTGTTAAGCTTTTTATTAAGTGCAGGTTTGAACCTTGTTTCAGGCAGGCCTCTGTGAGGACAGCAGGCTCTAGTGTCTGCCCCTTTCTGTGTCACAGTATTCAAACTATTACCATTATAAAAATAGCATTTACCTTTGCTTCCATGTTGCTCTCTGAAAGGTGTAGGCTGCTGTTTGGGCCTGGCAGGTCCAAGATTATCTGCTACACAGGTAGGCCTCAGGCTCTTATCAAACTTAGGCCTGGGACTCTCTTATAGTCCAGTTGCCTTCAGGGTCAGCAGCTTTATAAAAGCTTTCTCTCCTGGAGAATTTATCTCTCCCTTCTTTAAAATGTTTACAGTAGATTCCTGTACCTGGTTTGGCTGGCACGGTTAGGCTGGTTCCCTTGGTCAGGAGTCCTCTCCCTGGATTCTCCAGATATCCATGTAGCTCGGGAGTTGAAACTTCCTGCACAATTTCCTGACAGTCTCCTTGTCTGTCTGAAGCTGCCTGCCAACCTCTTTGTCTTTCTCTTTTTCTCCAACCTCTTTGGCTGTACAGGTCTCCTTGCCAGTCTCCTTGACTGTGTTCTGGCTTGTCTCTTTGCCAGTCTCCTTGACTGTGTTCTGGCACGTATCCTTGCCAGTCTCCTTGTCTCTCCTCGACTGCTCTGTCGGCTGCTCTGTCGCCTGCTCTCTCGCCTGATCTGTCTCTCCTCCAGTCAACTGAGCATTTAAAAGGAGTTCCTCCCCTTCTGCCTTGGGTGTTGGCTGGAATTACGTCATTGGCTTTAAGGCGTGGTTCTTCAGACCTCCAGAGGTCTCTCTGGCTCCCTCTATGTGGTTCCTCCTGTCGCTGCAGCTGTTCTTTATCTCTTTTTTCCGTGTTTAAAACTTTTCCATCTGCTTGCAGCTGGTCTGCGGTGCCACATATCCCCCCTCTTAAAATATGACGGGCTGGTGAAGCCTCTTCCTCACAGCACGGAATACGCGACATTGCGTCCGCATTAAAGTGTAGCTTCCCAGCTCGATGTTCGATTCTGAAATCATAAGGCTGTAAAGCCATGTACCATCTGGTCAATCTACTATTTTCATTCCGCATGGTATGCAGCCACTTCAGAGGGGCATGGTCGGTTATGAGTACAAATTTTCTTCCCGTTAGATAAAATTTTAATGTCTCTATGGCCCACTTGATAGCGAGACATTCTCTCTCAATCGTAGCGTACTTTCGTTCCGCCAGTGATAATTTTCTGCTCAGGAACAGAATAGGATGCTCTGCCCCATCCTGTATCTGGGATAACACGGCACCGAGGCCCATCTCTGACGCATCCGTTTGCAATAGAAAGGTCTGATGGAAGTCCACCCCACGCAGCACAGGTGCTTGGCATAGCTTTCCCTTCAAACGTTGAAAAGCTGTTTCCGCCGTCGGTGTCCACTTTATTAAATTTGGGGCATTTTTTCTCAGCATCTCTGTGAAAATATGGCTCTCCTCTGCAAAGTGTGGTATAAAGCGTCGATAATAGCCTATAAGGCCAAGGAAGCTCCGTAACTGCTTCTTATGTTGTGGGACAGGGAAGTTCCTGATGCTTTCAACTTTATCTTGCAGAGGACGTACTGTTCCACGACCCACGAGGTGACCCAAATATTTGACTTCCTTCGCCCCGAAGGTACATTTTTTTGGGTTGAGCGTAAGGCCGGCTTTCCTCATAGCCTCCAATATAATGCCCACTTGGTGTAGATGGTCTTTCCAGGTGGCACTGTGGATTACCACGTCATCCATATAGGCCGTGGCGAACGCTTGGTAGGGTCGTAGAATGATATCCATTAAGCGTTGGCACGTGGCCGCTGCCCCATGTAGACCAAATGGCATCCTGCGGAAGTGGAAAAGACCTGAGGGCGTACTGAAGGCAGTCTTGGGCTTGGCATCCCGTGTCAGCGGGACCTGCCAATACCCCTTCGTCATATCCAGTGTCGTCAGGAATTTTGCTTGGCCGAGCCGATCGAGCAACTCCTCGATTCGTGGCATAGGGTATGCATCGAAAGTAGATATGGCATTCAGTTGACGAAAGTCGATACAGAAACGTAGCGACCCGTCTGGTTTTGGCACCTGTACCACCGGGCTACACCACGGACTGTATGACTCCTCGATGACCCCTAATTGCAGCATTTCTTCCACTTGCTTGACAATTTCTTGCCTCTTAGCCTCCGGCAAGCGATAAGGGCGTTGCCGGATGATTTTTCCTGGTGGCGTTAGAATTTCATGAGCCACCAGTGATGTTTCTCCGGGTATCGGAGTAAGGACATCAGTGTATTCCTCTAGTAACTGAACTAACTCTTTTCGTTGGCTTAGGGAGAGCTCTTCGCCCATCTTGGGCAGGGATTCTTCTTTACACTCCTCTATTTGAGGGCCAAGATCCTCTTCTGGGGGTTCGTTTCCTACGGCCATGAAGCCTTCCATCTCTGCCTTCCCGGTGGAGCCGAAACCCTCCGCTCCTCGGCTAGTGGGATCTAGCATGGCGACTTCTTCCAGGCTGGGGAAACCCACTCGCTCACAAATTAGCTGAGCTATTCTGTCCCCCTCTTGGACCTTGAAATCCTCATCCGAAAAATTACAAAGGAGTACTTTTAAGACACCCCTGTAGTCAGGGTCCACTACGCCTGCCGCCACGTCCAGGCAGTGTTTCGCAGCCAGTCCTGACCGTGGAGCTATTCTCCCGTAACAACCTGGAGGTAGTTCTATCTGTATGTCCGTACTGACCAGCTTGCATCCTTGACACAGAATGACCTGGCTTTCCGCGCTGTATAGGTCGTAGCCGGCGGCTTGTGCGGTGGCTCTTTGCGGACATCGGGCTTTCTCCGAAGTCCTGCAAAACTTCATCACAAACATTTTTGTTGCCTCCCGTGATTCTTTCTCTCGCCTTTCCTTTGGCCTTTCCCATAGCGGGCTGGGAACCATAGGGTTCGTAGTCGCAGCTAGGCTGTTTCGTTGGGTACTGGAAGAATCAGCTGGCTTAGACGGTAATTCCGTGTTATCCATAGACTCATGCCAACTACAGGTGGAACCAGGGATTTGTTTTTCTGCAGGAGACAAGCCCTCTTTGAGGCTCCTTTGGAACTGCGGCCAGTCGCGGCCCAACACTAGTTCTTGGGGCAATTTTGGTACGACTGCTATCAGCATTTCCTTCCTTATTCCCAAACCTTTAACCGATAGCCTGTAGAGAGGATAGCTTGTGGCAGCCCCGTGAATACATTTTATTTTTACACTGCCTTCTGGACATCCAGGTACTGATCCTCCCTGGTCTCTGATCACAGACCATAACTTCTGGGACATCATCGTTTGATCAGCGCCTGAGTCCAGAAGCGCACTTACATCCACTCCATGTATTTGTACAGACAATACAAATCCTTCTCGGACTGTCTTTGGGGTCTCCCCCACAAGGGCAGTGCGAGTGTAACAATCATTTTTTAAATGGCCTTTCTTACCACAAGTAAAACAACGCCTACCTTCTTGCTTATCTGGAGGGTAATTGCTTTTCATACTTCCATACACTGGACGGGAAGTGTTCCCTACTTTCCGGGCTTCCATACCTAAGGCTGCCTTGGGGCTACCCATCCTATGTTGGGTGACTTTCTCAGCCTCAAGGTACCTTTCTGTAAGGGTAATAGCCTCAGTAGTGGTACAGCAATTCTGCAACATAAGGTAATTCTGTACCCTACTGGGCACCGCTGTCATATATTGTTCCAAAACCAGGGCGTCCATTAGTGTGTCTACAGTTCTCCTCTCGGGCTGTAGCCACTTGTATGCTAAGCTCCTAATTCGGTGTCCCAGGGCTTTTGGCGTCTCCCCCGCTCTAAGGGTAGTAGCCCTAAACATTTTATTGTATGACATTGGGGTAAGTCCTAGGCGATCCCTAATCGCTGATACTACCTCTTCGTAGGTGTTCGCTAATGCAGGCGGCATGGCCCGGTAAGCAGCCAGTGCCTCGCCCATAAGGGACGCTGCTAGAGGTATTGATCATTGTTCTGGGGGCCAATTTGCTGAACTAGCTATTCTGGTGAAGGAATCTAGGAAATCGTCCACATTGTCCTGAGGTCTTGAAGGACTGGAAAGGGGGGCTGTTACTTCTGGAGAGAAATCTGAAATTGTGAGTATATACTTCTGGGAATTTTTCTGAAAGGAATTTTTTTTCTTTTAAAGCTAATTAATCTGTGAACCCACTATTTTTTTTTTTTTGTTAAATCAGTCAGGGCCTAGTAGCAACAGTTTAAGATTCAATTTAAAAACACAGAAGAGAACTTTCTGGTTACCTTTCATACCCAGTAGACAGCTGTAGTTTAAATTTCATAGTCACTCAGGGCCTAGCATCAGCAAAGTACTTTTAGTTTCAAATTAAAACACAGAAGAGAGCTTTCTGGTTAAATTTAGAATCCAGCAGAGAGCTTGTAGTTTAAATTTCATAATAGGTTAGAGCCTAGTAGCAGCAAAGAGCTGTAATTTAAATCAAATCAGAATATAGTTTTCCTCAGCAGCACAGGACAAGGTACTGTGTAGCAGCCCTTTTTTAATAAGTGTTATATCCCTCCCTCCCTCCCCACACCCACCCTCCCCTGGGAAAATCACAGCTTTATAGGTACTTGCACACCTTAAAAGACAGGAGGTGCTCTCAGGTGAAGCTCATTACCCAAATCAGTCATACACCAAGGACCTGAGATTAATTAAGCTTCAGGTGAACAAGGTATATTAAACTTCTTAGGTACAGTTTTAGTGGTATAAATATCCATTGCACCCTTTAGTACATATAGAACTTAAAGATCTAAACACAAACTTAAAACTAAGATGCAGACAGCAGTCCAGCAGCGGGATGTGGGCTTTCCAGTCTTTTGCATTGAGTGTCACATGTATGATTTTCTCCCAGCTGGTGAGAGGTCTTACGTGTGCACTAGGTGCAAGGAGCTCTCTGCTCTCAGGGAACGAGTCCGTTCTCTAGAGGCTAGAGTAGCAGACTTGGAAAACATAAGACAGACAGAGAGGTACATAGACGAGACCTACAGGGATATAGTCCTGAAGTCCCACCTCCAGTCTGGCAGCATCCCTGTTGCCATGGAGGAGAGAGGTCACGTGACAGGAGAGCATCACCCTGGTGTGGCAGGAAGTGATCCTGTAACTAGGACCTGTCCTCCAGGTGATGTAAACCCCTCTCGCACCGAGGAGGTTTCTCCAGGGCCAAGTGCCCATGCGGGAAGGGTTAGGACAGCAGTTATAGTTGGTGATTCGATCATTAGGCATGTAGATAGCTGGGTGGCTGGTGGACGTGAGGATCGCCTGGTAACATGCCTGCCTGATGCGAAGGTAGCGGACCTCACACGCCACCTAGATAAGGTCTTAGATAGTGCTGGGGAGGAGTCTGCTGTCTTGGTACATGTTGGTACCAATGACATAGGAAAATGTGGTAGGGAGGTTCTGGAAGCTAAATTTAGGCTTTTAGGTAGGAAGTTGAAATCCAGAACTTCCAGGGTAGCGTTCTCCGAAATGCTTCCCGTTCCACGCGCAGGACCCAATAGGCAGGCAGAGCTCCGGAGTCTCAATGCGTGGATGAGACAATGGTGCAGAGATGAGGGGTTCGGATTTGTTAGGAACTGGGGAACATTCTGGGGAAAGGAGGGGCTCTTCCGAAGGGATGGGCTTCACCTTAACCGGGATGGAACCAGGCTGCTGGCATTAACCTTTAAAAGGAGATAGAGCAGCTTTTAAACTAGATAATAGGGGAAAGCCGACAGTCGCCCAAGAGCGCATGGTTCGGAAGAATGTATCCTTGAAGGATACTACAAAAAGCAGAGAGGTTCCAAAAAAGAGTAAAGTAGCCCAAATGCCCTCGAGTATGGAGCAGACAGAACTTAAAGATCCCAAATTACCCATGTCTACCAATAGCCAAATTAATATGAATAAAATACAGTCTCTAAAATGCTTGTATGCAAATGCTAGAAGTCTACAAAACAAGATGGGAGAGTTAGAATATATAGCACTAAACGAGGTTAGATATGATTGGAATATCAGAGACATGGTGGAAGGAGGACAACCAGTGGGACACTGTGATACCTGGGTACAAACTATATCGAAATGATAGAGCTGATCAAATTGGTGGAGGGGTTGCGCTCTATGTTAGAGAGGGCATTGAATCAGAAAGGATTAAAGTTTTGCAAGAAACAAAATTTGCTGTAGAATCTCTATGGATTGAAATTCCATGTAAAAAGGGGAAGGCGATGGCAGTGGGGGTGTACTATCGTCCGCCTGGCCAGAATGAACAAATGGATGATGAAATGCTCAAAGAAATCAAGGAAGCTAGCAAAAGTTACAGTGCAGTAATAATAATGGGTGATTTCAATTACCCCGGCATCGACTGGGTCAGTGTCACAACAGGACATGCTAGGGAGATAAAGTTCCTAGATGAAATAAATGACTGCTTCTTGGAGCAGCTGGTTCATGAACCGACCAGAGGGGAAGCAATATTAGACCTAGTCCTTAGTGGAACACCAGATGTAGTGCAAGAGATAAGGGTGTTGGGGCCACTTGGCAATAGTGATCATAGCATGATCGCCTTTGATTTAATTAGTGGAGGAGGGATAGTAAGGAAATCCACAGTACTACCCTTTAACTTTCGAAAGGGAGACTATGATAGAATGAGGAAAACAGTTAAGAAAAAACTAAAAGGAGCAGTTGCAAAGGTTAAAGACGTACATCAAGCTTGGGTGTTGTTGAAAAATACTATCTTGGAAGCCCAGACCAGCTGTATTCCACGCTTTAAGAAAAGTGGAAGGAAGTCTAAAAAATTGCCAGCATGGTTTAAAGCTGAGGTCAGAGAGGCTGTTGTTGCCAAAAAAGCATCTTTCAAGAAATGGAAAAAAGAGCCAAATGATGAAACCTGGAAACAGCACAAGCACTGGCAAGTCAAATGCAAGACATTGATAAGGCAGGCAAAGAGAGAATTTGAGAAGAAGCTTGCTGCGGAAGCAAAAACGCGAAATAAAGACCTTTTCAAGTACATTCGTAGCAAAAAACCCGTGAGAGAGTCAGTTGGTCCATTAGATGATAAAGGGGTTAAAGGAGCACTAAGAGGCGACAAGGCGATAGCGGAGAGACTGAATGAATTCTTTGCTTCGGTCTTTACTGAGGAAGATGTAGGGATGTTACCCACGACTGAAGTGGTATTTAAAGGTGTGGAAGAATTGAAGGAAATATCGATACATCGGGAAGATGTCTTACAACTATTAGATAAACTGAAGAGTAGCAAATCACCTGGGCCGGATGGTATACATCCAAGGGTGTTGAAAGAACTGAAATTTGAGATTGCAGACCTGCTATCAGTAATCTGTGAACTATCATTAAAATCATCTCTAATACCTGAGGATTGGAGGATCGCCAATGTAACACCAATTTTTAAAAAGGGTTCGAGGGGTGATCCGGGAAACTACAGACCTGTGAGCCTGACATCAGTACCGGGGAAAAATGGTAGAAACCATCATAAAGAATAAAATTACTCAGCATATAGATAGTCATGACCTAATGGGAGACAGCCAACATGGCTTTAGACAAGGAAGATCTTGTCTTACTAATCTGTTATGTTTTTTTGAAGGAGTGAATAAACAGGTGGACAAAGGTGAGTCGGTTGATATTGTGTATCTGGACTTTCAGAAAGCCTTTGACAAGGTCCCTCATGAGAGACTTTTGGCAAAACTAAAGAGTCATGGGATAGGAGGCAGTGTACTACTGTGGATCAGGAACTGGTTAAAAGATAGAAAGCAGAGGGTAGGGCTAAATGGCCAATTTTCCCAATGGAGAAAGGTGAATAGTGGTGTACCCCAGGGATCTGTGCTGGGTCCGCTGCTTTTTGACATATTCATAAATGACCTGGAAAGTGGAATAACGAGTGAGGTTATCAAATTTGCTGATGACACAAAACTATTTAAAGTTGTTAAAACCCAGGAGGATTGTGGAAAATTGCAAGAGGATCTTGATAAATTGGAAGACTGGGCATCAAAATGGCAGATGAAATTTAATGTGGAGAAGTGCAAGGTTATGCACCTAGGGAAGAACAACCCAAACTATGGTTACACGATGCAAGGTTCCACATTAGGAACCACCACCCAAGAAAAAGATTTAGGCGTCCTTGTGGATACCATGTTAAAACCCTCGGCCCAGTGTGCAGCGGCGGCCAAGAGAGCAAATAGAATGCTAGGTATGATAAGGAAAGGAATGGAAAATAAAACAAAAGATATTATAATGCCTCTATATCGTTCCATGGTGAGACCGCACCTTGAATATTGTGTGCAATTCTGGTCGCCGTATCTTAAAAAGGATATAGCGATTTTAGAAAAGGTTCAGAGAAGAGCCACCAAAATGGTAAAGGGGATGGAAGGCTACTCCTATGAAGAAAGGCTAACAAGGTTGGGGCTCTTTAACCTGGAAAAGAGACGGCTGAGGGGAGATATGATAGAAGTCTATAAATTAATGAACGGAGTGGAACGGGTAAACGTAGATCGATTGTTTACCTTATCAGAATATAGAAAGACTAGGGGACATGCAATGAAGCTACAGGGTAAACTATTTAAGACTAATAAAAGAAAATATTTTTTCACTCAACGTGTAATCAAACTCTGGAATTTGTTACCGGAGGATGTAGTAAGGCTGTTAGTGTAGCTGGGTTTAAAAAAAGTTTGGACAAGTTCCTGGAGGAAAGGTCCATAAACCATTATTAAGAAGGGACCCAGGATATCAATGCTTGAACCAATACAAGCATTGTGGAACCTGTGTCCCTTGGGGAAACTGCTAGGTACGT
Organism: Ichthyophis bannanicus; assembly: GCA_033557465.1. Taxonomy (NCBI): domain Eukaryota; kingdom Metazoa; phylum Chordata; class Amphibia; order Gymnophiona; family Ichthyophiidae; genus Ichthyophis; species Ichthyophis bannanicus. Next base: position 167,951,676 of record CM066034.1, read on the forward strand.
ATGACCTAGATTGGCCACTGTTGGAAACAGAATGCTGGGCTTGATGGACCTTGGTCTGACCCAGTATGGCATATCTTATGTTCTTATGTTCTTATGTCCTCAGGACTCAATTTCCCTACCACCAAATCATGGCAAGTCCATTGTCCCACTGCTTGCTTGTTCACAGCAGTTGCACTCGCCTTCTCTTCATTGAGCTTGGCCATTTCCTCTCTTTGTTGCGCCAACCAGCTTTCCATCGTTTGCAGCACCGGCGCCTGCTGTGCCTGCATGGCCTGCAGCGCTTGAGCCTGATTCTTGAGCGCCACCTCTGCCTGTTTGTCAAATTGGTGGGCCATCCACGCGCATAACTCTCTTGGCTCCATGGTGTACCTGCAAGGAAAGAAAAAGACACAACCAAGTGCGGCTCTCCAACTTTTTTTTTCTTTTTTTTTTTTTTTTCTTTCTATTTCTCTCTCTTTTTTTTTTCAAACTTCCTCCGTTATCCCACACTAGACAGGCTTATTTACATGTTACCTGATTCTGGTGTGTAATCAGCATTGGGATGGAAGTTGCTGTTGCTCGCCACCGCTCTCCGTCCGAGAATTTGGCAACTGGATTTTCACTATTCAGGATTTCCTTTCAATCCGTTCCGGATCCTCAGCTACTCCGCTCCGGGTTTTCAGCTTCCGGTTCAGTTTCTTGAGCTGATCCACTCCGGGTTTTTCGGGTTTTTTTTTTTTCAGCAGCACAGCCAAGAATTTTCCCTTTTCTTCAGGAATTTCAATACTTATCCTCTTTAGTGCTGTAGTGAATCTCCAGGCAAAATCCTGCCAACTACGCCATTTTCCCCATGTCACACTGCCCCCCTAGTGGTGATGGCGTGGCACGACAGAAGGGCGTGGACAGAGAGGAGAAAAGTTTGTTTAGGGAGGAGGTTGGTTCTTATGCAGGGCCCAGGCTTCTGTGGGCCTGGTAGCCTTCTGTACTACTAACTCTCCAAAGAAAATATAGTCCGAGTTAGGGAAATGGTAAAGCTTTTATTTCCCTCTTTTGCAAAACAGGTTCTTTAGCCCAGAGTACAAAAACAACACATAAAAAGAAAATGTCCTTGCTTCAGGTAAAGGAAAACATAAGCATTGGAAACACTGTTCTCTTCACAGTACAGGCACATGAAATATAACATTCAATTCTTAGCTCACCCCAGCTATGCCTCTCTTAGGGCTCAATTCTTTCTGACAGGCAGTAATTCACTTCCATTGGAATGTCTAAAGGATCCTCTTGGTATTCCACCTGCATCGGTTCACTGCTTAGAGCGTTTGGGAGGTTTCCTTCAGGCTCTCTGCTTAGTGCTTGGATTAAACGCCAGTAATCAGCATTGCAAGGTAAGTCCTGTATTTGTAAACTTCTCTGCTGAGGATAGTCTCGCTTGCATACAGTACTTTCTTTGTTAAGCTTTTTATTAAGTGCAGGTTTGAACCTTGTTTCAGGCAGGCCTCTGTGAGGACAGCAGGCTCTAGTGTCTGCCCCTTTCTGTGTCACAGTATTCAAACTATTACCATTATAAAAATAGCATTTACCTTTGCTTCCATGTTGCTCTCTGAAAGGTGTAGGCTGCTGTTTGGGCCTGGCAGGTCCAAGATTATCTGCTACACAGGTAGGCCTCAGGCTCTTATCAAACTTAGGCCTGGGACTCTCTTATAGTCCAGTTGCCTTCAGGGTCAGCAGCTTTATAAAAGCTTTCTCTCCTGGAGAATTTATCTCTCCCTTCTTTAAAATGTTTACAGTAGATTCCTGTACCTGGTTTGGCTGGCACGGTTAGGCTGGTTCCCTTGGTCAGGAGTCCTCTCCCTGGATTCTCCAGATATCCATGTAGCTCGGGAGTTGAAACTTCCTGCACAATTTCCTGACAGTCTCCTTGTCTGTCTGAAGCTGCCTGCCAACCTCTTTGTCTTTCTCTTTTTCTCCAACCTCTTTGGCTGTACAGGTCTCCTTGCCAGTCTCCTTGACTGTGTTCTGGCTTGTCTCTTTGCCAGTCTCCTTGACTGTGTTCTGGCACGTATCCTTGCCAGTCTCCTTGTCTCTCCTCGACTGCTCTGTCGGCTGCTCTGTCGCCTGCTCTCTCGCCTGATCTGTCTCTCCTCCAGTCAACTGAGCATTTAAAAGGAGTTCCTCCCCTTCTGCCTTGGGTGTTGGCTGGAATTACGTCATTGGCTTTAAGGCGTGGTTCTTCAGACCTCCAGAGGTCTCTCTGGCTCCCTCTATGTGGTTCCTCCTGTCGCTGCAGCTGTTCTTTATCTCTTTTTTCCGTGTTTAAAACTTTTCCATCTGCTTGCAGCTGGTCTGCGGTGCCACAGTAGTCTCCGAAAACCTACGCAGGAACACCCGCCCCATCAAAGTGACCCAGCACGCGAAGTTCAAAGAGCCTATTAGAGCCTGCAATTCCCGCAGTTGTTACATTAGAAGCTCCCATCATGTTCACAACCAGGACCCGCAACCGCGCTACTTTTGCCAGCGGCAGGCGCGCTACCATGCTGACCGTATTTAACTCCACACCCAAAAATGTGATGCATGTCGCCGGGCCCTCCGTCTTCCCTGCCGCCAACGGGACACCCCATGCCCGGGCCAGTCTCATGCAACCGTCCAGAAGCTCCTGGCACCGTGCGGACTGCACCTCGCCCACGAACAGGAAATCGTCCAAATAATGGACCGCGCTCGCACATCCCACTGTCTCTTCCAAGACCCAATGCATGAACGTACTGAACTTCTCGAAATACAAACAGGAAACCGAGCAATCCATTGGCATGCATTTATCAAAATAGTAATGCCCCTCAAAACGAAAACCCAACATATGGAATGCAGAGGGATGTACCGGCAACAATCGAAACGCGGATTCAATATCCACCTTTGCCATCAAACTCCCCGTCCCACATTTTCTCACTAAATCAACCGCGTCATCAAAGGATGCATAGCGCACCGCGCACAAGTCCCTCGGAATGTGATCGTTAACAAATAATCCTACCGGGGAGGACAAGTTGTGAATCAGTCGGTACTTCCCAGGCTCCTTCTTTGGCACTATCCCCAATGGCGAAACCACAAAGTGCGCAAACGGCCGCTCAACAAAAGGCCCAGCCACCCTGCCTACTTCCAGCTCCGCTGCCAGCTTGTCTCTTACAATCTGAACAAAATGCCTCACCGATGGTGAGTTCCGCGCCCTTTCCGCTCTACCCTTCCCCCCTACTGGTATGGTAAACCCATACATAAATCCCCCCTCGAGCACCTCCCAATCCCTTCGCCTCCTGTACTGCCTAAGCCAGGGCCTAAGAGCCTCGACCCGTATCGGCGTCGGCGCCAGGCCCACTAGATCCTTACTGTTTGGGGATGGGCAGGGTGCCACCCGAAACGCCTTTTTTGACACAGTTGATTGCTGAATGCCCCCCACCACAGAAGGAACAGTTATGTCGGAACTTGCAATCTGGAAAGGGGCACGATGACTTGTTAAACTGCCAACATATGTCCCCTGCTCCACCTCCGGCCGCTCTCTGCGGCACGGGCACACCTCCCCCCTGAAAGGGCCACACTGTAGCTGCCACTCCCCCTTTTTGTCCTCCTCCTCCCCCTGCGCCCCCCCCTGGCTGCCATCTGCATCAGCCATAGGTTAATATCCTGCGTTCCCCAGGACAACAACCTATTCTCCTCCATCTTATCCCGAAACTTCTCATCATAGTTGAGCCACGCCCAACCCTCGTGCGTCTGTGCCGCTTCTAAGATAGAGTCTGCATAGGCAAACAGCATCCAATATTGACCTGGTGTTGACGCCCCCAAACACTAGCTAACCTCAGGAAGGCTCTCGTCCAATTAATGACATTGCGCGAAACCTTCCGGACCCTCCCTGCTTTCTCATCCTCCTTTCTCTTCCTTTTACTGTCGCCCGACCGCTTCCTACCCTCCAGAAGCCTGAAGATGTCTATATAGCGCCTCTTCCGGATCTTCAGCCACAACTTCCGCGGCACACCCTCCCAAAGCTCAGAAAATGAAGCAAGCGTGGGCGCAACTCCGCCCGAAATGGCTCCTCCCGTGCCGAAGCCACTCTCCGCTCGCACCTCTCTTTCCGAACCCAGCGAAGATGACGAAGCCTCATACGACGAAGACGATGAGGACCCTGACCTGCGGCGCCACCTATGGGAGTGTCTCCGCTTCTTCTTCGCCTTACCCCCAGCCCCTCCCTGCCCATCCCCCTCATTTCCAAGCTCCTCCTTCCCTATGGGCAACTCACCTGCCACTGCAGCCATGGGCCTTGGCACTCGTGCACTGCCAAGCTGATCCAGGTGCCCGCTGTCCGACTGAAGCACATCCTCCTGGTTCCCCGTCGTCTCCAGAGCCTGCTCACTCCCTGCTAAATCCGCCTCGCACTCACCCCTCTGCAATGCACCTCTTCCACGCGACCCAGCCGCCGACAGCCTTCCGGGCAGCATCTGTGAAGATAAAGCAGAACACACCGCGGGGGAGCCTGCCATGACCCCGGGAGAGTGCCACGCTCCCAACCACTCAGCCCGTGAGGATCCTTGTCCCCCACCCCGCCAATGATCCCCTTAACCCCTCTTGCTCCATTGCTCCCCCCCCACCTGAACCTCCCCCATTCGAGCGCCCCCTGATTGCTGTAGCCGCCCCCCTGCTTGCCCCCTTTCTCCCTCCACCCCCCCAGGCCTTACGTGCAGGCATGCTACACCTAGCAGCAAAAACCTGCCTATTAATGAACTCTTCTTTTTTTGTTGTTTTTTTAAGAAGCTAAGCCTGCTCCAAAGTCAGGCTTCCAACCCAAATCCAGCCTTTTACAACCCATTTCACTTGCCTGCTCTCCCATGCTGCTGCCCCCTGGCACCCTTAGCTCACCGCAGGCCTCCAAATGCTTCCCAAATCACAGCTTCTCCCCGACGCGGCCGGAGCTGCCAGACCTGACAGGCAGCCTTCTCTTCCCTTGGCACCCGCCGTTCCGGCCTCCGTCCCGCCGTATGCCGCCCCCGGAGGCTGGAAAAATGTCGCCACAGAGCTCCAGGGGATGCCAGCCACCTTCTTGCTCTCCCCAGGCGACTGACGTCTCTCCGGCTCACTCCGCCCGTGCCCTGCCTCCCCTCAGGCCTGTTTGATCCCCCATTGGCTCCCGTGCTTGTCCCTCACTCGTGGGAGCCAATGGGTTTAAACTACCGCCCACGCCGACGCCGGCACCCTCTTCCCTCCCTTGTGGGCCGGGACCACGCACCTGCCGCCCCCCGGTTATCGGCGGCCAGCCGGTACGCGGCCCCACGGCCTTTCTGGTATCTGATTTTGGGGGATGATGATGGAGAAATGGAAACATACTGATATGTATCCTTGAAGCACTATATAAATGATTAATAGTAGTGGTAGTAGTTGTATTGTTAGTTAGGTGATCTGTGCTATCTGTATTTATTATTGTATGCCTCTTGTGTAATCAACCTTAAATATCTTAGGCAAAAAGGGGTACATAAGTGCCATTTTAAAGTAAATTACATTTATAAGTGACTAACCTCCAAAAATTACTATTTGTATTGAATGACTTCTTTTGCCTTTTCCAGTCTCCTTTTTTAACTTACAGAGTTCATTGATAAGTCAGTATGGATTCTCTCTCTGAGATATTTGGACATTTTTAAAAGGTGCAATACGGTGTAAGGTTTTCCCTAATTCTCCAGGACCAAGCAGGAAGTCAGTCCTCACATATGGGTGTCATCGGCGCCGATGAAGCCCCAGCGGAGCATTTCCATAGCTTTCTATGAAAGCCTTTGGGAATGCAGGCACGCATGCGCGGTTCCCTTCCCGCCTAAAGGTGCCATGTTACCTCAGTCTCTTTTTTTCCGAGAAGCCCACCGGACGTGTGTCCAGTTTTTCCCGGTTAAAATTAGATTTTATCAGCGTTTTGCTTTTTTCTTCTACTGGTTCGACGCCGGTTCCCCTCCCGCCGGGTTCGATACACCGGTTTCGAGCCCGATTCTTCTTTTTCGGTTTTTGCCCTTCGTGGCTGGCGTTCGCACCCTTTTTTCTCTTTTTCCCTGGAAGGCCGGTCCTTTGACCTCACGGGGACTCTTTTTTCCCCGATGGCTTCCAGCGGTTTTAAGAAGTGTGATCGGTGTAAGAAACTAATGTCTCTCACCGACACACACGACTGCTGCCTTCGGTGCCTCGGCCCCGACCACGATCCTAAGTCATACGGGGCCTGTGGGAAAATGTCTTCCAAGGCACTATGAAGTCGACAGCAACAAAAGGAAAGGCTTTTCTCGGACTCAGCCTCCAGCCGGGCCCGGTCCTCGTCTGAGTCCTCGACATCTCGGGATTCCGATCCTGAGCGCCGTTGAAGCACCTCGGACAGGGGGTCCCCCGACCGGGAATGCAAGAGGAAGAAATGGCTCACGAGGGCGTCGTCAGAGGAGGTCCCTGGCTCCTCGAGGGCCAGGTCTAAGACCCCCGACCGTCGCCCCGGGCCCGTGGAACCGGAGAAGCCTGCCAAAGTTCCTCGTGTGGAGCCGGAGTCTGCTGGACACGTAAGCCCCGTAGTCCTCGTGGACTCTCCTCCCAGGGAGCCGTCGTCAGGCCCGGCGCCACCGGGGCCCGAGTCGGTGGCTGCTGCGTCTCCCGAGCTGAGTCTCAGGATGACAGCCTTGGAGAGCAGAAGGTTTGCCTTCATGGAGCAGCAGCAGGCACTGATGGCCAGCCTGTCTGGCGCATCTGCCCCGACCACCGGGACGTTGACGTCGAAGTCGACCCCGGAGACCGAGCCGATACTCGAGTCCATCGTGGCTCGGAGTCGACCTCGGACGCGGTCTCCCTCGACCTCCCGTTCGGGACTGAGGGCATCGATGCCGGTGCTTCCGGTGTCGGGGCGGGTGCTCCAGGGCCCCGTGGGGTAGGACCCCGTCTCTTCCTCGGACGAGTCGGCTTGGGAGACGGAGGACGAGGTGTCTCCGGATACCTTCAAGACTCGGTGCGTCCCTTCGGACTCACCGCAGTCTGAGCCCCAGAGTAGGTCCCCCTCGGAGGACACCCGGTTCTCGGAGTTCATCCGGGATATGGCCACTGCTTTGGCTATTCCGGTGGACCCCGAAGAAGAGCCTCGAGCTGAAGAGCTCGAGGCGCTGCAGTATGACTCTCCTCCGAAGGAGGCCTTTACTGTCCCGGTTCCTCCGATGCTGGAATGGCTCCTCTTCCATATGTGGGAGGCACTGGCCTCGGCGCCGGTTCTTAGCAAGCGAGTCGATTCGATCTATCGGCTCCGGAAGAGCCCTGGTTTTCAGAAGGCACAGCTACCACACCATTCCATGGTTGTGGAATTGGCCATGCATTGTCTGAAGAGTCAGAAGATGCACTCCGCGGTGCCTCCTGGCAGGGAGGCCCGAAACCTCGATGGCGTCGGTAGAAAGTGCTTTCAGGGCTCGATGCTTGCTTGCCGTGTCCAGTCTTACCAGCTGTATATGGGCATGTACTTGCGGGACCTGGCCAAGGTGTTGGCCGGGTTCTCTGCTGGTCTCTCCGGGGAACCCTTGCAGAGATTTAAGTCCTTGTCCTCGGGGATTCGGGACTGCTTGAAGTTCGTGTCCCGCGCCACCTATGATGTCTTCGAGGCTTCGGCCCGAGTCGCGGCTGCCGGCATCGCGGCTTGACGCCAGGCATGGCTGCAGTCATCGGACCTCGAGCCATGGGTTCAGGACAAGTTGGTCGATGTCCCTTGCCGAGGTGAAAACCTTTTTGGCAAGCCCATGACCGAGAAGGCCGCTCAGCACGAGACCGAGCACCTCACATGGACAAGGCTGTCGAGGAAGACCTCTGCCCCTTCTCATAAAAAGAAGGGCTCGGGTAAAAAGCCCTTTTATCCGAGGAAGGGCACTGCCTACAAACAGTACCCTCAATATCAGGCTGCCCAAGCTGCCCCCCAGGGTCAGCAAGCCAAGGGCCAGGGTAATGGGCCCCGTAGGCAGAGGACCCCCAAGCCTCAGGCCCCTGCTACCACCCAGCAGGGGGGGGCTTTTGACTCCTTGAGCATAGCCTCTCCTCCTCTGCTCTCCCAACCCTGCACGGGAGGTCTTCTCGCCCACTTTGCCCACCAGTGGCCCCTTATCACCAGGGACAGTTGGGTGGTGGAGGTAGTCCACAAGGGCTATGCCCTCCATTTTCACCAACTGCCTCCTCCATATTTCCCAGGGGATACTCCAAGGCCTCCTCTGCACACAGACCTTCTCCTTCAAGAGCTTCAAGGTCTGTTGGTGGACAGGGCGGTGGAGCCTGTGCCTCCCCACTTGCAAGGTCACGGATTCTACTCCAGGTATTTCCTGGTGCCCAAAAGAACCGGTGGCCTTCGACCCATCCTGGACCTCAGGAACCTCAACAAGTTCCTTGTGAAGGAAAAGTTCAAGATGCTTACTCTTGGAACCCTTCTGCCCTACCTCCGGCAGGGAGATTGGCTATGCTCCTTAGATCTAAAGGATGCGTACACTCACATCCTAATTCATCCAGACCACAGAAAGTACCTCAGGTTCATTGTGGGAGGAAACCATTATCAGTACAGAGTGCTGCCTCTCGGCCTCACCTCCTCCCCCAGAGTCTTCACGAAGTGCCTAGCCGTGGTGGTGGCCTACCTGAGGAATCAGGGAATCTTTGTCTTCCCCTATCTGGACGACTGGCTCATAAGGGGTCAGACATGTCAGGAGGCCAATCAAGCCACCCTCAGGACTATTGCTCTTCTACAACGCCTGGGGTTTGTCATAAACTTCGCAAAGTCCACTTTGCTCCCCTTCCAGAACTTAGAGTTCATAGGATCAAGGCTGGACTCTCTGCTGGCAAAGGCTTTCTTGCCAGAAGACAGAGCCCAAAGACTGATGAACTTAGCAAACCAGTTTCTCAGCAGGTCCCTGGTCTCCGCCAGACTCTGCCTGAGGCTTCTAGGCCACATGGCTTCGACAGTACATGTGACCCCCAATGCCAGGTCCCATATGAAGCCTGCACAGTGGTGTCTTCGGGCTCAGTGGTCACAGGCCACAGGCAGCCTCAGAGACAGGATAAAGGGTGTCCAGACCCTTTCTGCACTCCCTCCACTGGTGGTTGCACCCACCCAATCTGCTGAAAGGGGTGCCTTTTCAGATTCCAGGGTACATCGTAGAGCTGACAACAGATGCCTCCCTGCAAGGCTGGGGAGCTCATTGTCGGGGCAAGTGCACCCAGGGCCTCCGGTCTCCCCGGGAAGCTGCACAGCAGATCAATCTCCTGGAACTCAGAGCTATTCGATTGGCACTCAGAGCTTTCACTCCTTCCCTGGCTCGCCAGTCTGTCCTGATTCAGGCAGACAACCAAGTAGCCATGTTTTATGTGAACAAACAGGGCAGAACTGGGTCCAGGCTCCTTTGTCGGGAGGCTCAGGACCTTTGTTCTTTTGGCCTCAAGCACAACATGCTCCTCAAGGCTGTGTACCTTCCAGGCCAGGACAACTACCTGGCGGACAGGTTGAGCAGAATACTGCAGCCCCACGAGTGGCAGCTGCATCCTTCAGTAGTTCAGAAGATCTTCCTAAAATGGGGTCTCCCTTCATTAGATCTCTTTGCCAGCCTGATCAACAAGCAACTGCCAAAGTTCTGCTCCAGGCATCCACATCCTCTGCGGATAGCAGCGGATGCTTTTCTGATCTCCTGGTCTCAGGGCCTCCTCTATGCGTTTCCTCCCACGCCCTTGGTGGCCCGAACTCTCTTCAAGATTCTTCAAGACAAGGCCTCGGTCCTGCTGGTGGCTCCCAGGTGGCCGAAACAGCCTTGGTTTCCTCTTCTACTGCAACTGGCGGTGGATCCTCCACTACCTCTGGGGTTGCAACCCAACCATCTCTCACAGGAGCAGGGTTCCCTTCTGCACCCCAATCTCAAAGCTCTCAATTTGATGGCCTGGAGGCTGCAAGGGTAGTCTTGGCTCCCTGGGGCCTGCCTCCGGATGTTGAAGAGGTTGTCCTAGCCTCTAGGAAACAGTCCACTAGGAAAACCTATGCTCTCAAATGGAAAAGGTTTTCTGTGTGGTGTCAGCTACGTACAGAGGATCCTTTCTCCTGTACTGTGCCAGTAGTGCTTCAGTACTCACTGCACTTATCAAATCAGGGACTTAAGTCCAATTCTGTTCGGGTCCACCTCTCAGCTCTAGCAGCTCACCACTCACTGGTGGAGGGACATTCTCTTTCAGGTCACCCCTTGGTGTCCCGCTTTCTCAGGGGCTTGCTTTTGCTCAAGCCTCCCATCCGTCCTCCTGCCCCTGAGTGGGAGCTGAATGTGGTCTTGCAGCAACTGACTCGCCCACTTTTTGAGCCGATGGCTACTTGTCCACTACGCTTCCTCTCCTGGAAGACTCTCTTCCTGATAGCCCTTACCTCGGCTAGGCAAGTGAGTGAGCTTCAGGCCCTGGTCTGTGATAGGCCTTACACCAGGATTTATAGGAACAGGGTAGTCCTTAGGACTCATCCAAAGTTCCTCCCTAAGGTCGTCTCCTCTTTCCACCTCAACCAGGAGGTGGTTCTTCCAACATTCTTCCCTAGGCCTCATGCAAGCCAGGCTGAAGCAGTCCTGCATACCCTGGACTGTAGGAGGGCCTTATCCTTCTACCTTGGCTGTGTCCAAGCGTACCTTGTCCATCTGGGTGGCTGACTGTATCACCTGGGCTTACAAGGCGGCTGACCTTCCTTTGCAGGATAGGGTCACGGTCCATCGTGTTAGGGCAATGGCTGCCTCAGTGGCTCATCTCCGCTCTGTGCCCTTGGTAGACATCTGCAGGGCTGCAACTTGGTCTTCAAGCCAGACTTTTGCAGCCTATTACTGCCTGGAGAGGGAGTCCCTTAGGGACAGTGCTTTTGGCCAGGTAGTACTCCGGAATCTCTTTGAGGTTTAGGCAACTCCTGCCCTCCTGCCCTCTGTTGGGCTACCGTTGGAGGTTGTGTCCTTGAAAAGCCTTTCTTTGCTGCTGAGACTAGAGGGAGTTCTCTTGTTCAGCCTGGGTTCCTCGGTAGCCCAGAGCTAGGGAGTCACCCATATGTGAGGACGGACTTCCTGCTTGGTCCTGGAGAAATAGTAGTTACTCACCTGTAACAGGTGTTCTCCAGGAGCAGCAGGAATCAGTCCTCACAATCCTCCTTCCTCCCCTTGGAGTTGCAGTTGTACATAGTTTATTTTTCATTTTTGTGTGCTGTTCTTAGCTGTCATTTGACTGAGGTAAGATGGCACCTTTAGGCGGGAAGGGAACCGCGCATGCGTGCCTGCATTCCCAAAGGCTTTCATAGAAAGCTGGGGAAATGCTCCGCTGGGGCTTCATCAGCGCCTATGACACCCATATGTGAGGACTGATTCCTGCTGCTCCTGGAGAACACCTGTTACAGGTGAGTAACTACTCTTTTTCTTTTCCACCATGATAAGATTGCATGAGGCCCCACTACACAATGATCCCAGAAGAGTCACACACCCCATTGGATCTATTGATAAGCAGTGGATGTAGTAATAGAACTGACTTCTTCAGGATTCCACCACCAGAAGAAGCAGAAGAAGGAAAGCTGTCAGGTGCTACAGCAACAGTACAACTGACTCTCCCATGGGAAGGGTAAGAAGATCCAGAAGCATGGTTCCACTTCATCCATCATGGCCTCTTCCCTCTCCTTTATGGCCGGACGTAGAAATAAGTACTCCTGAACTGATGCTGCTGCTTCTCCTTCCATGACTATTTGGTTCTTCTGGGAAGACTAAGACAATCAGCCTTAGGAAGTAAGGGAGAAGCAGCAGCTCAAAAGTGCTTTCTCTTGTCTCTTCCAGGAGAGTGAGTGCAGGAGGTCAAAAGTAACACACTACCAACTCTACTATCCTATATTCTCCCAATAGTAAACCTCTCACTCACCCAAGGATACCTCCCACCCCTGCTCAAACATGCACAAATACGTCCAATTTTAAAGAACTGCAAACTAGATAAAACATTGCCAACATCATATAGGCCCATCTCTAGCATACCATTCTTGGCCAAAGTAATTGAAAAGGTAGTGCAACTACAGACACAGGAATTTATAGACTTATCTTACCCACTCGATGAACAACAATATGGTTTCCGGCCCCGCCATGGAGTAGAAACACTTCTTACAGTACTAATAGATACACTTCTAAAAGGAATTGACAATCACAAACAGGCGTTCATTCTCCTTTTCATCGACATATCAGCAGCTTTTGATAGCGTGCACCACTCAATTTTGCTCAACAACCTAAGACAGTTAGGCATAAACTCCACCGTACATAAATGGTTCACCTCATATTTACATAACAGAACACAAAATGTAAGAACAGGTAATCTAACATCCAACACATACAAACAAGAAATAGGTTTACCACAAGGCTCAGCACTTTCAGCCCTACTTTTCAATATCTATATAAAACCGGTCTGCAATATCTTTAAAAAATTTGGAGTACAATATCACCTTTATGCGGATGATATCATGATGTATATACCTTTTACGATTCCTAACCTACCGATTCAACTTCTATCAGACTGCTACAATGAAATTACATACTGGCTAAAAACTCAAAACCTCCATATAAACCATGCTAAAACCGAAGTCTTAATCGTAACAAAAAACCATACATTCACTTCTCCAACCCACATAACATTACAAAACCAGGAAATTAAAATAAAAAATGAAATAAGATATCTAGGTGTCATTTTAGATACACACCTTACTATGGAAACGCACATTAGAAATACCTTAAAGAAAATCTACTTCAAACTTAAAATCCTCAAACAATTACGCCCCCTTGTATTTATACAAGATTTTATCAATATAACACAGGCTACCATAACTCCCCACTTCGATTTCGCCAACTTAATACTTATAGGCATTTCAAAACAAAACATCAAAAGGATCCAACTTGCGCAAAATGCCACAGCTAGAATTATATTAAAGATAAATTCACTCCAACACATTACACCGATACTAGCATCCCTTCACTGGTTACCAATACAAAGCAGGATTATATACAAAACAATAATAACTACATTCAAAGCCCTAAATGACATGGCCCCGAAGACACTCTGTAATCTTATAAGCAAAGAACCTCCTAAGCCCACTCATAGAAAAGGGCAATCATATAAACTTAAGACGCCAAAAGAATTTATAAGAACTCACAAATTAACAAATAATAGAGCCTTTTCCCACATAGCCCCAACAATCTGGAACTCTTTACCAGAGGACTTACGATCACTAACAGAGATAATGGAATTCAGAAAAAAATTGAAAACGTATTTATTCACTAAACACTATAATACCATGGAAATCCCTCCACTCAACTTAGATAAAGGCTAAACATGAACCTGCCCAATATCAAGCTTTTACTCCCTACTACAAGCAATACGTACAAACCTAAATGAATAATCACTCCATTCCTATGCATTGATACCCTACTTGTATATAGTTACAACTGTTATAGAGACAGTACTTTGTTTAAATAGTTACACAATCTGTGTTAGTTGAATTATTGAATTATTCCGCTTAGTTTTAAACCCTTTGTTGTGCAAGTTAAGATGTTCTATGTAAAAAGTTATAATTGTTCTATGTAATACAAGCTCTGCATTGTAAATTGTTGTTAATTGTACACCGCAACTGATCGCTGGAAGATGCGGTATATAAATAAGTGTTAAATAAATAAATAAAATAAATAAATAAAAATAGAGGAGAGGGAGAATTTGTTCCTGAGAATAGTTTGTCAGCATAACTAGCCATATGAATGGAAAAAACAAATAATGATTTCATACTACCAAAATAAATATTTTATTATGGTAACTGATTTATAAAAACACTTATAGCCTCTATTAGTATAGAAATTTACAGCGAGCACACTGTTTCTTGGAACAAGAAGATTTGGTCATGTTACAACATGTGTTATGTGCAGGATAGATTATTGTAACAGTCTATACTGTAGGTTGCCACAGAAACAGCTCCAGAGACTGTAGCTAATCCAAATTACTGCTGCACGGTTAATCTGAATGACAAAGTATGACCATGTGGTATCCTTTTTAAAAGACATCCACCAATCACTTGTTTCTTTCAGAGTCCAGTTTTAGTTGTTATGTTTAGTCTTTAGGGTGCTTAGTGGTGATGCCCCAGATTATTCGAAGAATAAGATGATTCATTATATTTATGGCGCACAACTTTGTTCTTCTCACCAGGCACTCTTGCAGTTGCTTGGGAAAGTGAGACTAGAATGTACACGTCGAGGGGCATTTGAATATGTAGGTCCCCAGTCGTGGGTCCCAGAGAAGGACTACCTAAAGTTTCGTAGAAGGATTAAGGGATGGTTATTTATGCAAAGGAACCACATAAGGGCAAGAAGGTAAAAAGGTCCTTTATTAACAAAAAAACCCTACACGGGTTTCAGCATAGCCTTTGTCAGGGGGTAACCTCAGTCATTTATAACATAACAACATACAGATACCAAATATATGATCATGCGTTACAAAGATAAAATCAATATAGAATAAACAATAATCAAAAAATATTAAAATAAAATAGAAAAACATAAAAAATAGGCTAAAATGTGTAGACAAAGAGACAATGAATAACTCATGATAAATGAGAATAAAGGAGGGACTATAATGATATTAATAACATATCATTTAACAATAAAATATGCAATGAAACATAAAAGAATTGGTAGAAGTATACATAAAAACAAAAGGGAAGAGCCTAGAGAGGACAGGTACACAGTCAACTATGCGGGGGGGGGGGGGGGGGGGGGGGGAGGGGAGGGAAACTTTAAGTGAGCATCTAAGAATCTTTATAAAAAAGAGGGAGGGTGAGATAAAAACTTACTGTCAATAAGGCCAATAACATGAACTGAATGGAGACTCTTGTTAAAGTAATATTGACACAATCCACTATAAAAAATATAATAAAAAAATTAAATAACCATGTTAAAATAGATAGAAATAATGCATACTGGAAAGCACATACTAAAAAGCCTAACAAAACATTATACCAATATCAAAAGGAAAACAATGTGGCCCTAAGTGATATATCAATATTGCATTAAAGGGGATCAAAAATCCATGATGTGACAGAGAGTAAACTTTGAACAGTAAAGTTTAAAACTGGACAAATAAAAAAAAAAATTCAACAATTGTTTTTTATTTGTCCAGTTTTGAACTATATTGATTTTATCTTTGTAACGCATAATCATATATTTGGTATCTATATGTTTTTGTATTATAAATGACTACCTTTGTGTTTCTGTTCTCTTTGAGGTTACCCCCTGACAAAGGCTACGCTGAAACCCGGCTGTATAGGGTTTTTTGTTAATAAAGGACCTTTTTATCTTCTTGCCCTTGTGTGGTTACTTTGTTTTAGCAAGATAGGATATTTGTTTTTGTGGACTGGTTATTTATGCAGGCATTTAGAAAAAGAAATTAATTATGAGGTGGGACTAGAGTAGGTATTGTCAATATCAGTTTGTATTTATTAATTCTGCATCTCACTTTGAACTTCTTGGTGAGTAAATAGATGTAATAAATTAAAAAAAAATAAAGTAAAATAACATATTTGCATCCACTGCGGATCTCAGGAGGCATTTGTAACTAAGAGGTAAGATTCTACTTAATTTGTCAATGCAAGTAATATAATTGAAATACTTTGACACTGGCAAAACTGCTTTGTGTACATCATAGAGGGTGATGAAGTCAGACAATCAGTCTGCATTCCAGTTGCTTCATGATGATAATGATCATGGTTTGGTTTATTATTGTTTATTAAAATGTTTTATATACTGCACTTCGAACATAGTATCAGGGAGGTTTTATTTGTTTTTTGCAGTTTATCTCTGTCAACCATGAGTTACTGTACATTGCATGAATTCTGGACAGTCTCTACTACTTCCCATCCAGAATTTCTTGTGGTTTTGTGAGAAAATATGTCTTCAGCTGTATTCCTTGAACAGTAAAATAACAGGAAAGTGGACTTGCAATGTCTGCATTCACGAAGGAGCTGTAGACAGTTCACAGCAATTTGAGAAAATATATATTTTCAGCTCTTTTACTGCAGTCAGCATGGTGTTGTCGTCCATCTTTTTCACAGAAGTTATCATGAGTTGCCTTTGACCTGTAGAATTGCATATCTGGAATCTTGCCCATGGATCAGAACCAATACACAGCACTGTAAACCCAAGCCAATCACCACAGTGGAAAGGGTGAAGGTCAACAGAAGGGAGAATGGGAACAAGAGGAAAAGGGAGTAAAAGCAAGGAGGGGAGGTGCAGGCAATAGGGTTGGATGAATTTAAGAGGTGAGAGGACTGCAAGCAAAGAGGTGAGAAAGATGAGCACGGGGAGGAAGAGCAAGAGAAGTGAGCACAAGATTGAAATTGAGAGGGGCGAGAGTGAGAGCTGGCAGAGACATATGCAATATGTCAATAAAAAGTATGGAAAAACTGATGACAATTATTTTGGACTGGAAGAGGAAATCTGTTTTTCTTTGTTTTTCTTATGGGCACGGCCATTTTAACAACTTATTGGGCCCTGGGTGAACTTTTCTGGATGGGCCCCTTTCATTTCTGCTATGTGCAGTGCTGCCTCTCCCCACGGCCCTCCTTTTGGTTACAGGCAGTATCGGAATCAAGGGAGGAGGCAGCCACGCTGCTGCAGGAGCCAAGGAAAGTACCGCTGCACATGTTGGAAGCCCAGTGGCCCATGCTGCCCTTGCTAATCCAAACAGCACCATTGACCAGCAGAGCAGTGTTGATCTAGGAAAAGGAGTAGGTTTTGCAACCAAGGTAACCTCTCTCTTTGAATGCCGCCTGCACAGACTGAGTTTTGATTGGACAGCTGGGAGTCATGACTGGTAGGCAAAGAGAGCAGGTGGAATGCAAAAAGTTGAAAAGTGCACACTTAGAGAGAGACACAATTGCACGTTCACCATTTCTGCATGTAGGACAATGAAGATACCTCATAGAGTGTTTATCAGTAGGCTGGTAGCAGCTGTACTTTTGAGGAAGGGGGTATAAGATGTGTATGGTTATATGTATGAGAGGAGTACAGATGTACATTTATGGGGATATGTGGTGAGAGGGTCTGGGAGAGTGGGTTGTGTAGCTGTGGGAGAGAGTTTCAGGTGGAGATGGGGCAATTGGAGAGGAAGAAGGAGACATGTCTTTATGTGTGGGGGGGGGGAGGGGAAATATTGACGGGAAGGGGGTTATATGGATTTTTTGGGCGGGACAGGAAAACAGAGGGCATGTCTCTATGTGTGCCTAAACATGGAGGAAATGTTCTTCTATCCCCCTTTCCTTTCTCCCTCCATTCTCTTTACCCTCCCCCTTGCATCCTCTTCTTTCCCTCCCTCCCTCCCTCCAGCTCACCTTATTTCTGGGCTCAATTCTCTGGCTAACTGCATTGCATTTTTTAAAATCAAGGCTCACAGAAAATAAAGAAAGGAGATCAGTAGATCAGAACATCAAATAAGGAGGGAATAAGGGCTTCAGGCAACTCAGCATCCTCCTGCCCTCCCACAAGGAAAGCTTGGCCAGGACCCTGCATGATTCTTTTCCTGTTTGGCATCACAGGTACATGTGCTGCCCAGGAGACAGTAGGCAGCTGATGCCTTCTCAGCAGCTACTCATTATCTCCTAGCTTTGGGTTTAGAGTAAAGAGTGAGAAGGTTGTGTAGGTGCATGCCCCCTACTGACAACAAAAAAAAAGTTAGCTCTCCCCACTTACGAAGGGGAGGGGAGGAGAGAGAAATAGCCGCCAGTAATCAATGTGGAGGAAGAAGGTGGGCTAGAGCGGAGTCCACAGCCTGCTTATTGTTGGATTTCCACTGGCATGTCAGGTGGTTGTGCTGACTTAGAGAACGAGTTCTCTTCTAAGGAGGCAGAGATAGGATAGGGTGGCAGAGAGTATCATAGAAACATAAAAACATGATGACAGAAAAAGACCACATGGCCTATTTAGTCTGCCCTTCCATATCAGTCACTACAACAGTCCCATCTTTTCCTCTGTGTTTGTCCCATGCTTTTTTGAATTCAGATGCTGTCCTCATCTTTACCACCTCCACTGGGAGACTCTTTCCATATTGACAGCCCTTCCGCAATATCACTAACAAAGATGTTAAAAAGAATCAGAACAAGGACCTATCCCTGCAGCACTCCACTAGTAACCTCCTTCTCCTCAGATTGAGCTCCATTTACCTGTACCCTTTGTCACCTCCCAATCAACCAATTTCTAACCCAAACAGTAACTTTAGGGTCCATCATTTGTTTATAAGTTGCCTGTGCGGAATGGTGTCAAAGGCTTTACTTAAATCTAAATACATCACATCTAGGGCTCTTCCTCAGTCCAACTCCCTGGTCACCCAGTCAAAGAAATCAATCAGATTTGTCTGACAAGACCTACCTCTGGTGAATCCGTGCTACCTCAGATCTGGTAGTCACATGGATCAATGCCATGACTCAAGCCTGCCCATTGAGATGCCACCCTGCAGTACTCTCCTGTTCCACACAGCACACATGGGTGCTGTGGGGGGAGGACCTGTGCCATCATGCTGTGCTGCATGCAGCATCTTCACCACAGTCACGGGCTATCTGTAGGATTTAAACCCAGGTCAGCTGGGTGGTGGACTGTGGTTGTAACCACTATGCTACAGCACCACTCCAATGATAGTTGTTGTGGCCAGTGGTCCTATGATAGAAGCATTTGCTTGATTCACTGCACAGGGTGCAACACTCCACAGGATCCTCAGATGTGCTATTGTGTTGGAGAGGCATGAGGGCATTCATCTGCTGGCCCTGCCTCATACATCTCTCTGACATGCACTCTCTGGTTCACCCATCCACCTGACATCGTCTGCCTGAAATATGGTGTGAGTCAGTGCAGGGCACTTTGCTCCTGCCCTTGGGCTGTTGCCCACCCCTGTCACCCACAGAGGCACAAGCACTGTACAACTAGCAGCTGTGGCCATGGTACACAGGCACAGATGGCCGTACACGGGTTCGACCTGTGTGGATGTTACATGTCTCTGCTGCATGCCATGCCTTTGTTCTGCCTCTCGTGTGCACATTCTGAGATCCCCGCCTTAATGGCATGTATCTACACAGAGTCCACCTTAAGGCATATGGATGTAGATGTAGATGTGTTCATCCGATATCCATACCCATGCATGTCAACGAGACTTATCCGTATTTCAGAATGACCTCCTTAGTGTTTATTATTTAAGGCAATATGTTGCAGTACAAATAATGATTTAACTTTTTTTTTTAGTGCTGTGAAGTCAGTGCTGTCTCCTGGTGACCCAGCTGCCTCTGAGTTTTCTTGGCAAAGTATCACCGGAAGTAGTTTGCCAGGTCTTTTCTTCTATGAATCATCTCATAGACTGTATTCGAGTCAGAGAGATGTATTGGGGACAATTTTCAAAAAGGGGGATATGTAAACACTATGTAGGCCAGCAATCAGTGGCAGTATCTGGATAATGGCTGCTGATAAATATCTGGATTGCAGCAGCTATCCAGATAATAGTGGCAATTATCCAGATAATAGTGGTGATTATCCAAATAATAGTGGCGATTATCCAAATAATAGTGGCGATTATCAACCACTATCAGGATAATTTATATGGACAGCAATTCAGGCCAACGTTTTTGCCGGCCTGAACTATTCATTCAAATTACCTGGATAATGGTCGAAAATCACCACTATCCAGAGAATTGCCATCTGGAGAGTGGTGGTACTGCCCATGCCACTACAACCTATTATTTGTGTAGCGCTACAAGGCATACATATCACTGTACAGAGACATGTAAGAGACAGTCCCTGCTCTTAAGAGTTTACAATCTAGTTAAGACAAAGAACTGGGGACCATCCCTTGAATTATCTGGATGATATCTGGTGTGGCAACCTAGTGATGATATTCTGATAATGCCACTAAATGTTTGGCTGAGAGCCGTTACCTGGAAAAGCTTTGTGGGTATCCAGATAAGAACTTCTGAATATTGACCCCGTCTTTGTTACCATCTTTGTCCTTTGCCCGCAAAACATTGACATGTGCATGGACCTTTTCAATTGCCAATCTTCAAGAAAGCAAATTTCTCTTATTTTGGTAGAAACGGCAAATGTTTTTGTTCTCAGTAGCATATGCCTTCTTTTAATGCCTGATTTGATGTTTGTTTTAAATGTTATGAGTGCGTAAATGCAGCTCACCTAGAAATTTATTTTATTTATTTATTTATTTAATGGTATTTATATACCGCCTTATCCTTCAATCAAAGCGGTCACAACACAAGTGGAGGATACATTTAACACGTGGGGATTTGAGACACATACACTAATACTTACAGGGAACATGGGCAATGGAGGGTTAAGTGGCTTGCCCAAGACCACAAGGAGCATCTGCGGGACTAGAAACCCCAGTCCTTCCGGCCCAAGGTTGCTGTCCTCTAGTGGGATTTGAACCCCCGACCTTCTGGCCTGAAGTACCTTGTCCCAACCACTAGGCTACTCCTCCCTCTATCCTATGTAATGACAGATGAGATAGAAATGCATTTGACTGAATGCTGTTCTAACCACTAGGCTACTCTTCCATTTAGCTTATGGTTTGCCTTAAGATATCCCTGTATGCTTCAGATTGTATAATAGGATCATGTTCGTAAGTATCAATTCCAGACCAACACATATAAACCTCTGCAAAGACATTTTCTTGAGTTTGGAGGAGTGTGGTCATCACCGGTTAGCGTAGAGAAAGAAACCAAGCTTGCTGCAAAGATTCAGAAAAAAACATTAAGCATCAGTTTTAGGAAAATGTATTGAACCAAACAGATTCTTACATAATAGCGGGCAGCCTATTAAACAGTAGTTTATCTTCAGGTAGAAGTGCATAATCATATCTTTAGTATATACGGTATTATGTAAAAAAAACAACTTTAAAGCTAAGAACTACATTATCAGCAAAAATGCTTTAGCTGTTAAAAATACTTTAGGACTATCCATAGAGAAAAGTACTCCTGTAGTTTTATGTTTAAATTATAGTAGCTAGAACTTAATTAGCCTTGCTTGCCTTGTTTAAGACTAATTAGTAAGGAAACTGGATATAAGGAAAGCAGAAGTCATTTTGAAAAAAAAGGGCTCAACATTTTGTACATAACAGCCCCTTTGGAGTATATTATCTCCATAATGACCATAAGTTGCTTTGTGCTCTGACAGCAGGCAGTTGTGCAGTCTCTGGACTCATTTATGCTCCATCTATTCTAAAGCATTAATGATTTTAGGCCTAGCAGATTTTCAAGTAGGCAGCTGAAACTACATGCCACATTGTTTAATTATGCAGTGATCAGCAACCTTTACATTTTAATTAGGGAGCCACAGTAATGAAGCCATTCTGCTATTACACGTGACTGACTGGGCTAGAAGGTCTTTCTTTGCTAATTGGTTGTTTGGAAACTTAATATTGACATTGCTATGCAGGTAAACATGCCCATGTTTTCTTTCATATATGCTTACCAGTCATTTTTTATTTATCTAATTAGTACTAATAATTTAAAAGTGGCAAGACAGCCCCAAGATGCCACAGTTTTATATATATATATATATATATATATATATATATATATATATATATATATAGCCATTTCATTAACAGATATTAAAGGTCTACAAATATGTGATGACATATTTGTTATTGCCTGCTTATAACTGGCCAGTTTTGTTAGATCGCCGGTATGACATATCATACTTGATCATCCACTTTGATCTTAGTAGAAGGAGGCTCCCCCTGTACAAGGAGCTTAAAACATCTTTTAGATCTATTTTTGGTTATCTCAGAGTATCTCAGAGGTACACTTGCAGTGAAACTTACACAATTTATTGCACACTTAAGATTCTAATGACTAATTCATGAACTTGTTTTGAAGCATTCTAAGGTCTACAGAATAACAAGATATACTTTCTTTTTTTTATGCCAAATGAAAGTGATCTGTGTCATTTATTTCTTCCTCAAAGCATCAGTTCATTTTACTTGTGGGGGGGGGGGGGGAGGGAGGGAATTCATATCATTTTGACAAGCAATAGAATTAATTTATATTTTAACAAAATAATACAACTAAATCCTTATCTTTACCCTAAAAGAAGGTGCCCTCCCAAAAAGATACTCCCCCCGATTAGGTCCTCCCAATGGTCATATCCCCCACTTATCCGATCCACTCTCGGGGCTTACCTGGGGATTCCCTGGGTCAAGTAGGGCCACGGAAGATGCAGTTCCCCTCGGCTCCTGTCCTGGCTGCTTAGGCTCAAAAATGGTGGCTTCCATTCCTAGCAGTGGTCTCACGGTACTACAGCTAAGGGTCGGTCCCTAATAGAGGTGGGGACATTTGGAGGGAGGGGGCTTCTAACTGCCTCAGTGGGAGAGATGGTCAGATGGTTGCTGGGGGGGAAGATTGTGCCTCTCAGCTTGGGGGAGGGGGTTCCAGGTGTCAAGGATGTGGGGGGGGGGGGGGTGGACCTGTTTTGCTGCACTTGCATGCCTTCTGTGTTGGTGCAACAAATTTAGGAGGCTGCTCCCACGTCTATGGGATATGCTTACTAAACCATCTTAATGTTAATGGCACTAGTTGCAGCGATAATGTGAAGAATGCCATATAAGGAGTGGGTGTTCCGGCAGCAAGGTAGCTAGAATCTGTATACCGCGATAGTGGGTGCCGTGGCATGTTAACGCGTGTTACCCCTAAGTTCATGCCAGCGCAGTGTTCGAAGCTATAAAGATGTAGCCCACTAGTTACTGCAATGAATGCGGAGGCAGAGGTAATGTGCTCAATCTCGCAGTGGTGTTATGTAAGAAGGCTGTCTGATGCAATTCCTTTTAATCTAAATCAGTGCTGTCTGAGGCATTTCCTTTTTTAAGTTAAATCAGTGCTGCCAGTAAAAACACCCTCACAGTGCCGTAAAATAAGGTGCCACATAAGGCGCCCTATAAGGCACTCCATAGGGCACATTATAAAGTGCCCTGTCTGCCAAGGTGCCGTCTAATGTGCCCTATAGGGCGCTTTATAGGGCACCTTATAGGGTGCCCGATAGGGCGCCTTATGAGGCACTTAAGTTACAGCACTGTGAGGCTGCATTTTGCTGGCAGCACTGATGTAAATTAAAAGGAAAAGCCTCAGACAGCCTTATTAAATAACACCACTGTGGGATCAAACCCATGACCTCTTCCTCCACGGGCATTGAAGTAACCAGTGGAATACATCTCTATAGTTTCTAACACACCGCTGACTGGCTACAGAAAGACTGCAGGTCACCACACAAACTGTCTGCTGTGGTTACCGGGCTAGGGTAAACCCACCCGTACCCATGATGCACTGCACATGCAGATCAGCAGTCTACAGCTGATCACAAGATGGGGTATGCACCCCCACAGCACCTTGGCCTGGTAGGGGGAACTGACTGTGTGTGTTACTGGCACAGAGTAGCTACACACCGTGAGATTGTGCGAGTCCTGTGCTCACCCTGAGGGTGAGGTGGGGCGCCCAGCACCAGGTCCGCAGCACCTGGCTTGGCTGAGATTGGCTATTCTGCAGGTCCCCATCAGTGCCAGTGTGTGATAGGTAGTCCTTGCAGACACACCTAGGATACACCTGTGTCCTTCTGTATTTCCCAGTCACGTCTAGCCCTTGTGGACTATGATGCTCCCAGAATAGTGCATATCCTGTGTGGGTGCCATGGGTCACATGTTATAAGTGAAGGGGGGTGTTTGGACCAAAAAGCGGATTATGTAGCACCACCCAACCCGCCCTCTGTGGTTCAGGGTGGGGACAGGATCTCCCACCAACAGATCCACATTCTACATCTCTGCAATGGTGGCAGTAGAGGGGACCATCAACCCCAGTCCTGCTGGGGAGCGGGCACCCTACAGCACAGTCAATGCAGATCTGTACGCATCACATAAGGCAATGGCAGACAGGCAGAACGCTGGAAAAGCTCAGCTGCTCCCCACCACTATCTGACATTCACCAGCAGAGGGCACAGTCAGTCTCCACCTGCTGCACACTGCAGGGTGTTCCAGCCATACACATGCTAACTACAGACAGTCTGCTAGCTAGTACATAGTGCATGTTCCTGGAGGAACTGTGTGCACCCCAAAATGGGATGTGAGCACACACACACCAAGCAGGTACGTCAGTGATTGGGTTCCAGAAAAGGGAACCCATAAATATCACTTAAGAGAAATACTGTATAGCACTATGGGGGAACCTAGCCATGCTGTGGCCACTGGTCAGTCAGGGTGAGAGTGACCTCCCAGCATGATATGCTGTGGCCACCCTTTCCGTGCAGGTGGTGGTCAGGCACTACAATGTCCCAGCCAGTGTCCTATGCCCTGTGCAGATGCATCCTGCCCAGGCCACCCTGTCCGGGCCATATCCACAGTACCTTGCTCCTCATTATGCACATTGGCAGGTTAACACTGGAAACAGTGCAAGCAGTGTGGGCTCAGTAAGGTGTAGGCAGCCACAACACACTGGATAGACATACACACACTCCCACACCTATGCCAGCATTGTGCAAATATAGAGGTTTGTGGCAGCCCTGGCCGCCACACCAGTCCTGGGCACAGTGCAGGCACTGCTATGGTACGCAGTACTGTTGGGGTCACTCCCCGGGGTGGTAAACACTGTCAGAAGCAAAACCTGAAACACACTCCACAGATATCAGAAAGGTTGCAATGATGAATCTCTGTCAACAAATCGTGTTTAATTTAGGATTTGTTAGCTGACATTAATCATAGCAACCTTTTGATATATGTGGAACGTGTTCCCAAGTTTAGGACGGCATTGCTAAGGTATGCAGGTGCCAGTATTGGGAGATGCTGCTCCGCACAGGGCCCAACAGCCTGACTCTGCATGAGGCTTTGGACAGTGGAGCCTGTGGGTGTGTGTGTTTGTGCTCCTGTGGGCCGCTGCTCTAGGGCAGAGGTTCCCAACTCTGGTCCTGGTGGGCCAAACACTGTTCAGGTTTTCATGCTGTCCCTAATGAATATGCATGAGACACATTTGTATACAATGGGGGGGTACAGACAAATGCAGCACAGGCATATTTATTGGGGACAGCATGAAACCTGAATGGTGTTTGGCCCTCCAGGACTGCAGTTGGGAAACTCTGCTCTAGGGATTGCACATGTTTATGGCGTCTGTGCTCTGTAGGGTAAAATATAGGCATTTCAGGCATGTTTATTTTATCTGCAATAAAGGTTCTGTCTTTATTACCATGGTTTAGTACTGGCTAAAATATGGGGACATGGTTGGCAGGAGCCACAGCTGGGACTTGAACTTGTGACCTTCTACCCCTGAACACACTGGCTGTGTGTACTGCACCAAACCGTTGTCACAGGGGCAGATCATTCCCTGGGGATACCATGATTGTTCGTCAGACAGACCTTGTCTGTTACAGTGCATGGCATCCATCTAAACGGGGCTTGGCCATGGTCTGCTGTGGGCACATGCCACTGTCCCCTCCGCCACCAGTACCCCTCCGCCACCATGCTGACATGCCCTTCTGCTGGTGGTGCTGGTGGTGTGCAGTCCCAGGCCATCCATTGTGCCGGTAAGCAGCTGACTATTGTGTGTGATATGAGGTAGGGGTGCCTGCATAGACATCCATGCTTCCCCCCGGCACCGCCTGCCAATGTTATGTGCCCTTTGGGGTACTTGCTTGGTTCTGTCCCCTGTGACACTGTGGGACACACACTCGTGGCCATGTTTGCCCTTGGTCAGTTGCTGTCCTGCTGGTTTTCCGCTTCCACATTCCTATGTGTCACCTAGGCATCTTCCTAGCCCACCCTGTGCCCCAGTTGCTATACTGCATGTCCCACATGCAGCCCCCTGTACCCCATTTTCAGCCTCACCGTAGTGCCCTCTCGTACTTGGGCACTATGATGTTGCTGCACATGTATCACTACTATCACTTTTCTTGGTTTCCCTGCCTTTGCTGCACATTGCTGACTGAAATGGTCTCTCTCTCCTGCAAATGTGCCTCTAGTGCGAGGTTTTCACTGGCATTAATTTTCAGACCTTCATTTCACGGCATTAGTGTGCATGGGGCCTCTCCCCGCCCACTCTCCGCCCATTGACCCCCTTATCTCCACCCTCTGGGGAGCCTTACTCCGCCCTCTGGGGAGCCGTACTCCACCCTCTGTGCACCTTAACGCCACAGGAGACGTTATTGCGCGATATATGACGTTCTCGCACGGTAATGTGCCATTATCACGCGATAACATCATGTCTTGCGTGAAAGTTAACGCCATTTAGTAAACATACCCCTATGTGTTACAACACATTTGTAAATGGGCCAGTGAGGGTGAGGACTGTTTTCAACTTGTTTATTTGGTTACTATGGCAATGGATTTTGGCACCAATTTAGCCCTTAATATGCTGACTCAGCATCTTTCTCTCTCTAGCTCTTCTCATCAATACGGTACCTTGGCTCAGAAGGTTCGCCTCACCGTGGTTAGGTAAAATATCCCTTTTTTTGGATTTATAATACTTGAATGCCTAAGCGAGTGCATATGTTGGTGCATTTAGTATACATCCTTTAAGCAACTATCATGTTTCGTTGGAAATATTTATCAATAGGGTATGGATGGTGATATCAGACATATGATTATGGATTCTATGGAGGCTTCCAGTGTTGAACCTGCTAGACGTTATGTTAAGTTGTGAGTTTATCACTGGGCACTTGGAAAATAAGTGATATTTTCCTGTGGTATGTTTAAAGTTTGCTTAATAATTCTCTATTCTTTTGATCTTTTCCCTTTTTTCTCTCCTTTTTTCTCCCTCTCTTTCTCTCTTTCCTTCCCCCTTCCCTCTCTCCCCTCTTGTTCTTCCCTTCCTTTCCTTCTTTCCCTTCTCCCTTTTCTTCCTTCCCTCCTCCCTTTCCCTACTCCCTCTCCCCTTCCCTGTTTCATTAGTTCCATTTTTACGGTTCCTTTTGGTTCTATGAATAGAGCGTCAAAGGACTCATTACACATTGAATCGTTGAGCAGAAGGAATCACATTACAGGTGCCATTGATTCTCTTACACACTATGACCTTTTTCCCCCTTACTGAGTTTGGTTTTCACCCTATAGTGTAGATATGATTGGCTATACATTGATGGGATCCAGTGTTAGAATATGGGTTTCATTCCCTGATCATATCATAGTCCTCTTCACCACTTTTAAACTGATGTTTGCCAGTCAGCTTTTATACAGAAATGTAAAAGTTTTGTTTCGTTCATTATATATGAGTTTATTAATAATTTTGGTGGTTTGTAACCATATTATAACAGTCTATATGATTGTTTTCACTGTGTATAATTATCTTTTAAGTTATTTATATGTTCAGTGAATGACTTCCTTTATAAGTACCCATTATGTTTTATCGTTTGGTATTTATTGTTCTTATTTGTTTTTAAATGTCAATTATTGTTTTTGATATTATGGATCTGCTCTTTTTAGTCTTTTATCAGCTGTTATTATTATTATTACCCAGTATTTATCATTGCTATTAATCGTTTTATATGTTTTCACAGTACCTACCCCTGAAGAAGGCTTCGCCGAAACATGGGTCTTGTGCTTTTGGTATTCCTTCCCGGACCATTATGTCCCTAATAAAAAATTGTTCTTAGTACTTTGCTTTGTTTTGTGTTTCCTTGGGACTTGCGAGTACTTTTGTGCTTTTTGTTGTTTTGGACTGTTTACTTTAGGCAGGTGCACATATAATTGGCAGGCACAGTATTTTTTGTGGGTAGTAATTTCAAAAATATTTGTAGGTTTATGTTTCCTACCTGTGTGCACCTACTTTTAACTACGCCTGTGCGAATGTCTGCCCACTTTAACAGATTATGCTCTTAATTAGAAGATTTTTGCCAGTATTTTTTTTCTATGCTGATTGATACTCTCAGTGCAAGTTTCTTTTTCTTCACATGTGCTTATGGGACATATGGAGTGATAAGGAAAATATTTTTCTTCACTACTATGCCATTGCTGTTTCTGTTAATGTTTACAAATTTCCAGATCTTGACATTTTTGTCCCATGCCACTTTGGTGACTGTACTTTCTAAAGTGCCTGTATAGCCTACCATAGAGATCCGAGGGTTATAAGAAAACAGGAAGAGCCACGCTGAGTCACACCAATGGCCATCAAGCCCAGTATTCTGTCTCTGACAGTGCCAGTCCAGATCACAAGTACCCAGCAGATCCCTAAAAGTAGATTTATTTCTCATAGCTAATTTCCAGGGGTGAGCAATAGCTCTACAGGCTTACTGGGCTAATAATTTTATGGACT
This sequence comes from Ichthyophis bannanicus, assembly GCA_033557465.1. NCBI lineage: Eukaryota > Metazoa > Chordata > Amphibia > Gymnophiona > Ichthyophiidae > Ichthyophis > Ichthyophis bannanicus. The sequence continues at coordinate 167,979,994 of CM066034.1, forward strand.
TTTTCATATTTTGCACATCCTCTGCTCAGGGCCGGCCCGTCCATTGAGCAAGAATGTTTTTTGCACAGGGCCCCGCGTTTCAGGGGGCCCCGCGCAAAAAACATTCTTAAGCATCCCAAGTTTAAAAAAAAAAAAAAAACAAACCGGCTGCTTCTGCCGCGGCAGCTTCAAGAGCTCTGCCGCGGCAGCTTCAAGAGCTCTGCCGCGGGGCCCCCCCCTGCCCGGCAGAGCCTCCGTGCATCTTCAGCTCTTCACGTCCAAAACGCGGGCTTTTTTCAGAGCCGCGAGAGTTTCTTTTCTCGCGGCTCTCTTATCCCGCGGGGGCTGATGGGATTTCCCATCACCCTCGGCGGGATTAAAGCCGCGAGAAAAAAACTCTCGCGGCTCTGAAAAAAGCCCGCGTTTTGGACGTGAAGAGCTGAAGATGCACGGAGGGCTCTGCCGGGCAGGGGGGCCCCGCGGCAGAGCTCTTGATGCTGCCGCGGCAGAGCTCTTGAAGCTGCCGCGGCAGAAGCAGCCGGTTTGGGTTTTTTTTTAATTTTAATTTGGAATGATAGGGGGGGGGGGGGACTGGTAATGGGCTATGGGAGGGGGGAGGCTAAACTGGAAGTAGGCTGATGGGAGGGGGAGGCTAAACTGGAAGTGGGCTGATGGGGGGGGGTGTGGTGAGGACTGGTAATGGGCCAGGGGGTGGGGTGGTTAGGACTGGTAATGGGTCGGGGGGGGGGAGGCTAAGACTGGAAGTGGGCTGATGGGGGGGGGAGGCTAAGACTGGAAGTGGGCTGATGGGGGGGGGGAGGATAAGACTGGAAGTGGGCTGATGGGGGGGGCGAAGTGGGCTGATGGGGGGGGGGGTTAGGACTGGTAATGGGCTATTGGGGGGGCTAAGTGGGCTGATGGGGGGGTTAGGACTGGTAATGGGCTATGGGGGGGCTAAGTGGGCTGATGGGGGGGTTAGGACTGGTAAGGGGCTATGGGGGGGGCTAAGTGGGCTTATGGGGGGGTGAGGACTGGTAATGGGCTATGGGGGGGCGAAGTGGGCTGATGGGGGGGTTTGGACTGGGAATGGGCTATGGGGAGGGGGCTATGGCTGGACGTGGTGGGGTAGGACTGGAAATGGGCTGATGGGGGGGTTAGAACTGGGAATTGACTATGGGGAGGGGGCTAAGGCTGGAAGTGGGGGGTAGGACTGGAAATGGGCTGATGGGGGCGTTAGGACTGGTAATGGGCTATGGGGGGGCTAAGACTGGAAGTGGGCTGATGGGGGGGTGTTAGGACTGGTAATGGGCCGGGGGGGGGGTTAGGACTGGTAATGGGCCTGGGGGGGGGTGTTAGGACTGGTAATGGGCCATGGGGGGGGTGTTAGGACTGGTAATGGGCTATGGGGGGGGGGAGGCTAGGACTGGTAATGGGGCTGATGGGGGGGAGGGTTAGATTGGTAATGGGCCATGGGGGGGGGGAGGCTAAGACTGGAAGTGGGCTGATGGGGGGAGTAGGACTGGTAATTGGCTATGGGGGGGGCTAAGACTGGAAATAGGCTGATGGGGGGGCTAGGACTGGAAATAGGGTGATGGGGGGGTTAGGACTGGTAATGGGCTATGGGGGGCTAAGACTGGAAATGGGCTGATGGGGGGGCTAGGACTGGAACAAGGGTGGATGGGGGGGTTAGGAACTGGTAATGGCTATGGGGGGGTAAAGACTGGAAATGGGCTGATGGGGGTAGGACTGGTAATTGGCTATGGGAGGGGGGCTAAGACTGGAAATAGGCTGATGGGGGCTAGGACTGGAAATAGGGTGATGGGGGGTTAGGACGTAATGGGCTGATTAGGACTAGTAATGGGCTATGGGCGACTAGGACTGGAAATGGGCTGAGTGGAAGGAGGGCTTGAACTGCAAATAGCTGATGGGGACGGGGGCTTGGAATGGAAATGGGTTGTGAGGGGGGGGCTAGGACAGGAAATGGGCTGATGGGCTAGAATAGGACTGGAAATTGGCTGTTGGGGGGTGCTAAGATTGGAACTCGGCTGTGGTGGGGGTTTGGATTGAAATGGACTCCTGAAGGGGCTAGAACTGGAAGTAGGCTCATGGGGGCTTGGATTGGAAATGGGCTGAGTGGAGGGGAGCTAGGATTTGACATGGGCTGCTGGTGGGGCTAGGAAAGGACTAGAATGGGCTCATGGGGGCTGGGATTGGAAATGAGCTGATGGAGGGACTTGGATGGACTGCAATAGATGGGGGCGCTAGGACTGGAAACGGGCTTCTGGGGGGCCAGGACTGGAAATGGGCTGATGCGGGGACTAGAAGGGAGCGGATGCTGGGTGGGACTGGAACTAGAATGGAGCTGATGTTGGGGGAGGATTAGAATGGGATGGAGCTGGGAGAGTGAAATGGAGAGGGAAAAAATATTTTGTGTGGGAGGGAAGACAAATCTACAATTGTCCGGATATTGGGAGAGTAGGTGGGGATTGAGGATGGAGGGGTAAAATTTGAGTGGATTGAAAATAGGAATGAGGAAGAGCAAAAAGGAGAAAGATTAGTATGTTAAAGCAGATGTAGAGAGAGAATGGAAAAAACTAGAAGAGAGAAGAAAAGACAAATGGACAGACGATGAAGAATTAGCGGAAGACACAAGAAACCAGAAGAAAGTGGCTGGAGCAATTGCAGCTGAAAAAAAATGCACAAAAGGTAGAAAAATATCTCTTTATTTTGAATTTATTAATTGGAATATGTCAGCTCTGGGAAATGTGCATCATTAACGTCTGCGCTTTGTTTAGTACAAGAGCAAATTAATGTATAGTTTTATTTCTACAGTGTTGTACATTCCAAGTTTGGCTTTTGGGATTCCCAGTTTAATTATTGTCTTCCTGTTTCTAAATTGTGATTCCTTGTTTGGTGATGGTCTATGTTCTGCATGTGTAACTGAGCTGAGGTATTCTGTTTATGTAATTCCTATTTGACATTGCCACTTGTTCTCTTTCCCCAGTAGGTCATGTATTGTTGTTCTCTGAAATGTATTGGTTTAATATTTGCAGCGTTTCCTTTTGATAGTTAGGGTATGGTGCTTTATGAGTCCTGGTAGTGCTGTTAGGATACGGCGGGTTTGCTATGGGTTCTAAATGGGCAGTGTTTGTAGTAGTTCCTAATGTGCCTGGCGGTTGGTATTGGATTATAGTAATGTAGAAGTCTTTTAGTCTTTCTTTATTCATACACTCATTAAGAGGCATGTTTACTAAAAGTTCGTGTATGGTAACATTATGCAAATATTTATGCAAATGAGGCCCCTTATGCAAATGAGGCCCCGCACCGAGTCTCCGCACATGGCCCCGCACCCCCCTTGGGCCGCCCCTGCCTCTGCTCTATAGTAATCCAGTATGGATGCCTTACTGTCAAGTACTATTCGATCATTCTGAATTGTATGACAATAAATCCAGTGCAGCTCTGTGAAGCATCATGGAACTACTAGAAACACGGTGAAGGGGGGTGGCTGGGTCGGGGATAGTCAGCAGTGATGGCTAGCATGATTTCAGCGATTAGCTGTCATCGCTGAAACTTACACCCAGATATTCAATACTGGGGCCATATCCAGCCACTGGTATTGAATATCCAGGTTAGCCGGAGAAGCAGAAAGCAATATTCTGCCGCTGCCCTGTTAGCTTCTGTGGTGATTGTTAGACCACCCTTTCAGGCACCTAACTTTCACCGCTCAGCGATAACCAGACAACTGTTGCTGGCTTATCACTGGTGCTACCTCCACGCCACTCACCGAGCACCCTGATGCTAGCCATTAGTGCCGCTGAATATTCTAGTGACTGTGATTAATGCGGTTAGCAGGTCTTCTAACTACGTTTATTATCTCCCCTACCATGCTAAACAACAGTGCCTATGTTCAAAATGCATGAAATATAGCTCCTAGCAAATCAGCATTCTTAAGGTGAAAGTTATTGTGCTGCTAATGCCTATCTTGCTGCATATATAGCATCATTACAGCACATATATATAGCATCATTACAGTTTTCCTTTTATGTTTTTTATCTTTACTGCCAATAAATTCTGTGAAATATTCTGTATATAAAGGTGTGAGCCTTTCAGGCCAGCAATGTTTTCTCATTCAGAGTTCTGACCTATAGATGTGCCCTTTAAGCTGTCTAACGTCAAAGTCAGCTGGGCCAGCAACTCCTCATTTGACTTCTTTTCCTGCAGTTGGCATTACTTCAGGACTTTCTGATTCAGTGCTGGTTTTACACCACTGCATAGTCTTGCAAATCGTCTTTCTTTCTGGCGTTGCCTAAGCAAGAAACGCATGGAGTGGGCTAAGACATGGACTGAATTGAATCAGCATCTGCAGCTAGTTGGCAAACTAACTCTGTTGGCAGATTATTTTCTAGTGCAAGGCCTGACTCTGTGCCTTGACTCCTAGGGCATAGGCCTTCTTGCCTTCACATCAGCTAAAATGTTAATTGTTATACATAAAAGTCAATGTGGGTGCCTTTGGTAGTCTCAGCATTAAAGTGAAATGCATATATTGCATCTGGGCTTCATCTGTTGTCCCTTATGTTATCTCTACTTGCAGGGCAAGCCAAAGGGTTTCTGCCGCCCCAGGCAGAATCCCTGGTGGTGCCGTCCCACCCCCCACCAAGTCATGCTGCCATCCCCCACTGCTGCTGATTCCGTCGGCAGGTTTGGTGGGACTGCACATGTCCTTGCCACTTCTGATCCCCTCTCCAACACAACTTCCTGACCCAAATTACCATTTCTGTTGTATACAGATATCTGTTTTGTACAGATATATCTGTATACTTAGTTTATCCATAAGACTTATTTCATCCTGCAACTCTCTTCCAAAGAGTACACTGGAGTCCTTATATCATCTGTATCATCAACCTGACCATTACTGATTTCACCCCTCACTGGACTTCCTCAGGGTATTACTAAAATCATAAAATAAAACACAAACAAATAATTTCCCACTCTGATCGCTCAGAATGTACCCCAGTGTAAATAAGATGTAGATAAGTTCTGCCTGAAATCAGGTACCAGTGTGATACAATGTATAGAGTTAAGAATTGTACATAGTTTCCCCCAGTTACTTCCAAGTTGATCTCCCTGTTTATTGTAAATACAACTCAAAGTTCCTTGTGTTGTATAGTTATTATTTGTCAATTAAAATCAAAAGATATATAAAAAAGTACCGCCACCCGTTCACTTCCATACTTCATTGCCATGCAAGCCAACAAACACCAGCGGTGGATCACTGTTTATAGCAACACCACACCGTGGAGCAATATTAATTTTTTATAATTGAGCATTGTGAATATATCAGATGGATGAATTTTTCAACGTGGTTGGCCCAGCTGGACCAAGAAATAGTGGCAGCTAAGGGACTCAATAAAGAAATTGAATGGAAATGGTTCTTTTAATGGTGACACAAGAGTTTGGAGGGGTTCAAGAAATGCACACGCACTGGCGTTTGTTGGATTGTTTACTAGAAGAAGTAGAGGAGCCATTGACTAATAAGATAGGTATGGACTGATTGTTTTTAAATGCATAGATAAACATATAGAAATGAATTAACTGCCTGATGCTGGGTCAGGATGATAAGAGTATTAGGACATTATTGATCCTTCTTTGGCTTTATAAAATGCATAGAATAAAATAAATTTTGGGAGGTATGACACCAATGGGGTTTTTTGTATTTTGTGTTTGATTGATTTGGACACTGGTAAAGTTTTTGAGAAGCCACTTTATTGAAGTCAAAGAAAGAAACATCTTTGTACCGATCAGCTTCTAGACGAGCAAGCTTTGTCTGATTGCCTAGTGTATCTACCTTGCTGATTTTCCTCTACAGTTAATTATAAGTGTTAGCCAGAGTGCAATGAGCAAAGATCTGTAAAAGTCACATATGCTATCAAGCACTGAATTTGTTGATCAAGGACTTTATGGTCAACAGCCTTTTAAGGAGGAGAGGGTACAAAATTCAGCAGAGTCCCAGAAGAGCAAAAAAGCAGTATAACACAGAATAAAATTAGAATTTATATTAGATTATGATTTTAAAATTCAGTTAGGGTGATATAGATAGTAGACAAATTCACAGAATTATCCTTGACCTCTCATAAATGCCCTTGCCTTTGTTTCAGGATATTTACAATCTAATTCGAAACAATTATCTAGCAGCAGAGCCCTTTATTGCAGAGGCTAAGACTTAATAAGCCTCTGCAGGTCTTAAATGAATAGATTATATCCTCTAATAGGCAATTTTCCTTTATAGGGGAGATCTTTACCTTGAGTTTAAGGAACGAAGTTCGCTGTTGTAAGTCAGAAACTTCCAGGTCAAACATAATAATGAAATATTACTAAGCAATAAGCATTTTCCTGCTTCCTCTCCTTAAAGGATTATCTGCTTTTGACAGTCAGAACCCTGCTCTTTGGGACTCCATTATACCTGTTGACTACTCATGGGTTGATTCCTCTTTCCGCTAACCTGGAATATTTTCAATCAGTTTACATTTTGGTTTTGGTGCCATAGGGAGTTTTTAACTATGTACCAGATGAACCTTTGATCTGCGGCTCTCAAGAGTCAGAGAACACCAGAACTTATGTAGTTAATAAATAGGGGAGTCTGACATGTCATTAGTTCTTTCAGCAAAATAGTAAGAACACAGTTATTTAAATTAAGACTTGGCTCATACCTTTTCATTGGTAGATTAAAACAGGTTACATTCAGGTACAGTAAGGGCTTAATTTGTTGACAAAAGGAAGTGGAGCTGGGGGTGAGGGTAGGCAAGCCAGAGGCAGGAGGGCTGGACTAGGGAATAGAGTAGTCGTCACCCATATGTGAGGACAAATTCCACTGTCTATGGAGAAGACTTATCCTGCTGTCTATGGAAAACACCTGCTACAAGTGAGTAACTTCGCTTTCCCATCCGGGAGCAATACTAGTGGTTTCTGTACTTTTGCGGCCTAGGCCACCATTTCCAATTCTGGGCTCTTCCCTTTAGCCTGGCCATGGCTCCTTGAACCTTCTTGAAAGTCATGGTGGTGGTGGTGGTGCTCCTGCTCAAACATGGGATTGGGGTTCATCTGTATCTGGTTGACTGACTGGTTCAGTAAAACTCCTGGGAGAAGCTCAGGGATGACATATCACTGGTAATTCAATGGCTGGAGAGACTGGGCTTGGAGGTCAGTTATCCCAAGAGTAGCCTGCTTCCTTACAAGGATTTGGAGTATATTGGGGCTTGGTTCAACACTTTCCTGGGTCAAGTGATCCTCATGCAGGAGATGTTGCTCAAGCTGCAAAGTCAGCCCTTGCTGGTCTCCCTCTGAATGATCTCTTTTTTCAATCTGTTCAAAACTCAGCTGCATGGCTTATCTTCCACCAGTGTCACTATGCTCATGTCACCCCTCTTCTCATGTCACTTCACTGGTTCCCTATCCATTTCTGCATCCAGTTCAAACAAGTACATTCATTTTGCAGCTCCTCACTACCTTTCCTCTCTTATCTCACGCTAGACCTCTCCTCGGGAACTCCATTCTTCTTGGGAGATCCCTTTTATCTGTGCCCTTCTCTGTCACTTCCAACTCCAGATTTCATTCATTCCACCTTGCTGCTTCATATGCCTGGAACAAACTATGTTGGGCTCCTTCTCTAGCCCTATTCAAATCCAGGCTAAAAAGCACCTCTTCGCGGCTGCTTTTGGATCCTGATATTTCTTCCTCTTTCGTTCACTACTTATGCGTATCTTACCATACTCTAGTCCTCAGTTTTGTGTTTTTTCATCTTGATTAGATTGTAAGCTTTGATGAGCAGAGACTGCGTCTTATATCTATATGTACAGCACTGCATATGCCTTGTAGCTCTATACAAATGATTAGTACTAGTAATAGTGGACAGGGGGGATGAAAGGTATAAGAGTGTCTTCCCAAAACCCTCTTGGTTTTCGTTACTCGTTGGCAATAGAATAGCAAACGAAGATTAGTTCTGCATATATTAGGAATTTATTATGGTAGGAAAAATAGCAATCAGACAACTTATTACTTAGGAATGAGGTAACAACATTTCATAGCAGTAAGTAGTAGCAATCCTTATGTAAATATTAATAAATCAGTAAGGGCAATTACCAAAGTCACTTGGCTTGCTCTGCACTTAGAAAAGCACAGAAGAGAGCTGTCTAACCAGATCCCTCCCACTGAGAGAAGCAAAGACTAATACATCACAGCTCTGCCCGGAGCGAAGAATGCTGCAGGGTCCTAGTCGGGGTCCAAAGCAGCATAAATCCACCCTGTGTGGCTGTAACCTTTACAAGTGAGTCTCGCAGAGTGCTTGGAAAAAGAGTGCAGAACACCTGAGGTGCCTACAAGAAACTTAGCTTGTCCCATTCTGTGATGGATCAACTTGGGCGAAACAGTGTCTCTTTAGTAGTGCAAGTAGTATTGAGCATATTATGTAGCAAAAGGCAAATGTCATGTCTAGACAACCCTTTCTTATTGTTTGTGCAGAGTTGTTATCTTCACACATGCCCAGTTCTTGGATTGTTAGTTCCAGGGCTCCACCAGGTAAATGGGCAAATCAGGAAGCAGCTTTCAGGAGGTGATCATCCACACAATAGGGTCCATGGTGAGAGGTGGAATGCAGGCGTAAATGACTGGAGTCCTGATTTATTGTTGCAACTTCCAAGATCTGTTGAAGCATCTCTGAGGATGAAAAAGACCTAGAAATTTGGTACATAGACAAACAAAAAACAATGATCTTCGGTGTCTACAAATACATGTCCCTTGGCAGACAGTGATTCTGTAGCATCAGCAGATCAGGTCTATGGACCAGATGAGAAGTCTCTGTAGCAGTGTCCACATAGTTTGGTTCTGTAGGCCACAAGCAGTTTGCAGGCATTAGCCTTACTAAGAGGAGATGCTGGGCATAGTTGGGGGCTGGGAAAAGAAGGTGAGATGCTGGACTATGAGTTAAAGGATAGACTGCAGTGGAAAGGAAGGGGAGATGTTGGACATGGGGTCAGAGTAGAGAAAGGAAAGGTAATGCCGGACTATGGGGCTAAGGATAATTGAGATATGTTGAACACAGACGGGAGATAGGCCTTGAGCCTTCCCTGAGGTGGGGACACATGATTTAAGGTTCACCTAGCATGTCAAATACCTTTGGGCTGACCTTGGAGAAATACCAACTGTACCTAAATATAATTCTCCTTTAACTGCTACTGTAAAAGACTTGAGCTAAATTCATATTGTATGAATACTAATAGGGCTGTTTTAGAAGTCTTATTTATAATTTATATGTGGACAGTCCAACACTGACACATGTAAATGGCATCCACATGCAAATGGTGATTTTAGAAGGGTTCCATTTACATTATAATGCAATCTGTAGTAATATTGCAATTCAATTATTGCAACATCACTATTTAGGCTTACAAAGAAGCATCTCGTTCGCTTACAAATGATGCAAAACACTGCAGCAATAAATGGGAAAGAACTGTTTCTTAGTAATTTACGCTGGCTGCCAATTGTTGCAAAGATAGATTTTAAACTACTGTTTTATTTTCAAGATTCTGAATGGATGTAGTCTGGCTTGTATGTTATCGATGGTGTAGCTACTATCTGGTTCCAGGTCACATCAGTTGGAAAAAAAATTATCTTCTGATGCTGCCTTCATGTACGAAATTTACTCTTAAATGATCTCTGGATAGATTTTTAAATTATAGAACAGCTATCGCATGGAATGAACTTCCAATAAAGACTAAGCTTTTTCCCTAGTCACTGAAACCACATTTGTTCAGGAAATTTTTGAAAAGTAATTGGAAAGGCTGTTACTTTTGTGTCCTTGATGGTCAAGTTAATAAACTGTTATGAAATTAGTTTTTAGGGAAAAGCTTATCTGTCTTGAAAATTTTGATAAGTAATTAAAGAGGATGCTGTTTTTGTCTAGATTATATTAACTGTTATGAAGTTAGCTCTTTAGGGAGATTAGAAATCTGCCTAATTACTTCTTAGACAATCATTTGAATCTTGATGAGTAATTTAGAGTGTCTCCTATTTTTTTATAATTCATTGTTCATTTTTAAATTGTTGTAATGAAACTTTCTTGGAAATTAATATACTTGTAATCCGCTTAGAACTGAAAGGAATAGGCAGAATATAAATGAATAAATTATTGGGGATTCTTCATTGGAAAACAGTCTAGGGCTTGTTTTAATCCTGTGATTCAGGTTCTGACCAAAAACCTAGGAATCATGCAGATATTAGAGTAAGATGCAAGCTATTGCAAGGTGGCTAGTCCTTTGTGAGTTTGTGTATTATTATTATGAAAATATTCTTATATAGTAACATAGTACATGATGGCAGATAAAGACAAGTATGGTCCATCTAGTCTGCCAAGCAAGGTGGCAAGAGTAGGTACACCTGCTGCTTTGTGCAGGTTCCCCCTCCCCTTGCCTTTGTTTAGGTATGTACCCAACACTCCGTGCATGTCACCCCTATATGATAAGATAGCAGAGACAGTTAAGGTTATTTCGATTTTATTCTGTTGCTATAAAGGGATCCACTGTGTCAGTCCCATGCCATTCTGAATTCTGTCAATGTATTAGCCCCCACCAATTCCATCGGAAGGGCATTCCAAGCATCCACCACCCTTTCAGTGACAAAATATTTCCTGACGTTGCCTTTCAGTTTACACCCTTGCAGCTTCATGTTATACCCTCTGGTTTTGCAGCTTCCACATTTTTGAAAAAGATTTGTTCATTAATACTCTTTAAGTATTTAAAGATCTGTATTAAATACCTCTGTAGAAATGGGTAACAGGGGCAACATCTAGAAAGTAGTGTGTATAAATGCCCGTAGCATGGGAAATAAGATCCCAGATGTTGAAGCCTTAATGGATTTAGTGGCGGTTACAGAGACATGGTTCACGGAAAATTATGACTGGAATGTAAGTATACCAGGCTATACTTTATTCAGGAAGGACAGAGTAGGAAGAAGGGGAGGTGAAGTGGCACTATATGCAAAAAATAATATTAAAGCTACAGAATTGCAGGACTTAAAAGGAAGCGAGGAGGCACTGTGGGTTAAACTAGAAAGTAGGAAAGGGAAATCCAATTGCATTGGAGTTATATACAGATCCTCCTCACAGGGAGTAGAAGTGGGCAAAGATGTAATAGAAGACATACACACTGTTGCCATGAAAGGAGAAGTGCTACTGATAGGTGATTTCAATATGCCGGATGTGGATTGGCACATCTCTACTGCAGTGTCATCTAGAAGTAAGGAGATCCTGGATTCTCTATAGGAGAACTATTCAGGCAACTGGTAACAGAACCCACACAAGAAGGGGCCTTACTAGACTTAGTGCTTACCAATGGGGAAAGTGTTTCTGATGTTACAGTGGGAGATCATCTTGCATCCAGTGATCACCAGATGGTATGGTTCGGTATTAGTACTAGGGCTGATAAAATCTGTTCAAAAGCGAGGGTCTTAGACTTTAGGAAAACTAACTTTACCAAGATGGAACAATACCTCAGAGAGTCATTAGCAGGATGGGAACAGCTGGGGGATGTAGAAAAACAGTGGGCAAAAATGAAAGGGGATTTTTAAGGGCAACAAACCTTTTTGTTAAAAAGGTAAATAAATTTAAAAGGAAAAGGAGGCCACTATGGTTGTCAAAAGAAGTAGCTGAAAGGGTGTCGAAAAAGAGGGTGGTCTTTATGAAATACAAGAGATCACAGAGAGGGGAAGACAGCATCTATAGTTGGAGAAATTTAGAGAAGCTACCAAAGTAGTCAGGAAAGCAAAGGTACAAAAAGACGAACAAACAGCCAACGCAATAAAATGTGGGGATAAGATATATTTCAGATATTTAGTGAGAGGAGGAAGGGCAAAAGTGGTATTGTTAGACTCAAGGGTGCAGGGGAGGCATATGCAGAAACTGTTAAGGATAAAGCAGAATTGTTTAACAAATATTTCTGTTCTGTGTTCAGAGATGAACGGCCTGGAGCAGGACCTCAGAAAACACCCAAACAAATAGGAACAGAAGTGATGGGGTTCTTGAACGATTTTCAGAAGACTGTGTTCTTTATCTTTATCTTTATTACATATTTAATATACCGCTCATACTGGGGGTATCAGAGCGGTTTACAATACAAAATTTGAGACTGCTTCAGAAAAAGAAAAGAATGCCAATTAAGAGACAGGAAAGAGATAACGGAGGCAAAAGGCAAGACAAAGCACTCAATTCAGAGTTGATAGTAAGGGAAAGCACATGGAGGGTTAACGGGGGGGGGGTTGAGGAAAGTCAAATGCAGTGCAAAATAGGTGTGTTTTTAAATGTTTTAAAGAGGCCGTGTAACCATAGTTTGGGTTGTACTTTCCTAGGTGTAAACTTTGCACTTGTCCACATTAAATTTCATCTGCCATTTGGATGCCCAGTTTTTCACAATCCTCATGGGTTTTAACAACTTTGAATAGTTTTGTGTCATCTGCAAATTTGATAACCTCACTCATTATTCCCATTTCCAGGTCATTTATGAATATGTTAAAAAGCAGCGGACCCAGCACAGATCTCAACAAATTCCTCGTAAAGAAAAAATTCAAGATGATTTCATTGGGGACCTTTCTTCCTCATCTACAGCAGAATGACTGGCTTTGTTTGCTATACCTCAAAGAGACCTACACTCACATCCTCATCCATCGAAATCACAGACAATATCTCAGATTCATTTATCAGGGAAGACATTATCAATATAGGGTTCTTCCCTTCGGCCTAGCATCAGCACCAAGGGTTTTCACAAAATGCTTGGCCATTGTGGCAGCTCACCTTCGGATAAACAAAATTTCTGTTTTCCCTTACTTGGATGACTGGCACATAAAGGCAGACTCCACTGGAGAACCCTGCTGAGTTCTAAAAAAAACCCATAACACTTCTACAGTCTCTAGGTTTCATAATAAACTTCCCAAAATCTCACCTAGTTCTTACTCAAAGGCTGAAATTTATAGGAGCTATCCTAGACACCAAACAGTGCAAGGCCTTTCTCCCACAAGACCGCATGCAGAGCTAATACATTTGGCAAACAGCATGCGGCAAAGTCAAAGGGCAACAGCACGTTCCTTCTTAAGACTACTGGACCACATGGCTTCCACAGTGCATGTAGTCCCTTATGCCAGCGTTCACATGTGACAAACGCAATGGACTCTCTCAACCCAATGGACTGAGGCCACAGGAGATCTACAAGATTACATTCAGGTAACACCTCCCATGGCACTCTCTCTTCAATGGTGGACTCTCCCAGCGAATCTCCTCGCAGGGTCACCATTTTGACCACCCCAACCATAGCATACCCTCACGACAGATGCTTCCAAACAGGGTTGGGGGGCTCACCTGGAGTCTCTTTCCACACAGGGTCACTGGACTATTCAGGAGTCCAAACAATAAATAAACCTCCTGGAGCTTCGAGCAATCTCGAGGGCTCTTCAAGTCTTCTAGGATCAACTCTCCAACAGTTCAATCCTCATTCAAACAGACAATCAAGTAGCCATGTTTTACATAAACAAACAAGGGGGAATGGGCTCTTTTCCCCTATGTCAGGAATCTTGCGAACTATGGATCTTTGCCATTCAGCATCAAATTCAACTGAGAGCAATCTACATTTCAGGAGAGGACAATCTCCAGGCGGACAGCCTGATGAGTGGTCTCTAGACCAGACAGTGGCAAACAGGTTGTTCGACATATGGGGAACTCCATGGATAGACCTCTTCACCACTCAACTGAACACCAAGCTTCCCCGGTTCTGCTCAAAACTACCATCCAAACTCAGACTAGTGTCAGATGCCTTCATGATCCATTGGGGGCAGGGTCTCCTTTATGCATTTCCACCCATCTCCCTAATCTCAAAGACCCTCCTCAAACTAAAAGAGGACAAGGGATCCATGATCCTCATAGCCCCGTCAACCATGGTTCTCCCTCCTGCTCCAGCTCTCACAGACCCCACCGATCCAATTAGGATCCAAATCGGGTCTCCTCTTGCAGAACAACAGAACGCTCCTTCATATCAATCTATGATCCCTTTGCCTGATGGCATGGCTCCTGAGAGCCTAGTCTTGCGTGACCTTCCTCTTTCTTCGGAAGTCAAGACTATTCTCCTTTCCTCCAGGAAACCATCTACCATGAAAGCTTATTCCTTCAAATGGCATAGATACGCCTCATGGTGCTCATAATCCCTTTGAAGCATCAGTACCTACGCTGCTATACTATCTGTGTCACTTATCCTCATTGGGTCTTAAGTGCCATCTCAGCTTTCAATACCCCCCATGAATGGTAAACCCATCTCCACGGCTGCCTTAGTAGCACAATTTATGAGGGGCCTCCTCCTCACCAAACCACCCCCTGCCCACTCCCGGTGGCATGGGATCTCAATGTGGTTCTAGTCCAACTGCTCCAACCACCCTTTGAACCATTGGCAACCACACAACTCCGCTATGTATCTTGGAAAATGTTATTCCTCATAGCCCTAACCTCCACAAAATGTGTCAGTGAACTACAGGCCTATACACACACTTCCACCATGACAAGGTGGTCCTACGAACACACCTGCACTTCCTCCCAAAAGTGGTCTCCCCTTTTCATATCAGTCAGTCATCCTGCCTGTCTTCTTTCCAAAACCACAAGCCTCCTGAGCGGAAGCAATTTTGCATACCCTCGACTGCAAAAGGGCTTTAGCTTTTTATATACAGAGGACAGAGAGCCTCAGGAAGTCCTCTCAACTTTTTCTATCCTTTGACCCGGCTCACCTGGGCCTACCAGTGTCAAAACGCTCCCTATCACATTGGATAGCGGATTGCATCTCTTTCTGTTACAACAAAACAGGACTTTCCCTTATGGGGCACGTCACTGCTCACAACGTCCAGGCAATGACAGCCTTGGTAGCATTTGTTGACTGGCTTGTCTGTATTTTGCATGGATTTTGTCCTACACACCTCGTCCCACTTGCCATTGATATGTGATTTAATAGTGTGGCTGTTTCCAATGTTGTTATGTTTTTGCTTGAAATGGCGTCCTGAGCTTGTTCTTCTCCGTCCATCACCCAGAACTAGTTAACAATGCCATGTCTTGGTCTCTTTCAGAGGGTGACTTGCAACAATTGTTGAAATTATGTAGTCTATGCCATAGCAAGAGGGGCTCAGCAGTCACCAAATAACTGTTCCCACTCCCATAAAAACACCATCAAATCCTCTTGCCCCCTGCACACTGTGCCCAATGTCTTCCTCCTCTATTTCTGCCACCCTTTGCATTCTCACACACTTGCCTCCCATTCCTTTACCCCACACTCCCTTTTCCCTTCTCCTGCCGTCTTCTTGCTTCCGCTCTTTCCACCACTTTCTCAGCCCCACTCGCTGCTCTTCCTCTCCTGTTTATGTACTCGCTCTCTTCCTATCTTGATCGCACCACAGACTTCTTTTGTTCCCTTCTTGTATCCTGAAATTCCTTCATTCTGCCCACTATTCCCTCCTCTCCTCTCTTGTCCTCTTTCCCTTTCCTTTTAACCTCTGACTCCTTTCTTGCCTGGTATCCTGGTATGACAATACTCTCCAGGGGTGTAAATTTATAACAGGACACCTATGTGATCAGTCAAAAAAGCCTATTTATAAAGGCAATATGGATGCTTAAGAGCAGGGCTTTACCTAGCTCTGTGCGAACGGTGTGGCCGCACAGGGCTCAAAGGCTTAAGGGGAGCATTTCAGCTGTCTGCCTGCTGCCACCACTTTTTATTTTCTCAGTGGTGGCAGGCAACGGCAGACAGCTGAAATGCACCCCTTAAGCCTTCTTGCAGCATGCTAAGCAGGTCTGGTTCCTCCCTGCTCTGATGCCGCATCAGAGCAGGGAGGGACAGATCTGCTTAGCGTGCTGGCGACTTGAACATCGGAGATGCCTCTTCTCTCCCACCGCCCTCCAGAAAGTGGCTGGATGGAGGTGCGGGGGGGGGGGGGGACGTGCCTGATGTGCAAGTCGCCTACGAGTGTGCCTTTTATAAAACAAGATCCCAGAACCCAAAAGCACACAAAAGTCCCTGCACAAATTTACACTTATTCTGAAAAAGATGTGTCTGCATGTATTCTATACATGTATCTGTGGATTGTATAAAATATATCACAACTTTGCATCCATTCTGCCCATTCCATGCCCCCGAAAATGCCTGGGTGAAGACTGAGCATCCTCTTTTCATATGCCCACTTTTTATGTGCATATTCAGTCTGCAAATTCATAAAAAAACCTTTTCCCACATGTTAAACAGGTTTTATGCGTAGAAAAAGCTTGACCGAATTATCCTGTAGGAGGGTCATTTTATAACAGGGCACATAGGCTTAATTGGCCAGGAAGGCATCTCTTTCTCACCTATTTTATAAAAGGACATAGGAGCCCTTTTACCAATGTGTTCGTCCACACCAAAACTATGCACAATTGCTCTGATGTGCACACCTGCAGAACAGTGATTGCTTACACTCTATGCATAAGTGCCTAAGGACAGCTGTGCTTCTGGTAGCCGGGCACTGCAGCTGCTACACAGAAGTCTGCCTTGGACCCCTGCATGTGTACTTCACATTCCATTAAATTGTTTGCTGATATAATTGTTAACATTATTAGTTTACAGTTTCATAAGTTAAATATGCTTATGTGATAATGTTAAAAAATGTTCCTAATATATGTAATAGTGCTTTATGATTTTTCTGCACCTCGCTTGGAATATCTTATGATTGAGTGAGCTAAAGATGAAATGAAATTCATTATCAGGCTCATTCCGAGCCACGAATAGCGAGGAACTATTCATGCTCCGTCTAGCTTCCCCGCCTCTTGTACGGGAAAGCTAGATGGGGGCAGGAAAGGGGAAGAATGGGGGCGGCATTAGGGCGGGCAGTGGGTGGTCATGGAGGGCTGATTCTAATGTCGGCCTGGTACGTCCGGGCTGGCGACTTGAATGGGAAGTTATTCCATCTCTGAAGTGGAATAACTTCCCTGGATGTCGGGGATTGGAGGGCCCGGGGCTGGGAAAGGGCAGCAGGGGGCAGGGCAGAGAACATTTCCCGCAGCCCGACCCTGGCCCTGGGAGGCCAAATCGGGGGTTGGGCTGTGGGGAATAAACCATTTGGTCCGGTGGCCGGGATTGTGGCTTTTAATTGGAGCCGTGGTGCCATGGCAATCGGACTGCGGCTCCATTTAAAAGCCCTGATTGAGTTAGTAGGGCTTGTCTTGTACATGTTGGCTGGGCTGAATTGCAGTCCCGGCCTGCACATACAGGACCGATCATGTTTCTGATCCCGCAGGGCTTGACATGCCCCATGGGATCAAGACACCCTCTGTATGTCTGGTTCAGACTGGATGTACAGAGGGCATCTACATCCAGGACGGAATCAGGCCTTATGTGAACATTATTTATTTATTTATTTAACAGCTTTTTTTTTTAAAATACTGCTTTATCATTTCAGTCAAAGCAGTTTACACTGTAACTTAAACTTGGTAATGCACATTAAACAGGGACATTGATAACTTGGATTTTTATGAGGCACTGGAGGGTTAAGTGATTTGCCCAAGCTAATCTGTAGTGATTTTACAAACCTATAGAGAGAGCAGCACATTTAGGACTCTGTTTACTAATGTGCATTAAATAGTTAACGTGCTAGTGCACATTAACACATGTGAGAGATAAGCACAGTGGTGTAAATTGTGCCCAAGCAGTCTCCGCAATGCAGGGGGCTCACAAGGCAGCGTGGCAATGTACTTTTATCTGCGTGCTGCCTCTGTTCAAGGCCCAGAAGTGTTCTTCCCAAAGTCTCATTGCCAGAGCGAGGGGGGAAGGTTGACAGGTTGGGTGTCGCGCTGCTGCTATTGTGGGGGCGAATGGAGTGAGTTGCCAAGAGGGGCCTAAAATAGGGGAGACCCCAGCAAAATTTTGCTTGGGGGCCCCTCACTAGAACTTTCATCACTGGATAAGCACATAGAAGGTAATTATATTTGCCTAGGTGGAGAGGTCATGTACGTTCTTATTTGTAGTTTGTTTTATAAGGACACAGGTGCCTCCGTGTCTTTTATAAAATTGCCCCAGCAAAGTTGCATAAATTGCAACTAAAATGAAGTTGCAGACATTTACAGCCCGGGGGCATGACTAAATGTTCATGTATGAAGTACATGCAGATGTGCATATTTTTCAACGTGCGCTTATAAATTTCAACTCTGCCCATGCTGTGCAAAATCTCACCCCTGAAGATGTCTACTGCAGAGTTTCATACAAGTACCCTTATTAAATAGGCCCCAGAGAGAAGAATGAGGCTTGCATCACTTAACATGCGTTAATGTGCATTAATGGCCATGAACCAGTTAACATACGCGAGTAAACAGAGCCCTTACATTATGAGACAGAAACAAGGAATCACCACCATAGACAGCACAAGCTGATTTGTGGAAGTCCTGCTGTTCAAAGTGTACCGTTAGTGCCATTTCAATCCATTTTTCACAGCTGTCTTATGCTTTGCCCCTCTGGATTTTAAAATAAAACCTTGATATGGTCTTTTTTCAGTTTGTCATATTTTTTTTCATTTTCTGTGTTGTGGCTTCTCTAGGTACTCTGATGAAATCATGCCCTAAGCAGCAGCTCGGTGTTCTCAGAAGGGGGTGTCTTCTCCTACTTCTCCTACAGACTCTGTAATTATATTTCAGACAAAGAGGAGACTTCATCACTCCTACTGAGAATCTGCTGAAACCTTCCTGCCCCCCAAGCTCATACCAATTTACAGTATTTAAAGAACACATAGTTAAATAACTTAGGTCTGTTTTTACCACTAAATTTGTTCATCTGCATGAGCAGTACTGGTGGCTTGTAAATGAAATCTGTTTTACTCCAACCACGGCTGATTTGGCTGCTTAATGGCTTGGTACATATTGGTGTACTTAAATGCAGTTAAATAGGGTTGGACTGAATGAAGACAGAAGGTTGAATAAACTGAGGTTGAAAAAAATACTGTTAAGCAATGACAGTCAATCAGCTTTGAAGTAATGCAATTGTTGGCTAGTTCACAGAAAATCAGACAGAGGATTATTTTGCTCTTTAATGATTGTCTAAACACACACATTTGCACCTGCTATTTGGTGTGCATAATTTTCCCATAAAGATTATCTGCTTATGCTTGAATTTCTGAAGTATGACAGTAAGTGAAAACCCTTCCCTACCCTCGCCCTCGGGAACAGCTATGCTTGCTGTGGGTTAAAGTGCAGAAGGCAAGGTGTATGTGCAATACCTTTACCCTGATATAGGGTGGATTTCCTCACATGTGCAAATAGCTTCAAAATTACCCTCTTTGCTGGATAGTTTCGTCCTGCGATTTTCGATGTATGCTGATGACAACTAGATTGTTATCCAGTTAGATGAAGATATTCAAAGACTTTTACACGGTTTAAAAACCTGCAAATCATGTAAATGTTGTTAAGCTGTGGTTGCTGCTGCTACATGCCCCAATGCTAAGCAGGTAGCATCACGGCGTTCCTGGGGCATTGCAGGGCGGAGCATAGGTGGCACCCATTGCTAACCGGGCAGCAGCGATATTGAGCCATTGCCCAGTTAGCGACATGTGGGTACAGTAAGGCACAGCAAATGCTGACCTTCCTTTACCTCTGGAAGCTAACTGGGCAGTGGCTCAATATTGCTGCCGCCCGGTTAGCTTCTGGGTTCTGTGGCAAACCCAGATATTGAATATTTGGGCTTAGACTTCAGCAGTGGCAGAAGCCGCTTTACAAGTGCTAGCCGTCGCTGCTGAATCTTCTCCTCATTGTGATTAGGTGGCTTAATGCATGCCTTTGCCAGAGTAGGAATTAGCTGTGCATTAGCAAATTCTATTTAAAAATAGAATGCTGAAGTGCTAAAGTTTTGTAGTTACCATGAATTAATAGCAAAAATTAAGTCCAAAGCCTATATGATAACTGTTAGGAGCATGTCCAGCTTCTGCCCTGCAGTCACTGCACTGTATATCTCTTGGCAGATAGATTATCACACCCACTACTTAAAAAATATCCCCTTGATCAGTACGACTAACACCCCTGATGGGAATCCCATCATACTCCTCATCCACTATCCCCTCCCCCAACACTTACTAGGGGTGTACCTAATGGGTTAGTGGGGGGGGGGGGGGGCAGGAGTGATTCCTGGGTACTTCTGCTCCATTACTGGGCCTGGTTCAAAATGGTTACTCTGATTTCTAACAGTAGTCTTGCAGTACTACCCTTAGAGGTCCAGCTGTCAAATAAGGGCACGAGCTACTGCAAGCTTGCAAAATGCAATGTGTGCCCTTGAGTAAGTTCTGAGTCCTGGTGACCCAGCAGCTCCTGGGTTTTTTTTGGCAGTGTCACCGGAAGTAGATTGCCAGGCCTTTTTTCCAAGACAATGGAGGGTTAAGTGACTTGTCCAAAGCCACAAGAAGTGCTAGTTGGAATCAAACCCTGGTTGCTTGGTTACCAAGCCAGTGCTCTAACCAATAGGCTACTCCTTCAGTGTAAGCTTACATTATTTTAAAATTTGGATGCTGTAACAGTTTGTTTGCTGGACTATTACAGAAGATGTAAGGTGAAGAGACTACATAACCCCAGTGCTTAAATGTTTTACACACTGGTTGTTAGTTGTTTTCAAATTGCATAGTTGAAAGTGATAAATGGCTAAGGATTGATTTATCCTCAGACCTGCTTTGATCCCTACATCTCTTCAGGTGTACTATGTTCAGCTAATAAGAATTTTCTTGCTGTACCTTCAGTTAAAAATGCAAGTTTTTCTAGTGCTCTGGCTACTCTGTAGAATACCTTGTCTGAAGAGATGCATAATGTGAAAGAGTAATGGATATAACTATTAAGATGTGCTAATGTTGATGCACGTAAATTCTCCATTAACGTGTTATTAGTAACTTGTCCCCATGGAATAACATGAGACCTACGGTAAGTTAAAACAACACACATTTAACGGTGAATTAACGTGCATTAACATTAACGTTAGTGCTACCTTAGTAACAAAACTCCTATATGCATTTCCATGGAATACTAAGGGGGTCTTTTACTAATGGGTGCTGAGTTGTTGCACTTACCATGCCAATAGCACTGAAACCATGGTGTGCTATGTGCAACACCCCCACATTAACTGTCGGGGACATGGAAATCATTTTCCTGGCAGTTAACGTGGAGCCCTGTCCCCTAACATGTGCTGCATTAGTGCAGGTGCACCTAACGCCAATTGTTGAGGTGGCATTATGTGAACCCATGCTAATGGAGTTAGTGCTCAGTGTGTACACAGCACTAACTGTGCCAAGTGCACCATGCCCACTCTTCACCCCTACCCCGCCAACTTGCAATCTTGTGCAGATACGTGGAAATCATCCTAAACTGACCTGTCCCTGTGCTACCTGGCAAAGCAAGTCCCAGCACCAGGGGCGGCCCAAGGGGGGTGCGGGGCCATGTGTGGAGACTCGGTGCAGGGCCTCTTTTGCATAAGGGGCCTCATTTGCATAAATATTTACATAATGTTACCATACACTAACTTTTAGTAAACATGTCTCTTAATGAGTGTATGGATAAAGAAAGACTAAAAGATTTCTACATTACTATAATCCAGTGCCAACTGCCAGGCACATTAGAAACTGCTACAAACACTGCCCATTTCGAACCCATAGCAAACCCACTGTATCATAACAGCACTACCAGGACTCACAAAGCACCAAACCCTACCTATCAAAAGGCAACACTGCAAATATTAAACCAATACATTTCAGAGAATAACAATACATGACCTACTGGAAAAAGAGAACAAGTGGCAATGTCAAATAGGAATTACATAAATAGAATACCTCAGCTCAGTTAAACATGCAGAACATAGACCATCACCAAACAAGGAATCACAATTTAGAAACAGGAAGACAATAACTAAACTGGGAACCCCAAAAGCCAAACTTGGAATGTACAACAACACTGTAGAAATAAAACTAAAAATTAATTTCCTCTTGTACTAAACAAAGCACAGACGTTAATGATGCACATTTCCCAGAGCTGACATATTCCAGTTAATAAATTCAAAATAAAGAGATATTTTTCTACCTTTTGTGCATTTCTTTTTCAGTTGCAATTGCTCCAGCCACTTTCTTCTGGTTTCTTCGTGTCTTCAGCTAACTCTTCATCATCTGCTGTCCATTTGTCCTTTCTTCTCTCTTCTAGTTTTTTTCCACTCTCTCTCTACATCTGCTTTAACATACTAATCTTTCTCCTTTTGCTCTTTCCTCATTCCTATTTCATCCACTCAAATTTTACCCCTCCATCCTCAATCCCCACTTACTCTCCCAATACCCGGCCAATTGTAGATTTGTCTTCCCTCCCACACAAAATATTTTTTCCCTCTCCATTTCCCTCTCCCAGCTCCATCCCATTCTAATCCTCCCCCAACATCAGCTCCCTTCTAGTTCCAGCCCCACCCAGCATTCGCTCCCTTCTAGTCCCTGCATCAGCCCATTTCCAGTCCTAGCCCCCCATAAGCCCATTTCCAGTCCTAGCCCCCCATAAGCCAATTTCCAATCATATCCTAGCCCCACCATCAGCCAATTTCCAGTCCTAGCTCCCCCATCCATTTCCAGTCCTATCTGAGTCCCTCCATCAGCTCATTTCCAATCCCAGCCCCCCACTAGCCCATTTCTAGTCCTTTCCGAGCCCCACCATCAGCCCATGTTAAATCCTAGCTCCCCTCCACTCAGCCCATTTCCAATCCAAGCCCCCCATGAGCCTACTTCCAGTTCTAGCCCCTCCATGAGTCCATTTCAATCCAAGCCCCCACCACAGCCCATTTCCAATCTTAGCACCCCCAACAGCCCATTTCCAGTCCTATTCTAGCCCCTCCATCAGCCCATTTCCTGTCCTAGCCCCCTCTACTCAGCCCATTTCTAGTCCTAGCTTCACCCCTCACAGCCCATTTCCTTTCCAAGCCCTCCTCCCCATCAGCTATTTGCAGTTCAAGCCCTCCTTCCACTCAGCCCATTACCAGTCCTACCCTCACATAGCCCATTACCAGTCCTAAGTCCCCATCAGACCACTTCCAGTCCTAAGCCCCCCATCAGCCCATTTCCAGTCCTAGCCCCCCATAGCAAATTACGTCCTAACCCCCCATCAGCCCATTTCCAGTCCTAGCCCCCCATCAGCCCATTTCCAGTCTTAGCCCCCCCATCAGCCCATTACCAGTCCTAACCCCCCATCAGCCCATTTTCAGTCCTAGCCCCCCCATAACCCATTACTAGTCCTAACCCCCCCATCAGACCACTTTCAGTCTTAGCCCATTACCAGTTCTAACCCCCCTCCCCCCATCAGCCAAGGTAGATTTAAAAAAACAAACAAACCGGCTGTGGCTACTGCTGCCGCTGCTGCCGAGGCAGCGGCAGAATCAAGCGTCCTGCGGGGCCCCCCCTGCCCAACAGAGCCTCCCTGCAGCATCAGCTCCCGAGTCCCAAAGCATGGGCTTTCAGAACCGCGAGACTTTCCCTTTCTCGCGGCTCTGTTAATCCCGCTGGGACTGATGGGATTTCCCCGGGCGGGATTAACAGAGCCGCGAGAAGTCAGAGAAGCTCTTGCGGCTCTGAAAGTCCGCGCTATTTGGGACTTGGGAGCTGATGCTACAGGGAGGCTCTGCCAGGCAGGGGTGTCCCGCGGGATGCTTGATTTTGCCGCTGCCATGGCGGCAGTGGCAGCAGCAGCAGCCGGTTTGTTTTTTTAAAATTTACTTGGGCAAATGCAGAATGTTTTTTTGCGCGGGGCCCCCTGAAACGCGGGGCTCTGTGCAAAAAACATTCTTGCTCAATGGACAGGCCGGCCCTGCCCAGCACACCGTCAGCATGTGCCAGAGGTTGACCAAGTCACGTCTTCAATAAAGCGGGTTAACAGAAGACCTTTTTATGGGTCCGCAGTCTCTCTCCGCTCCTTCCTTTCACATTTAGTAAGTTAAACAACCCAATATTATCTCTATATTTTTTGAAACTACACACTTAGCCTAATTATGTGTTTGCCAGCAAATGCATAATTGCCTTCAAAAGCGGCATAATTATTCATTTGTCTGATAGGGCATAATTATTCACTAATAAAGCTCACTCATCAGATGCAGAGCAGAAATAGAATTTTCACTTTATAACTCAACATACAAAAAAGATTGCCAGACCTCGTCCATTCAAATTCCAGTCTAACATCAGTGACACCACCATTAACTACCTCCACTGCCAAACATTGTGCATCATAACACAAAACCTTGCAAATGGATACTCAATACCAGAACCAAGTCAGAGAACTCAGCCTGCACCAATCATACCTATGAAAAATTAGCACTGCAAATATTCCAGAACACCAGTAATCTCCAGATGGAAAAAGAGAACAAGCTGAATTTCTATAGATTCCTACACAGAACCAACATATTATCAGAATCCCTCACCACAGCTGCACATGGTAAACATAGACCGTCACCTAGTAAAGAATAAAACTACAAATTAGAAAAAAAATATGCAGACAAAAATTGAATGTAAAACCCCCGAAACAAAGCTGTGGAACACTGAAGAAAAAAAACAAAAAATGCATTTCCTTCTCTATCTAGAAGAAATGCACATTTTCAAAACTGACATTTTGGGCCCAATTTTTCAACAAGGCATTGAGGCCTGCCATACTCACAGAAAGTTACCCATTCAGGAAAAGTACTTGAATCTTGAGTCATGCACCTCCAAAATGGGCAAGCAATGAAAATGCAGCACAAACCGAGCACAGCGGCAGGCACCCATCGTAGCATAGACGGGTAGGCTCTGTGCCTAAGGGCGATCCGCAATACCCGTGTATATGTCCAAACCAGTGGCCAGAGAAGCGGAACGGCAAGTATGCATGAACTCGTGTATTGCCTGTCCATCGTACCCGTGCATAGATGACACTGTCACGCAAGCCCCGAGGGCTGCCTGTGGAAGAGCCCCCTATGGCTGGGTGGATAGACACCAGTGGTATGGCAGTGAGGACTGTGAATTTCAGCCCTTACGAGAGTGACACCCTTGCCTGATCTGTGCTGTGGCACGAGGGGGTGCTATATCCCAGAGGAGCCAGTGGCCGAACCTGCGACTGTCAACAGTCATATGGAGGAGCATCCAACTCCAGCTGCGCAGGTAAATAGGCCTCAACAGTCAGGGGGGGGGGGGCTGAGCACCATTTTAGGCCATACATACACCCTGAAAGGCACAGCTGTGTGTCTGCACAGGGAGACAGGGCTGTGGTGCCAAGCCACATTCTGGTGGCAGTCCCAATGTATGCTAAACAGGCATTGGTGGGGGGATGGGCCATGCACTGGTACAGGTGCCAGCCTTGGATGCCCGCAGCAGGAAGCATACCCACACACAGCTACATCACAGGGAATGTACATAAATGGCAATGCCTAGTGCAGGGGGGGGGGGCTGTGGTTGCTCTGCCTACCCCAGGGGACCCTGCTGGCCAGTGAGGATACCCTGGATACCTCCCCCACTCTCCAGTCCCTGTGACCACGGCACAGAGATCCGAGGGGGCTGGTGGCAGAATCCACATATGTGTTGCCCGTCTGTTCCTGCAAGCGCATCTGCCATCACTGCCTGCCACCCCCTGCCCAGCTGTGGCAGCATGTCAATGATGCGATGCCACAGAACATGACAGATATGTAATGGCAAGCCTGCACAAACCACGATACCCTGTCCTGCAAGGCGCATAACAAACCATACAGTAATGTGGCCCCTGAGGCAGTGGATGCCCCCTAGTACAACGATGCCTACAGCCAAGGCCACGCATGGCCCACAACCAAGTACCATGGTGCCAAGGAAAGCCTTCAGGCAAAGGATAGGATCAAGGGAAAGGGAGAGGACTGCATGGCGGCTGAAGGCGCCAGAGGAGTGACACAGGTGAGGCAGTGGTACAGATAGCACCATTGCTGGTAGCACAGGGCACATGTCAAAGGGCCAGGAGAGTGGTGGGAAGGAATACAGTGACAGACACCAGAGGTGTACCATCACATGCACCCCATACCTGCCACCCATTGGTATGCCCCTGACCCCCTCGATGGGCAGGTCACCAGACTGAGGCAGGATACAAGTAGCACCCCACTGAGCCCATGTGTATCCCCCCTCCCCCACAGTGAATATGGTGTGCGATGCACCCTCAAGGTCCTGAAGTGCCACTTTTGCACACTGCACTGGAAGATACCGAACGAACTGCAGTGAATCAGGGAGCAGCTGGCAGCCGAATAAAGGTTAGTGTGGTACACAGTGGAGCCCAGCAGATGTAGGGGGTGGCAGCCATGGCTGCTGAACTGGGGCTCACACATGTGCACACTCACCTAGTAGCCACACATCTCTGAGCTGACCCCCGGCTGCTGCCTGTCCAAGGCTGGACTGGGTAAGGACAAATGTATCATGGCAGAACCCCAGGTAGTGAAGATCATGTTGGCATCCACAATGACCTGCATGTTCATCAATGTGTAACCATGCTTGTTCCAGTATGCCCTCTGCTCCAGCCGTGGTGGCCGCAGAGCAATCTGGGTGTAGTCTATACATCCAAGCACCAATGGGAACCCAGAGATAGTGCAGTACATCTGCATGGTCTCCTGCCACATCTGCTGTGTCCAGGGGAAGGCTATGAAGTGGTGCATCCTCTACAGCAGGGCCCTGGTGAAGGTACTTATGCAACGGCTGGCTTGCATAAGTACCATAAGTACTTAACAATGCTTGGGCTCAAACAAAAAGGTTTCTTTCATGACCGATTCAGATGATTCCACTGATACTGACATAAATGAATCAGTAGCACAACATAACACTAGATCACGTCAAACTATGGATCATTATCGTGGCAATTCAACTCGTGGCCGTAGATCACAGAGACCTTATCAACAGGATTTTTGGGAGGGCCCGGACACCCGGTCCCGTACCAAAACTCGTTAATTGTCTACTTATCAGGAAGATCTTTAATGACGTCTCAACTACAGGTTTTGGAACTGGGTTTATCTTTTGTACCAACTCCAAAATACGATGGCTTTGCAACCAGATTGGCTCTTCATAAATTTTTCCGTAAGCTTCATGTTATTCAACATCTTTCTGATCTTCCTAACACAACAGGATGTTCTGTGGTGAAATCGTCCTCTAGATGGTTGCCTCCGGACAAAATGGACCGTGACATTTCACTCTATCAAGATCTGGTTTTGCAACATTTGCACACATTGGAGCAACAGTTTTCCAAAACATACTTTAATCTCTCGAAAGATCAATATGAAGCTCTTCGACAATTGGCCACAATGGATGTGGTTATTCGACGGGCGGATAAAGGAGGAGCAACGGTTGTGCTATCTACAACACAATATCAGCATGAAGTAGATATTCATCTTAATGATTCTGCAATTTATAAGTGTTTAAATGCAAATCCTATGGATGAGTTGAAAGTTCGTATTCAGGAGTTGGTTACCCAAGCATTTTTAAGTAATTGTATTACTAAACAGGAATCAGATTTTTTGATTAAAAAACATCCAAAGGTTCCTGTATTTTACCTGGTCCCTAAGATTCATAAATCACTACGAGATCTGCCAGGTAGACCCATTATATCTTGTGATTCTGTGCTCGAACCATTATCCAAATTCTGCGATGTTTTTTTGCAGCCCGCAGCAGCGAAAGTGACTTCATATATTAGAGACACCGGGGATTTTCTGGCTCAACTGATGACATGTACTGATGTTTCTTCATATACATATCTGGTGACTCTTGACGTACAGTCGTTATATACAAACATTAATCAGGAAGAAATAATGGTTCATCTCACAGATTATCCCCTTGATCTCCCAGATCGTATTCCTAGATCTTTTTTACTAAGGGGGGATGTTTACTAAAAACCGGAAATGTGCGCGCCGCAAAATAGCGCATGGAAACGCGGCACTGAAACGCTAATAAACGCGTTTAAATGCCCCGCACACGTGCGTGTCACCCCCGCAAAGGTGCGCGGCACACTAACGGGCCCCGTACAAGTGCGGGCCCGCAAATGTCCGATAGAGGCGTGGAATGGCTAAAGGAGGGCGGAGGAAGGCTCCGGAGGGGCGGAGGGACGGGGTCAATGGGTGGAGAGTGGGAGGGGAGAGGCTCCCCGCACAGTATCGGGCCCGAATTTGCATGTAAAAACTACCGCGCGGGAAACCCTCGCGGTAGAAAGCATTTAAAGGGAAGAGAAACCATTTCCGTCAGCAATGTACAGGAAAACCGGGGAAACCAGCAAAACGTGAGCAGTGTGATACATGTGCACAGCACAAAAGTGCAAATAAAAATAGAAAATGACCACAACAGAACTATTAAAAATAGTAATTCAGCTGGGGAACAGTTATAGTGATGGGCAAATACAGAAAACACTACCAGCAAAGCTCCAGAAAAAATAAATGAATTTTGGAAGGGTTTACGGAGCGGAGACTCTTCCAAAAAACATTTCCTTTTGTGGAGCTTTCCTGGGAGTGTTTGCTATGGTTGCCCATTAATATCACTGTTGCCCAGTGTGGTGATATTTTGTCCCCCATTTCCCGTGGTCATTTCCGGGGTTTATGTGCACGTTTGTCACCAGACAGGGTGCATATGCCCACAGTAAATTTGCGTAGAGCAGGGTTTGTGACTCCATCCTGCCAGGCTTACTACCTCCAGGGGCTGCACTGTCTATGTGGCCATAGTGTGGTGCAGCAGACAGAGTCAGTACCTCTAGAACCAGCAGGTCAGAGGTTCAAAGCCCAGCTGCAGCACTTGCCAGCCCAGTTCCTATATTTCACCCACCACTAAACACAGATAGCACAGACACCCCTGTATTGCAGGGGACATAAGCATGGGGAAAACACCCATATTTTACCCAACAACACACACACACCACAACAATGGGCATTACCCACAGCCAAGTACCCCAAATGCAGTCCCATACTGCCACATTCCAATCATGTCACCTGCCTTTTATGGGAGAAGCTCATGCCAGCTTGTTGGCGGACGAGTACATGTGGTGCAGGGGGCAGTGGCTGCTAGCGACAGAAGACAGAGGCCTAGCCATGTGCAGGCTGGCACAGTCCACAGCAACAGACAGGCCCTGCCGGATCCACAGTCATGGACTATCCAGGGAATTTAGCCAAGCTGTGGCTACACGGTGGTGCAGTGCACACAGACAGTGCATGCAAGAACAGAAGGTCACAGGTTTAAAGACCAGCTGGGGCTACCAGCAATCCTGCCCACATATTTTCCCCACAAATAAACAGTGACAGTAAGGACACACCTTTCGTGACGAGGACATATGCAATGGTAATACGTCTATCTTTTACCCCACTGAGCACAGACACCATGAACAGGGGCAGAACCTACAGCAGAATCCCCCAAATGCAGTCCTGGTGGGCCACACACCAGTCAGGTTCCATGCTGCCACTCATACAAATGCCTGTGCTGTATATCTATGCACGGCATGTAGATGTAGCTCATGCATATTCATGAGGGACAGCAGGAAGACCAGAACAGTGTGATGCAAAACTGGGCTGGAGTGGGGAAGCGCTGCCGTAAAGCAGCAGCCAACAGGGGCAGACACACCCACACCCACACCCACAGGCCCCATTGGCCAATGTCTCCTGTAGAGGCAGAACATTGGACCCTGCGTGCATCTCCCAATACCAGCACCTGCATACCTTAGCAATGTCACCCTACACCTAAGGTACACAGCTCTGAAACGTTTGCTAAGAGTACAGGCTGATAGATATCCCTACGTTACGCACATACTGCTAGTTGACCCCATCCGAACAATCTGTTTGGTGTCTGTGGTGCGTGCTCCAGGCCTGGCCTCTGATGGTGTTCACCACCCTGGGGAGTGACCCCCAGCAGTACTGCGTACCATATCCATGCCTGTGCCGTGCCCAGGACCGGTGTGGTGGCCAAGGCTAATCACCCCCTCAATAGTAGCACAATGCTGGCATAGGTGTGGGAGTGTGTGTCTGTCTATACAGTGTGTGTTGGCTGCAAACACCTTCCCCAACCCACACTGCCAGCACTACTGCCAGTATTGGCCTGCCAATGTGCATAATGAGCAGCAAGGTACCATGGGTATAGGTCAGACATGGTGGGCTGGCCAGGATGCATCTGCACAGGGCATAGGGCACTGGCTGTGACATTGTAGTGCCAGGCCACCACCTACACAGACAGGGTGACCTCTGTATGTGCTGCTGGGGGAGCACTCTCACCCTGAGTGTGCAGTGATGACAGCATGGCTAGGCACCCCCATAGTGCTGTATTGTGTTTCTCTCTTGTGATATATATGGGTTTCCTGTTGGGGCCTCCTCACAGAACTCTCTGCTTGTGTGTGCTGCCACCCCAGTTTTGGGTGCATGCATTTCCATCAGGGCTAACCAGCAGACTGTTCACAGCTGGTATGTGTCTTGATGGAGTGCCTTGCAGGGTGCAGTGGCTGATGGCTTGCTGCAGGTGAATATCAGATAGTGCTGGGGTGCATCTTTGGCTATCCAGACCTAAAGTCTGTTTGATATTGTGTTATGGATGTGTGTGGAGCTGCTTGGACTGTGCTGTAGGGTGTCTGTTCCCCAGCAGGACTGGGGTTTGATGGTCCACTCTACTGCCGTGGGGGGGTGGGATGGGGAATCTGTTGGTGGGGGGCCCTGTTTGCCACCCTCGGGGGGGAGGGGTAAACTTTGACCACCTAGGGGGGGGGGGGGTCCATGGGGGTTTCCACTAACTGAGACATCCAACATGTTTCTGCAGCACCTTCCTATCTCACAGGTTAGTACTGTTTTGGAGCTCTGTCATGGCCTCATTCAGCCATGGCTGGTGTTGTGGACCTGGTCCTGGCCGCCACATCACACCCTCAGGGTGAGCACAGTACCCGCACAATGTGACGGTGTGTAGCTACTCTTTGCTGGTAGTCCACCCGCTCAGGACCCCCTACCAGGCCGAGGTGCTGTGTGGGTGCACATGGACAATTCCCCCTACCAGGCCGGGTAGCTGTTGGGGTGCATTCCCCATCTTGTGTGCATCTGTGGACAGCTGATTTGCATGTACAGTGCATCATGGGTACGGGTGGCCTAACCCTATCCTGTCTACAACAGCAGACTGTCTGTGGGGTGATGTGCAGGCTCTCTGCAGCCAGCCAGGGGCTTGCTATCAGCTATAGAGCTGTAGCCCAATGGTTACGTCACTCCCTGTACAGCCAGAGGTCATGGGTTCAAACTCATAGTGGGGCCCTTTGATAGGGCCGTCCACAGCTTTATTTTTATTTACTGTACATATGTCTATGCCGGCAAAACCACACACAGCTTACTATACCCATTAGGTGCCTCTGAGGGTGCTTTATAGGACGCCCTATAGGCCACCTTATGGTTGCCATCCATATAGGGTGCACTATACATTATCCTGTGTCGCAACATACATGGTGCCCTATAGGGGACATTCTAGGGTGCCTTGGAGGACAGTGCACTGTAACATGTGCCTTACGGGCATCCGTATGTTAACACACTGTGAGAGCGGGTTTACTAGTGGTGGGAAATAAAATATAAATGGAAGGCCTCCTACAGCACTCCTCACCATGATACATACTGCCCCAGCCAGCCTTGTTCACTGGGCACTGTGAGGGGTTGAACCCCTGGCCCCTGCACCATTGGTCAGTGTCTTAACCATTGTGCTGTGGCTCTGTTCCTGTGTTTGTGCATCCGCGCGCAACCTTGTAGCCATCAGCGCGCCATCTTGTGGCGCACTAAATTAACAGCGCGCCGCCTTATGCCGCACAACATGGAAATGCCCCTAAAATAATGCCTCAGCCAGCTGTCTTCAATGGGCACTGTGAGGAATTGAACCCATGATCTCTGCACGAGTGGTCAGAGTCTTAACCATTGTGCTATGGCTCCGTTCCTGTTATTTGCACATCAGCGCGCCACTTATCCCTCCCACTATTGGACTGCCCCCTCACACATCAGCGCGCCGCCTTCTGCCCACCGGCTCACCGCCTTCTGTTGCCCACATTTATCAGCGCACCGCCTTCTGCCACCCAAACTTAACAATGCGCCGCCATCTGCCGCCCACACTAAACAGTGCTCCGCCTCATGCCGTAATAAAAATAACAGTGCGCCGCCTTCTGCTGCCCAAAATTAATATGTCTCCTAACCACTTTTGCCCATAAATGTTGGTGCCTCAGCTGGCCTTTTTTGTTGAGTGCAATGGGGGTTTGAACCCTTTGGCCCCTGCACCATTGGTCAGTGTCTTCACCGTTGTACTACGGCTCTGTTGTTTGGTTTTGCAGCAGCGCCCCACTTAGCCTTCCCACGCGCTAATGTGGGCCCCGCACATTAGCGCGACGCACACACGTACGGTCCAGTTTTTTGCTTTTTTCTGCCTGGCCCGCCCACTCCTTATATGGCACCAGCACACTAATGGGAACCCGCACAGCAACGGTGTTTAGTAAACATGCCCCTAAGTCTTTTAGACATGGTTCTGAATAACAACTTCTTTCTTTATCGACAGCAATTTTATTTGCAGATAATGGGAATAGCGATGGGCGCCACGGTGGCTCCATCAATTGCCACCATCTATATGGGCATTTTTGAATCGCTGTTTGTATACTCAGATCCAGCATTTTGCTTTGTCCCTTTTTGGAAACGTTTTATAGATGACTTTTTCTTTTTATGGACAGGTACTAAATCAGATCTTGAGCTTTTTGTTCAATGGCTTAATGCTCACAAGCCTAATATTCAATTCTCAGCCCAAATGGAAGTTTCTAATATACAATTTTTAGATGTCACTGTATCTCTTACACCATCAGGTTTGGAAACAACACTCTTTAGAAAACCAGTTCAACGTAACACTCTACTCAGATATGATAGTTTTCATCCACGAGCTCTTAAACGTGGATTACCGTTTGGACAATTTATGCGACTTCGCCGAAATTGTTCTACGACAGAGGAATTTAAATCACATGCTGCCGATCTGAAAAATCGACTTGTGCAAAGAGGTTATCCTCTTGATGTCATTACTAAAGCATACAAAAGGGCCAAACATTTCCATCGAGAATGGCTCTTTCAACCAGCTCATGCTTCATTGGAGGAGGAAGTAATTACAGGCACTTTACCATATACCAGCAATATGGTACAAGTGGTACAATTGCTGCATCAATTTTGGCCAATATTGGGGCTCCATTCTTGTTTTCATAATAAGACCCTTCGTATTGCCTTTTCGAGAAAGGCAAATTTGAGGGACTTAATTATGAAGACCACACATGCATTAGATCGCCCTCTGTATACGCATGATATCAATGGACATTACCCTTGCAATCAATGCAAGTATTGCAATCTAACAATACCAGGAGAAACGTGGACAGATAGGCACACTCTAAGGACATACTCTATGCGAGGTTATACAAATTGTTCCTCTACTTTTGTAGTCTATCTGATAATTTGTCCATGTGGAAAATATTATGTAGGACGAACGGTTCGTCCTGTAAAACTTAGGTTATCTGAACATGCCTCGCGTTTGCGATTGAAGCATCTTTCTGCCCCCATAGTAGAACATTGCTTGCAACAACAACATGATTTTGATTCCTTACGCTGGAGAACTTTGGATGTTGAATCCCTTGATCCTAGAGGAGGTGACCGAGAACAGCGATTGCAACTAAGGGAACAGAAATGGATTTTTTGTTTAAACACCGTCAACCCTAATGGTCTCAATATGCAAATAGACTGGTATACCATCATCTAGATTAGTCAACAAACCTGTAAGGTGTTCTCTTGTCAGTGAGATCCTCCTTACTGCTATGATCAACTATGCAAGTTCACGTGACTGCTACTGAGCATCTGTTAGAAAGTGAAGTCAGATGCTGAAGTATAAGAGGAACCATACCCAGTACTCATTTGGAAAGCGGCTCTTAATCTTAGAGCAGAATTCGAGCTATGTAGCCAGTGAGAGATGACCTGAGGCAGGGTTACAAATTTTATATGTTTAACCCGAAACGTGTGACACGTCGTCAACCTGGTGGAAACCTGGCATCTTGTCTGCTTCTTTGAAGTTCTTATGAGCAAAGTACAAATTTTCAATGTTTGAATTAATAATAATAAAAAAAGGGAGCAGTCGCAGTGGTTAGCGGCAGTTTCTTCCCCGCTTATTTTGATGACTATCTCTGACAAAAAAGAAATTTTGATAACGTGGTTCCTTGTTGTCAGGATCTCATGTTTAGGATAACATTATGCATCTGCAAAAAGCAAGTGAACCTGTTTGCTGAATGGTACTATTGCTCCCTGTTTCCAAGAGTGTCTTACACAGCACATAAAAATTGAAGCTCTTTCTCTTTCTGTTGAAGGGTCCAATGACATAGGCTTAGAGAAGAAGAATCCACTTAAAGTCAGGAGCTTTAATATCCGGAAACATTTTGTAACAACACAATTACTTGACATATAACAGGCATTCATGCAAGCACTGCAAAGGAAATATTTTTCCAAAACTGATGAGAGAACAAGATTAAAGGAGATACCATGGGAAAACTGTTGGGTTTTCTGTAGATAATGCCTGTGTTAAGATGGGTAAGAATAATTCCGTTAGACACATGTCCAAAGTAAGAATGCATGTGTTTATTTTATGGGATGTCCATGCTGCATCATGCTACTGGTGGTGGTACAGTTTGCTAAAGGGTTCGGATTCAGTGTTCAAGATTCACTTAACCCTCATTGCCTTAGGTACAAACTTATATGACACGACCTCCAGAGATAGGAAATTGGATTTAGCTCACACTTTTCTCAGAGGTTCAAGGCAAGTTACATTAGAGCACAACAGGTATTTTTCTTGTCCCTGGAGGGCTTGCTATCTAAATTTGAACATGAAGCAGTAGAGGGTTAAATGCCAATAGGCTACGCCTACTGTATCTGAATGTAACTCACCTTGAACTACTGAAAAAAGCATGCTAAATGCAAAATCTCTTCCCTTTCTTATTATTACTTTGACAAAATCACAAAGTGAAAGTCTTCTTTAGAGGAGTTTTGTATTTTCTTTGATGCTGAGTACAGATAGAGGCTAATTCCGTAGGTGCACATCCAGGCTGTCCGGACGTCCAGAAATCCGGATAGCCCGGAAATGTACCCGCTTCTGTTTCCACAGGGGCTAAACATCCCTACGGGATCAGAATCGCAGCATAGGGCCTGATGTCTAGGACGTATCCCGATTGAGGTACCCTGGACATCCAGGCACTCCCCAGCTAGCCCAACCGAGCTCTTGCATGGAGCTGCAGAGCCATGGCATCAAGGTGCCATAGCACCACGACCCCATGTAGGAGCCGTGATCCCTGGCAGACCCTGAAAATTTGCTTTCCCTGCAGCTCAACCTCTGATCGTGCCTACTGTGGCCAGGGTTGGGCTGCGGGGAACCCCCCCTGCACCCCCTTACCTCGCTTTGCGGCCCCGGCTGCTGCATGTTTCAATGTTCTTTTATTTTTATTTCCCTTTTGTTAATATTTCTTTTAAATCCATTTTTACATTTTATTTCCTTTCACCCTTTGCACCCTTGGGTAGCATAGTTTTTATAGCGATTCCTTTTGAGATTTAAAGATAAACTGCCTGATTCCGAAAGGAGCATGAGCAGGATGGGCCTGTTAGGACCTGATTCTGTACCGTGGAACAAAATCAGGCCTGAGGATGGCCCAGGGTGCCCCTGCATGCCTGCGGGGACGTCCGCCCCACAGGTTCCCCTGGCTCAGACCTCCCTCTTCCACACTGCCTGACCAATGGCTGGCCATCCGGGGCCTGGATCGGGTGGCGGGGACCCACCTGCACCCAGCCCCAGCCCTGGGGGGGATCTCCGTCCCCGATTACCCTTCAGTGCTATTAGCACGTCCCCTCCGACCCGGCAGAGCGTACTGGGCCATGACCTGAATCGGCTCTGTATGTCCTGCTGCCTCGGCCCTCCCCCGCCCCCCCACTCTGCCCAGACCCTGCCCCCTCCCACCCCCTGCCGGCTCTCCCCATCCTGTTGCTCTAGCCGTGAGGGGAGAGTCGGAGGGAGAATAGGGCAGGACGGCTTGTGGGGCTGTATGTCCTGCCGAGACGCGCAGCCCTGCAAGCCGTGACTCAGAATCGGGCCCAAAATCTAAGAAGTCCTTTAATATGGATTGAAATGGGTAATCAATCACAATTAGTCTTAAAGTCTGCTAAGGTTTTTTTTCCTCTCCTCCCTTTTCCCTCTTCCCCACCTTTATTCCTCTTCCCTTCTCCCTTAACTTCCCTCATTTTACTACTATTATTATTATTAGCCAATGTCACATAAGCCTATAATAATGCTGCATGTCACAATGTTGTCCTCTTCTTCGCTACTACTGCAAATGTGTCCACCTTAGGTTTTGTGGATCTAAAATTAAGATGCCTCTGTCACACCATTTAAATTGTGCATATGCACTGTGTGGCTCTTCTTCTCTGCCCGCACTTCATACCATTTCTCAGTCAGAATCACAGTTTCATTTTTTAATATCTTCAGCTATTTGGTTTTCCGTTTTCTTATTTTTGTTGCTTATGTTCAGAGTAATATGAGGAATGAAGTTTGGATAATAATCCCCCTTTTTTCAGTAATTCCCCTTTTGCAATCTTTTTTTTCCCTCCATTGATCCTTACAGCTTCAGTGAGTTTTTTGATGTCTGTCTAGAATTATGAAAGAGCGTGACACTTTTATATTTATGTACACCGATTTCTTCTTTTTGTCTTAGGCTACAAACTGTTTAGCCTCCATTATGTTTATATTAAGACATTTTTGGTTATGAAGTCCAAACTTAGTATTAAGATGCCATTTGTTATGTACTTCTTGATGCATCTATTTATTTATTTATTTAACCAATTTCTATACTGCAGCACTCCCAACAAGTTGGATCAGTGCAGTTTACAACAAGTTAAAAAACATTTAAAAGCCGTAAAAAAGAAATGATACAATAACATTCAAGAAGCAAATAACCAAGTTTTCAGTTGTTTCCTAAATAAAACCACAGAGGACACAGATTTCAAAGGCAATTTAGACCAGAGCTCCAAAGCTTTATATGGCAAAGTATGCATAAAACATTTCTTACTATCACCCCCCCGACATGATGGAAACAACAGTGTCTGCACCCCCAGAAGCCATTTGGACCTAACTCCCATCAGAGTGAAGAGGTGAGTTTTCAGCCTGGATTTGAAAAGGGTCAGAGAAGGTGCCTGTCACACCCATACTGAAATCTCTCCATTGGCTTCCAGACCCACATCCAGAACACCACTAGGACAGTCTATGCATTGTTTTGGCATTTACCCTTACTTTTATTGCCGATTTCATTCCTGACATCAGTCATTCATTTCTTTGCTTTTTTACAGACGTTACTGTGATTTTTTTAGCAGAGTATTTACAATTGGTAGGACATTTTTATTTTATTTTACTTCCTTGATATTGACTGCCTGCGGCTTTAAGTTTTCTTTTTTAACACATCTTACAATGTCCTTTTTTATGTGACTCTTTTGCCTCTAATATGTTAATGTTTCACTTAGTAATCGAGCTGAGCAACACTATTATTTTTTTTATTTATAGATCTATACTAACTCGTTTTCTTCTGTAGGGTTTACCATACCATTATCTATTGGACTGATATGACTATATTGTAGTTCACCTTATTAATTGCTTTTTTGTGAATATATCATTGTCTGTTGGTTTCCATATTTTAAATCTGATAATATTATTTATATATAATGTAAAATGTATTTTGGTTTTAATTTTTGTTTTTATTTTAGACCCCTGATGCAAGCCTAATGGCTGAAACTTGGCCAAGTTGAGTCCTTTGAATCAAGTTGACTGTTCACAACTTCTGTTGGTATGGCTGTGTTTTCCTCTGTTCTCTTGTGGACTTTAGTTTTATCACATTTATTTCTTTAACTAATTTTTGCTATACCACTTTTCTACCAATCAAACTGGTGTACAATCAACAAGCGAAGGCAATACGGTGTACAATCAACAAGGTGCGGGCAATGGGGAATAACAGTTTCCATCAAACATCAGCGTTGTGAGTATTTGTTATGAAAGAACAGTTTAGATGAATCCTCCTTCTTTGGAGTGAAACTCATCAAATGAGTAAGGGTGAAGGAGGGGGACGTTTATTAAATGGGTGCTTATGGGGTGAGGTAGGAGAGATATTGTGTGTTTGATGAGATCCAAATTCAAAAATCAGGTCACTTCCGGAGTGAACAGCAATCCACCAAACTAAGAAAAATCACTCCATTAATTATCCAAAGATATGGTACTTAATACTGGAGCCAAAAAAATAAAAAGAGAGAAGAGAGGAGGTCTCAGATCAACACGGGACCATCAACAGGCAATGGGGAAATCCCTCCAGCCACTATCCCAACACATCAATGACCCATAAATTTCACTTCTCTCATATTTAACCAGCCAATTCAAATACAGCCCAGCAGATCAAAAGCTTTGGACACAACTTATCTTCAACAACTTTCAAGAGATCGATCTAAGAAGATCCCATCCGGTGCTCAGATCTGCATCACTCCAATGCCTCTCCCTGGCACCCATTAAGCGTTTCACTAGAAATGCTTCTTCAGGGGGTAAGGAATTATAGCTGTTGAAAAACACAAAAAACCCCCCATAAAATATTGCCCTCCATAATTACCATCTTCTTTTTTTGGTTCTAGTATTGTGATTTTTTTTTATTCTGGTGGTGAGTTTGATGAGGGCATTCCTGTGGTGATTCGATCTGCTGATCTATGCCATAGTGTTAAAGGCCTGAGATGATTGGATGCTCTGCAATGTGGGAGGAAGGCATTTCAGAGGGTAGGGGCGTAAAGTATAAAGGCTCTTAGGTGAGCATATTGGGTACTCTTACAGATTTGTGAAGGCTGGTCGAGTAGGTTCTGCATGCTCTGTCTTCGTGGCCTGTTGGTGCTGGGGGTGCTGATCAGTGTCTGAAGTTGTTAAGAGGTGATGTTTTGGTGGGCTTTATGAATGATGGTGAAGACTATCTGTTTAATTCTTGAAGCGACTGGAAGCCAATGGAGAGATTTCAGTATGGGTATGACAGGCGCCTTCTCTGACCCGTTTCAAATCCAGGCTGAAAACTCATCTCTTCA
Source organism: Ichthyophis bannanicus (assembly GCA_033557465.1). Lineage (NCBI taxonomy): Eukaryota > Metazoa > Chordata > Amphibia > Gymnophiona > Ichthyophiidae > Ichthyophis > Ichthyophis bannanicus. The sequence continues at coordinate 168,019,143 of CM066034.1, forward strand.
ATGCTGTTTTTGGATCTTGACTCACCTGATCTCCTTGTTTCTTTACCATTCCCCCTAGATGTATCCCTGTCTACACCTTCTGTGTTGACTGTCTTGACTAGATTGTAAGCTCTGATGAGCAGGGACTGTTTCTTACATGTCTGTGCAGTGCTGCGCACATCTTGTAGCGCTATAAAAATGCTCAGTAGTAGTAGTAGTAGTAGTATTTGGGTGTGTCTGAAGACTCCGAAAATGTTGTGTGCCGTAATGTTTTGGGAAAGCTGTAGTGGTAGGATGGTGGTTTTGGGGAGGCCCTGGTATATAGATTTGCAGTAGTCAAAGATGGGGTTAATGGAGGTTCGGCATACTGCACGGACGTGTTCGGGGGGAAAGGATAGGGAGTAGGTTCTGTAGTGTTCTGAGCTTGAGGTAGACTGTCCTAGTGGTGTTCTGGATGTGGGTCTGGAAGTTCAGCTGCTGATCCAGCGTGATGCTAAGGCATTTGACTTGGGTTTTAACTTGGAGATCTGTGTTATCAAATTTGATGGAGATGGGGAGCATGAAAACGGGATCCTTTGTGATATGGAGAATTTCTGTCTTGCTGAAGTTGACTGCCAGGTTGTAGATTGAAGCCAGTTAACTATTTCTTTGAAGCAGACTGTGAGTTTCGAGTAGTTGGGAGCAGTTTGGAGAATGGAATATAAATCATTACATCGTCAGTGTAGATTTGATAGCTGATATTGAACTTATGGATGGTTGAGCATAGGAGCCGTATGTAAATATTGAAGAGAAGAGTGCAGATCCTTGAGACACATTCAAATGCAGAAGGAGTGTTCAGTCTAGAAACATAGAAATATGACGGAAGAAAAAGACCATATGATCTATCCAGTCAGCCCTTCCATACCAACTACTAAACTCTACAGTTTCTTTTTTCCTTTTGGCAATCTTCTGTGTTTGTCCCATGCTTTCTTGAATTCAGATAGGGAGTCATTCTGTCCCATGAATAGCGAGGATGGACATCCCATTGGGACGTCCATCTCTGCTATTCACCCCCCTGCCGACCCCGGCAAAAGCCTCCCCGTACAAACAGCATGTTTGTACGGCGAGGCTTAGATGGGGCGGAGAGGGTGTTCCGGAGATGGATTTAGGGCAGGGCATGGGTAGTCCATGACCCCGGATGTACAGGGCCGATTCTGAGATCAGTCCTGTACGTCTGGAGCCAAGAACATAGACAGGGGATTTATTCCACTGCAGGGGTGGAATAAGTCCCTCTGGATGTCAGGGGATCCTGCTGCCGGGCCAGAAACAAAGATAGAGGGGTGCAGGAAGTTCCCTGCAGCTGGACCCTGGCCATGGGAGGCGACGGGATTCTGTGGCACTGCGGCTCCATTCAGGAGCATGACTGAGGTAGCTGGGGATCTGCTGGGTGTGCAGGCTGATCAGAATTGGGTCCCGGCCTGCACATTCAGGCTGTAGACCCAATCTGATCCCACAGGCACGTCTACCCCTGCAGGATCAGAATCGGGTCTACCTCTTGGCGTCCCGATTCCGATCAGCCGCACAGGGGCCTGGACGCCCACATTGGAATGTGCCTCATACTGTTCTGGTCTCTACTACCTCCACTGGGAGACTATTCCACACATCTACAACTCTTTCTGTAAAGAAATGTTTCTGCAAATTACTCCTAAATCTATCCCTTCACCTTTATCCTATATCCTCTTGTTGCAGAGCTTTCTTTCAATTGAAAGAGGCTCTTTTTTGTGCATTTATGCCATAGAGATATTTAAAGATCTCTATTATATCTCCCCTCTCCTGTTTTTCTTCCAAAGTATACATATTGAGATCTTTAGGTCTGTCCCCATATGTCTTATGATGAAGCCCGTTGACCTATTTGATAGCCACCCTCTGCACAGACTCCAACCTGTTTATATGCTTTTGAAGGTGTGGTCTCCAGAATTGCACACAATACTCAGAAAGCTTTTGACAAGGTCCCCCATCAGAGACTTTTGGCAAAGCTAAAAAGTCATGGGAAAGGAGGCAGTGTACTATTGTGGATCGGGAACTGGTTAAAAGATAGAAAGCAGAGGGTAGGGCTAAATGGCCAATATTCCCAATGGAAAAAGGTGAATAGTGGAGTACCCCAGTGATCTGTACTGGGTCCGCTACTTTTTGACATATTCATAAATGACCTGGAAAAGGGAATAACTAGTGAGGTTATCAAATTTGCAGATGACACAAAACTGTTTAAAGTTGTCAAAACCCAAGAGGATTGTGGAAAACTGCAGGAGGATCTGGATAATTTGGAAGACTGGGCATCCAAATGGCAGATGAAATTTAATGTGGACAAGTGCAAAGTTATGCACCTAGGAAAGAACAACCCACACTATAGTTACACGATGCAAGGCTCCACATTAGAAACCACCACCCAGGAAAAAGATTTAGGAGTCATCGTGGATAACATGTTAAAACCCTCCGCCCAGTGTGCAGCGGCGGCCAAGAAAGCAAATAGAATGCTAGGTATCATAAGGAAAGGGATGGAGAATAAAACAAAGGATATTATAATGCCTCTGTATCGCTCCATGGTACGACCGCACCTTGAATATTGTGTGCAATTCTGGTCACCGTATCTTAAAAAGGACATAGAGTTATTAGAAAAAGTACAGAGAAGAGCCACCAAATTGGTGAAGGGGATGGAAGGCTACTCCTATGAAGAGAGGCTAAAAAGGTTAGGGCTCTTTATTTATTTATTTTATTTATTTAACAATTCTTCTATACCGCGCTATTAAAATCAGCGCGGTGTACATCGAACAGAGATACTACAATGTATACAAACAACATCGAGTTTTACAGAGAACAGGGAATTGAACATGGAAGAAAAACCGGGGAAACTATATACATATTATACTCAAACTAACCTGGAAAAGAGACGGCTGAGGGGAGATATGATAGAGGTCTATAAATTAATGAATGGAGTGGAACGGATAAACGTGGATCAATTGTTTACGCTATCAGAATATAGAAGGACTAGGGGACATGTAATGAAGCTACGGGGTAAACTATTTAAGACAAATAAGAGAAAATATTTCTTCACTCAACGTGTAATCAAACTCTGGAATCTGTTACCGGAGGATGTAGTAAGGGCTGTTAGTATAGCTGGGTTTAAAAAAGGTTTGGACAAGTTCCTGGAGGAAAGGTCCATAAACCACTATTAAAAAGGGACCCAGGATATCAATGCTTGACCTAGTACAAGCACTGCAGAACCTGTGTCTTTTGGGGAAACTGCTAGGTACGTATGACCTAGATTGGCCACTGTTGGAAACAGGATACTGGGCTTGATGGACCTCGGTCTGACCCAGTATGGCATTTCTTATGTTCTTATGTTCTTATGTTCTTACTCCAAATGAGGTCACACCAGAGACTTCTACAGAGGCACTATCACTTCCATTTTCTGCTGGCCATTCTTTTTTTCTATGCAGCCAAGCATCTTGCTAGCTTTTGCTGACGCCTTTTCTACCTGTTTAGCCACCGTAAGATCATCAGAAACAATCACCCCTAGGTCTCGCTCTTCTTTTATGGACAGAAGCACTTCACCCCCTATAGTATACTTCTCCATTGGATTTTTGCAGCCCAAATGTATGTTTCTGCATTTTTTAGCGTTAAATCTTAGCTACCCAATTCTCAACCATTCTTCAAGTTTTGCTAGATCCTTCCTCATATAATCTGCACCTTCCAGAGTGTCTACTGTTGCAGATTGTGGTATCATCCACGAAGAGGCAAACCTTACATGATATCCCTTCTGCAATATCACTTACAAAAGTGCTAAAAAGATTCAGACCAAGGACAGATCCCTGCGGCACACCACTGGTAACAGCTTTATTCTCATTTACCTGAACACTCTGTCGCCTCCCACTCAACCAATTTCATACCCAGTCAGTCACATTAGGGTCCATCCCTAGTGCACTCAAATTATTTATAAGTCGCCTGTGCGGAATGGTGTCAAAGGCTTTACTGAAATCTAAATACTCTACATGCAGAGCTCTCCATCGGTCCAACTCTCGGGTCACCCAGTCAAACAAATTAATGAGGTTTGTCTGCAAGACCTGCCTCTAGTAAAATTATGCTGCCTCAGATCCTGTAAGAATATAAGAAATGTCATATTGGGTCAGACCAAGGTCCATTAAGCCTATGAAGGTCCATGAAACTGGTATCCTGTTTCCAACAGTGGTCAATCCAGGTCACAAGTACCTGTCAGGTTCCCAAAAAGGAACAGAGATTCTACAATGCTTATCCTGGGGTAAGCAGTGGATTTTCCTGGTCTTCTTTAACAATGGTTTATGGCCTTTTCCTCCAGGAACTTGTCCAAACCATTTTTTAAACCCAGCTACATTAACAGCTTTTACTACATCCTCTAGTTACAAATTACAGAGTTTGATTATGCATTGCGTGAAAACATATTTTGTCTTATTAATCCTAAATGGGCTACATTGTAGCTTCATTGAATGTCCCCTAGTCTTTCTACTTTTTGAAGGAGTAAACCACCAATCATTTACCCATTCCACTCCATTCATTAATTTATAGACCTCTCATATCTCTCCTCAGCTGTCTCTTTTTCAAGTTGAGGAACGATACAGAGGCATTATAATAATGTAGTCCATTGTATTCCAGAAACCTCACTATCCTCCATTTTACCAGTGTTTCCATTAGTTTGCTTGTTCAAAAGAATAAGATACCATTCAGACAAAACCCTGGGCTAGATGTAACACTGTCCTCTATTATTAAAGTGAAGTTGGCAAACCCTGAGCTATGTTTCAAGCCTGAACCATCAATAAGAATTCTAAATGCAGCAAAAGGGGCCACATGGCATTACAACAAAGCATATAATTAAAATGGATTACTATCTTGTTCAGCAGAAGAGTTCTTCTGTTATTTTCTAGCCTTAAATGGAATTTCACTTATCATTTGAAGTACAGCCTAACATTTATAAGTATATGAACACATTCAGGGCCAGTTATTTTGTTCCATATAGTTTTTCACAGTTTTTACATTTGCCCTTAAATGTTCTTGTGAAAACGAATTAATAGAACATTTAGTTATACATAATGTATGATATTCCATCACAAATGCTAATTTGACATTCTCCATGGTTTGTGAACAAACTTAACAAGCTTCTTTCTGTGTGTTTCAGACCTATTTTTCGTACAGAATTGAAGACTTCCAAGTTATATGAAACCCAAGGAAGCCAACACTTATTTTGTGGTGCTCCTTTCATTTGTAAAGAAATACAACATGCAGATCTGTCCAAACGTATACCCCAAATGTACCACAAAAAAAAGCTCACTCAATATTTGTGTTTAGCTCATGTCTGTCCAGTAATAGTAGCTTGAAGCATGTTCTATTCAAGTATGGTTGGAATTTCCCTGGCCTCGGAGGGCTTACACTCTAACAGTTCCTTTTAGTAAAGCCGGGTAACTGATTAATGTGCACTTTAATGTGCCAACTGGCAGCCAGCGAATTCAAGTTTAAGTATATGGTAATTATCCATGGTGCAATGGAGCAGGAAATGGGTGGAGTGTGGGTAGTGGCGGGATTCGATCTGACCAGGAACAGGTTTGGATCGATCCTGCCACTGAAGGCGCTGAGTGGGTAGCGACCACACAGGGCAACACCTCCCTGGTGTCCAGTGGGGTTTGACGGCATCAGGGGCTTCCCCCAATGCCATCAAACCACTAACATGTGGGGGTATTCCCGCCAGTACAGCATCGGCATTGGGATGCTGTTTTTGGCCTAGTTCGGCAAACACGGCCCATGGCAGGAACTGGTTCGCACGAACCGGGCCAAACCTCCCAGCTGAGTGTGGGTGTGCAAAGCACCTTGTCGCTAACGTAAGGGCAATTGTCATGCATGTAATGGCAATGTGGCAATTAATGCAAATGCACTAACTACACCTCTATGGTACTTGATGCAAAATAAGGTACTTGGTCACGAATTAGTAAAAAGGTCCCTAAGATTGTACCTGAGGAAATGTGACTTGCCCAGGGCCACAAAGAGTATAAGTGGGATTTGAACACTGGGTTTCCCTGGAGTATGAGGAGCCTATTGATTAGAGCAGTAGGCTAACCACCAGGAAGTCAGGTTCAAGTCCGTCTAAGGCACCTTTTGATCTTGGCTAAGTCAATTGCCTTATCATTGCTTCATATACAAATGCCGATTGTAAACCTTTTGGGGGTAGGAAAATACCTCTTGTACCTGTATGTAACTCAACTTGATCTTCTGAGATGGTGTTAAGGGTGGCAAGTATGGTTAGCCTTAGTTAGTAATGCCTGCTCCATTACGCAGTATGCTGTTAGCAGGGGAGATTTAGCACCGGGGCCCATGCTAATTTTTAATGCGGTGATAAACTCCGTGCTACCAGATAACGCACTTTAGTAAACATGCGCCTATGTGGAGGAAATGATTTATAGGGCACCTAGATTAAGTGAGCAGGAAGGTGTCTATTTTGGTACTATTTTAAAAAGACACATAGGTGCCTATTTGTGAAATACTAGCACAAATTTAGCAGTATTAGCACCTACATTCAAGGTACGGACATTAGGGACTGATATTCAGCGCTGGCGGCTAGGCTCGAATACAGTGCCTAACCATCGGCGCTGAACCTTAAACCCAGATATTCAATGTTGGGGTCATATGCAGCCCTGGCATTGAATATCCGGGGTTGACGCACAGCCTCCATAGCTGCAGACGTTAACCGGGTAGTGGCAATATCACATTACTACCTGGTTAGCTCCTATGGGTAAAGCTAGGACAGCTTTTGCTGCACCTAGCTTTATCTGCAGGACACAAACTGGGTAGTGGTGCAATATCGCTGCTATCTGGTTAGTGACTGTCACTGCCCACAACACGTCCCAATGCTAAGCAGTTAGCCTCAGGGCTTATAGCGGCGTTAGCTGGGGATATTCAGTGGCACCAACCGTGTTAGTGCCATTGAATATTCTGTTCAGCGGCACTTACATGGTTTACAGGTCTGTAAACCTTGAAAATGCCTTTTAATACAGGCCATAGGCCTTCTCAAAAGCAGGCGTAAAATGTTAGTTGAACTTTCCATAGAACAAAACAAACAGAAATGGTGATGGATCATGGCCAGAAATGATGTGAAACAATGAATTTATTGGTAAACCTAATTTTGGAGAACACACCTACATTTTTATTTATTTAACAGGTTTTATATACTGCTCTATCATTTCAATCAAAGCTGTTTACATTGAAACTTAAACTTGATAATGTACATTAAACAGGGACATTGATAACTTGGATTTTTCTGAGGCAATGGAGGGTTAAGTGACTTGCCCAAGGCCACAAGGAGTGCTAGTGGGAATGAAATCCTGGTCTCTGGGTTTTCAAGCCAAGGAGTGCTAGTGGGAATCAAATCCTGGTCTCTGGGTTTTCAAGCCAGTGTTCTTAACCATTAGGCTACTTCTCCATCTACATCAGGGGGGTCTGATCATCAACAAGTTCTGCAGTCCCATATAGCAGTATCAAACCAAGGTTTATAACCAAGAGTTGCAGCTGTAGGAAAACAGCATGGTATTTTTCTTGAACAGCATGTGCTATTTCTATAAAGATTTCATTCCTTCTGGTTTGGTTATAAACCTTGGTTTCATATATGATTGCAGAACTTGATGATGATCTGACTCCTGATACAGACGTATTTGCCAAAACTCAGCTGGGTTGGACCTACCAATTAAATTTGTTTCATATTCGTCTACCTCCATTTCTGTTTGTTTAGTTCTACCTTGGATGATTGTGGAGGTCTCTTCTCTATTGTTAGCTCTACTTTACATGCATAAATGCAGATTTTATAAAATACAGGCATATGTCATGATTCTACCCATGCTGTGTCCAAATTCCACCCTTGTGCACGCCTACTGTGCAAGTATGTACTGGCTTCCAGTGCACGTACTTTTAGGCATGACCTAATTTCAGGTGCCCATTTGTGCGCATATGTGCTGTTATAAGTGCAAAAATGGCTTAAAACATTGCTCTCCAAATGCAGAAAGTTATTTATATAAGATTGGGGTGAGATTTGAGGAGGTTGGGGGTGGGTCAAAAATGTATACGGAGAGCGGCAAGATTCAGCCATGGAAATGGAGCCATGTAAAAGGCAGATGTAATATTATATGCATAATGTATGCACACAAAGCTGCATGAGTGTACTCAACTATGCCATTTCTAATTAGGACATCATCTTAGAAGGATTAAATGGCTTTTACACATGTAATAGTAACATTTACATGTGTAAAAGCCCTATATGTGCAAATAGCAATTTTAGAAAGAAGTTATGTACATGAGTAAAAGCTGCAGCATGCACTGTTTGGAAGACAGCATGATTTGAACTGGCCAGAAACGTATGCATGTATTTCCAGTTTCATAATGTTAATACAGGTATACTTAAAAACGATGCATTTCAGCATTTGGACTTGGTTTTGCACTACTGATTGAGGTGGCGACTGTGTTTACCTCTGTGATATTTAAGTCCCTCCTCAAAACTTCCCTAAAAAGAATTATCTAGTTTGACTCCTCCTTCATCGGCTAATCCAGGATGTCCAGTTTTGTAAAATCCATCATTTACTCATGTAAGTGCAATATTTACCCATATAGGTTGCAGACTGTACTTATCTGGATAAATATTGGCATTCACATTGGCTCTTTTTCGCATGTTTTTTGGACGCCCCATTTCCCATCTAGAAGCCCTATGCAAAATCAGGTTGATAGCATCATTGAATATTCACATAAAGCAGAATTTAGAAGGGCCATCTAGAAGGAATCTGGGATGTCCAGCTCACCATGTCCAAAATACCAGGGGACTGGTGGCAATGAAGAGGAGGGGGGGGGGGGGTTGCATGTGTAAGTGCCATCAGAAATCACACTGTCTGTGCCCCAAAAGATGCACATCCCTGCAGCTGGTTCTGCAGACAGGCCTGTGCATACAGCAAGGCTGAGGCTGGGTATGTGTATATTTGCAGGCCATTTTAGAAATGTGGATGTCTCTGAAATGCACAGCCACAGAAAGGGCTGAAGAATTTCAGAATGGGGGTATCTATGCTATGATGCATTCACATCCCAGCCGGCTATTTCAGATCTGCAGACGTGTGGTGGTGGGGCAGTAAAATGAATATTTTTTTGACCTAGCAAAATTTACTATAGCAGTGAGAGCTTTCTATTCATCTCTCCGGGCCAGTCCAGGGTACCATCGGGTTGTCAACCCCCTTCAGCAGCTGAGGACTGAAAACTAAAAGTCTTTGCCAACAGGCTATAGCCACTCCCCCTTGAGACAGCTCTCCAGTCTTCAGTCCTCAGCAGCTGAACAGGATGTGGAAAGCTGACAGGCTCTCTAACCAGTTGCAGCAGGCCTCTTAAATAGCAGACTTCTGATGAGGATTGGCTCTAGCAGAGCTATAAACCTTTCTCTTATATATAATATACCTCTTCCCTTGTGGGTTTTTTTCAATTAAGCTAATTGAAAAAAAAAAAAAAGAGAGTTAAAACGAAGGGAGTAACTCCTCCGTGGAGGACCGATTTCGGCAGTGTTCACAGAGGCAGAGCCTGTCTCCTATGGTGAATTGCTCCGTTTTTGCAGGGGGATTATTCCTGGGAGCGCTTCTTAGTTTCCCGCTAGCAGCGGGATCCGGAGCATCGGGGCCATTCAGGACTGCAATCAGGTCAGTTGTTCTTCTTCGGCGGCCGGTAGTTTGGCGTGTGTGTGTGTGTGCCGGGGGAATTTAGTTTCGTTCAGTTTTTGGACACGGTTCTGCCGGCGGTTTTGAGTCGTCGGGTGCAGCTTTTCAGAGACGTTTCCGTTTAACGGGGGAGATGGATAGCAAAATGGAGGCGCAGAAGCCTATCAGCATGGTAGATCAGGCGGGAACGGCGGCCATTTTAGAGGAGACCGCCGTTTCTCCCGTGGGCAAGCACAAGCAAGGGAAGAGGAAAACAAAGTCTGTGAGAGACAATTCATCTGATTTAAAGGAGCAGCGCAAGGTTCCTGAGGCTCAGGAATCGTTGGCTGCCTTATTTTCCCCGGAGTTTATTCTAGCCCTCCATAGAGTTTATACTTTGAAAGTGTCCCAGGTCAGCAGAGATCCCTTGTCTTCCAGTATTAGGGATGGGGGTCTCTTAGGGGATCCTATGTCAGACCCTGGAGAGGGATCCTCCCGTGCAGGTGCAGGCTTAGCTACTGTCATGGAAGGCTTAGAGCAGCAGCTCCCGGAGCCTCAGAAGAGAGATGACACTGAGGAATTTTCTGAGGCCAGTTTTGATCCGTGGTCAGCTGAGCTGGAGGAGGGCGAGCTCGCACCGGGCAAGGACCCGAATCTCTTTCACGTTTTCCGCAAAGAAGAATTAGGGGCACTGATTGGGCAGTCTTTGGCAGCCTTGAATATCCTTCTTCCGGCGGTGGAGCAGGAGCCGCTGGAGGATACTTTGTTGCAAGGTTTTAAAGCAGAGCAACTTTGTTTTCCGCTCCACCGGGTTATAAAGCGGATGATAGAGTCTGAATGGGAGTACCCGGATGCTTCTCTAAGGGGAGGTCGCGCTCTGGGTCGTCTTTATCCAATTCCACAAGAAGAGAAAGAATTGCTGAAGATGTCTACGGTGGATGCGCTTGTATCTGCGGTGACAAAGAAGACTACGATCCCAGTAGAGGGTGGAGCTGCGCTTAAGGACCTGCAAGATCGCAAGCTGGAGGGTTTGCTTAAGCAAGCCTTCGATTCCTGTGTGCTGGTGCTTCAGGCTTCTATTTGTGGAGCATATGTTTCTAGAGCGTCGATTCATTGGCTCCAGGGGGGATCGCCTTCCGATACTACAGGGGAGTCCTCCGCAGAGGGAGCAAAATTAGAATCGGCGGCAGCCTATCAGGCAGATGCCTTTTATTACTTGATTCATATTTCGGCTAAGGCCATGGCATCCTTGATCGGGGCTAGACGGTTCCTTTGGCTAAGGAATTGGTCGGCCGACGCCTCTTCGAAGGCACAGCTCAGTAAGCTTCCTTATACGGCAAGCTGCTGTTTGGGGAGGTCTTAGAGAAGATAGTAAAGGATTTGGGGGATTCCAAAGGAGGGCGTTTGCCGGAGGATCGCCCTAAGGCTCTCAAGCAATTGTCTATGCAGCGTGGGCTAGGAAAGGATTTTCGTAGATTTCGGGGAGCGCGTTTTTCTCCCTATCCCAGGGGATGTTTTGTTCCTAGGGCTCAGCCTTTTCGTGGAACCAGAGGTTTTGGTAGAGGCTATTTCTCCGCTCAGCAAGCGGCTCCCAAGAAGCTGCAATGAAGGTCAGCTGGTCCAGGTAGAGATACCGGTAGGGGGGCGCTTACAGGGGTTTCTCTCTGCCTGGACCGCGATAACTACAGACCAGTGGGTGCTGGAGATCATCCGAGACGGGTATGCGCTGGAGTTCGCCCGGCCGCTTCAGGAGGCCTTCTTGGCGTCACCTTGTGGTCTTGGAACCAAAAGACAAGCGGTAGAAGACACGCTACTTCGCTTAGTGCAGCTGGAGGCGCTTGTTCCGGTTCCTCCTGACCAGTTAGGCTCCGGTCGATATTCGATTTACTTTGTGGTTCCCAAGAAGGAGGGCTCCTTTCGTCCAATTCTGGACCTCAAACACGTCAACCGGGCTTTGAGAGTTTGTGACATAGTGGGTCCTTCTAGCCCGTGTAATGAAGCTAAAAAGCCAGGAACAAAAGTAGAGCTGAGCTGTAAACAGAAGCACATGGCTCCTGGTTACCGTGGGAACTAGGCACAGAGGCAGGAGAAACGCCGGTGCTATCATTCAAGGGGTGAATCACAAGGTAATGCAGGACACCTGTTAGGGGGTGGAGTTGAGCACAGCCCCAGAATTCACCCTATTAAAGAAACTGCAGTGGAGCTTATGGAGTTAAGCAGAGAAGGAGGGAATGAAGAGTTGGCTGAAGAAGCAGGAAGTGAGGCATATGAGCTGGAGAGAGAAGCTATTGAGAGCTAGACTGAAGAAATCCCGAGGACAGGATATAACAAGGGCAAAGGAGATTGTCTGCAATATCCTGGGGAGCACGGGAGAGACAGAAAGCCTAGGAGGCAAGCGAAATGCTATGAGCAGGGCTTAGGTTGGGAACCTACAGCTATTCAAAAGCACCAGAGAAAACCTCAACCAGTAAGGCTGAAAGGTAAGCCAAAAGGCTTGAATATAATTAATTACCGTGATTGTTTGTACCCAGAAGGGTGGTGCTGGGAAAAGAATACTGGGCCTGATAGTCTGTGTGAAAGCCAGTTTTTGACCCAAGCATATCGTGTAAAGCCTGGAGCAGTAAGAAAGGGCGTGCCACCAGCAGTGCCGGTTCAAACATTTCCTTATGACCAGGAGGAATTGATGGACTGTGAACCAGAGTGTATTGATACTGGAGAAGATATAGATATAATGGACTGGCCAATGGAATAGTTTCATTGCGTTGAAAGCCTGTGTGAAAAGAGAGTACAGCACAGATAGCACGTGGAAACAGAGAGCTGTGAGGAAACAGCGTGGTTTTGTTTGAATGTTTGTTTTCACCTTGGTTAATGCTGAAGAAAGCCTTTTTCTGTTAAGGAACTTTTGTTTGTCCAAATACCAGTAAATACCTGGATTGTGTTTTCTGTTCATGGTAAAATCCACCCCAGGAGGGGAAATAAAATCCTTTGGTTGCTTAACCACTTTTTCCACAACTGCTCCTTATTGAGTGAGTGAAAAGACTACATTTCCCAAGGGGCATTGCTCCAGGATCTGTGAAATAGCTTTTTCAATAGGGAAAAACCCACTCCCTTAACCTCTATTCGGGGGTTTAAGGAGAGCAGGTGACAAATGGTGTAGTAGTTTGGATTTTTGCCTGGATTGGAGGACACCACAAGGACGGAGGTTCCTTCAACAAAGAGCTGACAACCAGGAGAAAAGATCCAGAGCTCGGCTGACGGTCGGTCAGACTGGGGAGTTCCCTTTTCTCAGTGCCTGACTCTGCACTGGTGCCAGGTAATTGTGGCTGGGCACGGGCGGAGAAGGATACAAGGAGAAAGGGTGGTGCACAGGCATAGTGCACGACGTTGAAAAAAAAAAAAAAAAGAAAAGGAGAATTTTTTTTTCTCTCTTTTTTTTTTTGGGCCACACTTGGTTTTTTTTTTGTGTTTGTATTGCAGGTATCAGGAGATCCAGAATGGACCCGCAAGAAATATTAAGGTGGATGTCCCTGCAATGGGATAAGCAGCTGGAGATGTCACGAAGGGTGCATGACCAAGCAATGGCTGCCGTACAAGAATAGCTGAGACCAGTAAATGCTCTCATAGAACATTTAGCCAAGCAACAGCAGGAGCCAGTGGAAGTTTTTCCAGGATTTACCCAAGGGGTAGGACTGAATGGTTCAGGATCACTTTTGCTGGGACAGTTATCTCCTACTGACAATGTAGATGATTATGTAGATGCATTTGAACGGATTGCAGAAGCCGTCAAACTGCCTAAGGAGCAGTGGGCTATAAGATTTGCTATGTCTTTATCTGGTGAAGCTTTGTCAGCATACAAGTCAATGCCAGTTGCTTTAGCAATGAATTATGATGCTGTAAAGAGTGCAGTACGAGACAGGTTAGGGCTCATCCCTCTATTCTACAGGCGAAGGTTTAGGGAGGCAAGGTTAAAGCCTGGAGAAACCCCTAAAGCCCTGTATTTTAGAATAAAGGGATTAGCTTGTAAGTGGCTCAAACCTGAGCAGCAAAATGTAGAATCTATGCTTGATGAAATAATGTTTGAACAGTACATGGAAGCTGTACCTGCTGAGGTTAAAAAGTTTCTTATGTTACAGAACTGTAAGACAACAAATGAAGCAGCGGCCATGACAGAACGGTATTTTGAGGCTGAATTCTCAAGGACCTCAAAATCCGGCGTTCTGGGCATGACGCAGACGGATAAAGTGAGTAAGAATTTTGAATGTAAAGTACCTTGGAAAAATAGAGGTTTCTCCTCTACAAAAGTAAAGTGTTTCAAATGTGGAGATGTTGGGCACTGGCAAAAAGATTGTATTACACGTACTGCCTTAATATCTGGTAATGGGGAAAACCTTAAAGCAGGCTTTTTACTACCAGTTCAGGTGGTGGGCATAAAGGCCCAAGCGATACTAGACTCGGGCGCTAACCAGAGTATGGTGTCCCAACGGCTCTGGGAAGCCATACAAGCTCAAGTAGCGCCGAGTCCAGCAGTGGGGCAGGTGAAAGTACAGTGTTTGCATGGGTCAGCCTCCTATTACCCCGTATATGACCTCATGATAGAAGGTTTAGGAGCAGCCAAGAGAGTAAAGGTGGCAATAATCCCACAGCTGTTACATGATGTAATTCTGGGAAATGATTGGCCCCCATTTTGCCGGGGAATTGAAAAGGGAATAGCAGAGAGGACAGGCTATGTCTCTACCCGCTCCCAGGCAAGAACCCCTCATGGGGAGGAGGACCCTGCTGAAGAAGTGGCAGGCCCATCCCACGTTAGGGAAGATTCCCCTGATTTAGAGAGGGAATATGATGAGGAAGCAATAGACCCATTGCCCATACAGACTGACCTTTTTGATACCATGCCCAAGGAGGTAAGGAAAGGAAAGGCCAAGAAAAAACAAGAAAGGCAGCACAGGACCCAAGGAAGGGCTGATTTGGGAGCCGGGGAGGGCTTACCATGGGTACCCTAGGAGCTGGTAAAGAAATTCCCATCCTTCCCAGGGGAACAGAAAGCAGATCCCGCTTTGAAAAGAGCTTTTGTGTTTGCACAGGAAGAAAGAGATACTCTGCCCCGATTCTTTTTAGAAAGGGATATCCTGTACAGGGAGAGTAATAACCCACTTACCGGTGAGGTGAGAAAGCAGTTGGTGGTACCAACCACATTTAAGGCCATAGTGATGCGTCTAGCCCATGACCACCCAGTAGGAGCCCACAAGGGGATTCAGGGGACATTGGACCAGGTCTTGGCCCGTTTTTACTGGCCAGGGGTCTACAAGGAAATTTCCCGCTATTGTGAAGCGTGTCCAACCTGCCAATGGGTTACGGCCTCGAAACCGAGAGCAGTGCCTATGATACCCACACCTGCCATATCCACGCCCATTAGGCGAATGGCAATGGACATCATAGGGCCACTCGTAAGGACTCCCCGAGGTTTTCAGTACGTATTAGTGATCGTGGACCAAGCTACAGGGTTCCCATGGGCCATACCCATGAGAAATACATCTGCCAGAACAATAGCTTTGGAACTGATAAAATTGTTCTGTGAGGTTGGCTTCCCTCAGGAGATGCTCACTGACCAAGGGAGCAACTTTTTATCGAAATATTTAGCCAGTGTGTGGGATGCTTTTGGCATACACCACGTGCGGACTGCAGCATACCACCCACAGTCCAATGGGATGGTTGAAAGAACAAACCAGACCATAAAGCAAATGCTTAGGAGGGGACTAGATGGGCAGACGTCCGAGTGGGATACATTGTTACCTTTTGTTTTATATGCGTGTAGGGAGCGTGTACAGGCATCCCTAGGGGCATCCCCATACGAGCTGTTATTTGGTAGAGCCCCCAGAGGAGTTCTCGACATACTCAGGGAACAATGGGTGGAACCAGATAGGGGGGAGACAGAAGTACCCCAGTTCCTCAAAGACTTAAGAAGTCGTTTGAAAGAGAACGGCGCAAGCCTCTTTGGAAAACTTACAGGCTAGCCAAAAGAGGCAGAAGAAGTACTACGACCGGGGAACAAAACCCCGTCAATTGGCAATAGGCAACAAAGTGTTGATTATGGTGGCTGAGGTAGGTCCAAAATTCGAGTCCAGATGGAAGGGGCCCTGTAAAGTAGTGGAGAGGGTAGGTCCCGTCTCATACAGGGTAGAGAATAGTAAGGGCCGGTGCCAGGTATATCACATTAATGTCTTAAAACCCTGGCAAGAAAGGGTAGCCACAGTACAATTAGCTATGAAGGAGCGCCACAGGAACCCTACACAAGGGATTACGTGCTGTCCGTCGCAGGCTTTGGCAGCCCGTAATATTTTAAGGGGGGGGATCTGTGACATAGTGGGTCCTTCTAGCCCGTGTAATGAAGCTAAAAAGCCAGGAACAAAAGTAGAGCTGAGCTGTAAACAGAAGCACATGGCTCCTGGTTACCGTGGGAACCAGGCACAGAGGCAGGAGAAACGCCGGTGCTATCATTCAAGGGGTGAATCACAAGGTAATGCAGGACACCTGTTAGGGGGTGGAGTTGAGCACGGCCCCAGAATTCACCCTATTAAAGAAACTGCAGTGGAGCTTATGGAGTTAAGCAGAGAAGGAGGGAATGAAGAGTTGGCTGAAGAAGCAGGAAGTGAGGCATATGAGCTGGAGAGAGAAGCTATTGAGAGCTACACTGAAGACAGCTATGCCCAGAGTAAGCCAGAGTCTCTATGGAAAGGAGAGACAGATTCCTTCTTGAGGAGAAAGAAAGAAATCCCGAGGACAGGATATAACAAGGGCAAAGGAGATTGTCTGCAATATCCTGGGGAGCACGGGAGAGACAGAAAGCCTAGGAGGCAAGCGAAATGCTATGAGCAGGGCTTAGGTTGGGAACCTACAGTTATTCAAAAGCACCAGAGAAAACCTCCACCAGTAAGGCTGAAAGGTAAGCCAAAAGGCTTGAATATAATTAATTATCGTGACTGTTTGTACCCAGAAGGGTGGTGCTGGGAAAAGAATACTGGGCCTGATAGTCTATGTGAAAGCCAGTTTTTGACCCAAGCATATCGTGTAAAGCCTGGAGCAGTAAGAAAGGGCGTGGCACCAGCAGTGCCGGTTCAAACATTTCCTTATGACCAGGAGGAATTGATGGACTGTGAACCAGAGTGTATTGATACTGGAGAAGATATAGATATAATGGACTGTACATTATCTCTGGCCAATGGAATAGTTTCATTGCGTTGAAAGCCTGTGTGAAAAGAGAGTACAGCACAGATAGCACGTGGAAACAGAGAGCTGTGAGGAAACAGCGTGGTTTTGTTTGAATGTTTGTTTTCACCTTGGTTAATGCTGAAGAAAGCCTTTTTCTGTTAAGGAACTTTTTTTTGTCCAAATACCAGTAAATACCTGGATTGTGTTTTCTGTTCATGGTAAAATCCACCCCGGGAGGGGAAATAAAATCCTTTGGTTGCTTAAGCACTTTTTCCACAACTGCTCCTTATTGAGTGAGTGAAAAGACTACATTTCCCAAAGGGCATTGCTCCAGGATCTGTGAAATAGCTTTTTCAATAGGGAAAAACCCACTCCCTTAACCTCTATTCGGGGGTTTAAGGAGAGCAGGTGACAAGTTCCACATTTTCGGATGGAGACGCTAAGGTCAGTGATTGGGTCCATTCGTCCGGGAGAGTTCCTCTTGTCCATAGATCTCACGGAAGCTTATCTACATATCCCGATCAGACCAGATCATCAGCGTTTTTTAAGGTTTGCGGTTCCCGCGGGACATTTTCAGTTCCGAGCGTTACCTTTCGGCTTGGCGACCGCTCCACGGATGTTTACGAAGGTCATGGTGGTCGTTGCCGCAGCCTTGAGGATGGATGGTATTCAGGTTCATCCCTATCTGGACGATTGGTTGATCAGGGCCAGTTCTCAACAGGAGTCGGTCAAGGCTACCTCTCGAGTGGTTCAGCTCCTTGAGCAGCTCGGTTGGGTAATCAACCATACAAAGAGTCAGCTACAGTCCCAATCCCAGCTGGTGTATCTGGGAGCAGAGTTCGACACGGAGCGCGGATTGGTCTCCTTGCTGGAGAGCAGGGTATTAAAGATTTTGGCTCAGGTGAGAGTGTTTCTCCGACTCAAGGCTCCTTCGGCGTGGAGGTATTTGCAGCTCTTGGGCTCCATGGCGGCGGCATTAGATCTGGTGCCCTGGGCCAGAGCGCATATGCGACCCTTGCAGCAGGCTTTGCTGTCCCGATGGTCTCCTCAGCTTCATCCATTGTCAAGAAAACTGAGCTGCTCAGACGTGGTGAGTTACAGTCTCACGTGGTGGCTCGATCCGGATCATCTTCAGGCAGGAGTGCCCTTAGCGCTTCCGGATTGGATATTAGTAACGACGGACACCAGTTTATCAGGCTGGGGAGGCCATTGTCAGTCTCAGGTGGCTCAGGGGCGCTGGTCTCCAGAAGAGGCGTCTTTCTCGATCAATTTTCTGGAGCTCAGGGCAGTTCGTTAGGCTCTGCTCTCATTCACTCCGCTCCTCAAAAGGAGGGCGGTGCAGGTCTTCTCTGACAATGCAGTGACGATATCGTACATCAATTGCCAGGGAGGCACGGGCAGTGCTCTGTTGTTGGCAGAGAGTCAAGGGTTGATGCTCTGGGCGGAAGGTCATCTGTCGGCTCTGTCAGCGGCGCATGTGGCCGGAAAGGAGAATGTTCAAGCCGATTATTTAAGTCGCCATGTTCTCGATCCCGGAGAGTGGGAGTTGGACACCAGGATTTTTTGCGACATTACGAGGCACTGGGGGCAGCCTGCGATGGATCTCATGGCCACGCACGGCAATGCAAAGGTGTCACGGTTCTTCAGCAGGTGCAGAGAACGCATGTCCAAGGGTCTGGATGCCCTGGTGCAACCGTGGCCGTTGGACAAGCTTCTTTACGTTTTTCCTCCGTGGCCAATGATTGGTCGAG
Source organism: Ichthyophis bannanicus (assembly GCA_033557465.1). NCBI lineage: Eukaryota > Metazoa > Chordata > Amphibia > Gymnophiona > Ichthyophiidae > Ichthyophis > Ichthyophis bannanicus. Next base: position 168,037,792 of record CM066034.1, read on the forward strand.
TGGTTCAGCGTATAACTCTTCACAGGGGGAAGGTGATTCTCATTGCACCGGATTGGCCCAGACGGCCATGGTATGCGGATCTGAGATGGCTTCTCGTAGATTCCCCTTGGCGGTTTCCGACTCGGGGCTTTCTGCTGAAGCAGGGTCCCGTTCTCATGCCGCTGGTGGATCGCTTCTTGCTTACGACTTGGCTCTTGAAAGGGAGCGGTTGAGACGCAAGGGCTACTCGTCGGCAGTGGTGCACACTATGTTGCAGTCTAGGAGAAGGTTGATTTCTTTAGCATATGTTCGTGTTTGGCGAGTGTTTGAGTCTTGATGTACAGACCGTAGCGTTCGTCTATTTGCGGCAGCCTTGCCCGAGATTTTGGCTTTTCTTCAGGAGGGCTTGCAGAAAGGTTTGGCTCTTAACACCTTGAAGGTACAGGTGGCTGCCCTAGCGCGCTATCGAGGGACAGTGCAAGGTAGGAGGTTATCATCTCATTCAGATGTAGTGCGTTTTCTCAGAGCGGTGAAGATTCTCCGGCCGCCGGTACGGCAGGTGGTGCCGGCTTGGGATTTAAATCTGGTGCCTGAAGCTCTGACTCGGCCTCCCTTTGAGTCAGCTTCGACGGGGGGCTTGAGAGAGTTTTCGTGGAAAACCGCGTTTCTGGTGGCCTTATGTTCGGCGCAGAGAATCTCTGATCTTCAGGCTCTTTCTTGTAGGGAGCCGTATCTGCAGTTTTTGCCGGAACGAGTACTTCTGCATCCAGTGCCTTCTTTCCTTCCTAAGGTGGTGTCTCCGTTCCACATTAATCAGTCGGTTGCTCTCCCCACTTTTGCGGATTTGCAAGGGTCGTGAATGGATCGATCCTTACAGAAGTTGGATCTGAGGCGAGTCTTGAAGAGCTATCTGAAGATTAATAAACCTTTTAGGAGGTCGGACCGGTTGTTTGTTCTGTTTGGAGGGCCTCGGAAGGGACAAGCTGCTTCTAAGGTGTCGATTGCTCGTTGGGTGAAGCAAGCTGTGGTGGCAGCTTATGTAGCGGGAGATAAACCACCTCCGGTAGGTCTCAAGGCTCATTCTATGCGGGGTCAAGCGGCTTCTTGGGCGGCGTTAGCCTTAGTTCCGCCGGTGGATATCTGTAGAGCCGCGACGTGGTCTTCTCTGCATACGTTTACGAAGCATGATAGGTTGGATGTACAGGCCAGGGAGGATGCGAGAGTAGGGGCCTCTGCCATTGTGGGGGGGCTCGTGGGTCCCTCCCGTTTTTAGGCACTGATTTGGTACTGCCCGATGGTACCCTGGACTGGCCCGGAGAGATGAATAGGAAGGAGAAATTAGACCTTACCTGCTAATTGTCTTTCCTTGAATCCTCTCCAGGCCAGTCCAGGGCCCTCCCTTACTTTTTGCAGAGTCCGCGAGTAGGTTCTTCTGGTGTTCCACATACGCAAGTCCCACGAGGCTACTGGGTTCTCTAGTGACGGTGGTACTTGGGGCTCCCTTCGGGGTAATTGGATTTTGAAAAAAAACAAAAACAAACCCCCCCCCAAAAAACAAAAGAGTTTTTGATACGACGACGTTGGCTATGATTGTACCTCATACAAGGGAAGGGGTATGTTCTATTCCTTACAAGCGCGGTCGATAGCGGGTACGTTTATGGTTTCTTTTTGTCGACAATGTCGTTTCTATATCAGGTTGATGTTGTTCTGTTATAATGCTTGGATACAATAGACTGGAGAGCTGTCTCAAGGAGGAGTGGCTATAGCCTGTCAGCAAAGACTTTTAGTTTTCAGTCCTCAGCTGCTGAAGGGGACTGACAACCCGATGGTACCCTGGACTGGCCCGGAGAGGATTCAAGGAAAGACAATTAGCAGGTAAGGTCTAATTTCTCCATATTTCACTGTTCCCCCTGCAAGTGTTGCTGCCATGAATAGAACAGTTTTTTGGAACTTATTCGTGGTTAGGAGCAGGTAAAGGCCTAGACGTGTCAATGTCAACATGCAGGGCCAGATATGCTTGGACCATTCTGGAATCAAGTAATGATGTGCATCTCTGTAGCACCACAAAGGCCAATCCTCCACTATGTTCCCTTGTGACAGACATGATCATGCTAGGCACATCTATATACCCAGCTTTCTAAAATAGTTTTGGGACGTCTTTGTAATTTGCATGTCCGGATGTCCGTTTCAGACATCCAAATCACAAATGCAGCTTCTAAAATGACCCCCATAACTTTATACAGTACACACAAATTATATATTTAAATGATGTTCATTGCCGCTGAATGTTAACGTTCATGTATCACAGAGTTTCCAAAGTAATGTTTATTTATTTTATTTATTTAGCTGTATTTATATCCCGCTTTTCACTGGGTCAAAGCGGTCAATTGGGGGATACATTTAACACGAGGGGATATGAGACACATACGCTAATACTTACAGGGAACATGGGCAATGGAGGGTTAAGTGGCTTGCCCAAGACCACAAGGAGTGCCTGTAGGACTAGAAATCCCAGTCCCTCTGGCCTGAGATTGCTGTCCCCAGGTGGGACTTGAACCCCTGGCCCTCCAGCCTGAAGTACCTTGTCCTAACCACTAGACCACTCCTCCCCTGCATGTCTTCTTCCTTTTACTGTTATACCTATTAAGGGTAATTTTATAACAGGTGTCACCCCTCCGTGCTGTGTACCTTTTGGTTGGGCAGGGCACTGCACTGGGGCTTCAGTGTAACTGGCTCAATTAGCTGCGTAGGCCTTGCTTGGCCCTCTGGGAGTTGTAGTGAGTTGCCAGTTAAAAATCAGTTGTGGAACGATGGTAAGGTTAACAAAGGATTTATTTCCCCTTCCAATAGGACTTTTTGTCGTGGTATAAACAAAAGGAAAACATAACCCTTCCTGGGCATATAATAAAGGAAAAATGGAACAAAAATAGCTTCTCTTCAGCTTCTTAACCAATAAAGCAAATGTACCTCAAAACAGTCTTTCATAAGCACATACAAGCCCTTCTTTACAACATTAGGCTTCAACAGCTCTTACTTCCCTTTATCTCAATGAGGAAATGCTGTCTGCTATTGAAATCGTGCAATCCATATATTCAGTGCTTGTCTCAGCTTCTGATGGCTCACATTGCATCGCTTCCTCACAAGCATTTAATATCACTTTCCTTTCAGCATTTGGGACCTCTTCAAACCGTCTCTCTCTGTTCTGACGTGACTCTCTTTCTGTCTCTGTGAGAGTGTGCTGAATGCTATTACCACATTCACTGAACTGCCTTCGGTAAGAGCCTCTCCCCTGCTGGTGGTTGTTAGGTGAATTGTAGTATTCCCTTGCACCTCTATTAAGGTAAATATGCTTACCTCTCTGCTCTGACTGGCTCAGGATCCTGTGTATGGCTGGAGTTTGAAACGGCAGTTTTGCAGAGACTCTGCTCCTTAAATCATTTCCAGAGATACTAGCCTCTTCAGGTAAAAAGCATTTAACCTTCTCATGCCTGGTATAAGGGTAATAAAACTTATCTGTTTCTCTTAAGCTGGCTTCATAAGGCTTTAGCGTTTCTGGGAACTGCCTCTTATAGCCAAGCCCTGTGCTTCCCCTTTCAGGATGAAAATAAAACTCTTCAGCTTTTACCTTTCTCCTCCCAGCTCCGTTCCAACCTGGGCTGTTTCCAACACTCTCTGGGCTCCTCTGATATCTGAGGCTTCCTCTCCTGGCTTTGCTACCTCCTCTGTAGCTCTTTTCACTTTTGCCGTTATCCTCACTTTCACACTCTGAGTCCCGTCCAGCTGTCTTGGCTTCTCTCTCAAGCACTCATGGTAATCATTCAAACTTCCATTCAGGCTTCCGTAGTGATTATCATGCAGGCTTTCTCCACAGCTCTCTCTCTGGCCCCTTCTCCAGCTTTCTCCACGACTCTGTCCACCACTCTCTCCACGACTCTGTCTAACTGTTTGTGAGCTGTGCTTATCTACGTACCTCCGAGCAGCACCTTCCCCCAGCTGACTTGCATCAGGTGATAACCTCCTAGCTTTCCTGCTGGCTGGGTGTGTCTCTCTGGCTCGTGACCACATTTGTTTTTGTTGCTCATAGCAACTTCCTGACATGTGCGTTCTAAAAACGTCAGTGTCAGCCTGATCCACTACTTCTCTGTCTATCTTCCTAGGCTCTGGTGAATCTGCTCTGTGACACAGGGCACCTAAAAAAAACGCTTTAAAAAGCCAAAATTAAGCCTATTTTATAAAGACAAGTAGGTTCCAACTTGTCCTTATAAAATACTAGCATAAGTAACAGCAAATATGCCGTCCTTTAAGAAACAATCACTTACAGCTCTAGTGCTGGTGTTAATGACTTTGCCTGCTTTTTGGAAATACACCCATAAATTATCCTATTTTTAATTTTTAAACTGTTTATTGGCATAGAGGTAGAGCTCCAACCACACAGAAAAATTATAGCAGTAGCAAAAAAAAAAAAAACACCTGAAAAGAAAAGTGCTTCCAATGCGCTGAGCTGACTGAAAATACATCATTCAGTAATAAGAGCAACACAGGAGCACACAAAGTACAAATGGGATACACTGGAACAGCTCAATACAAGAACAAGATAAAATAGGAGCTGCACTATCTCTACCCCCCCATATAGTAACAATCCCATAAAACCCAGGCCACTAAAGAGGCACAGATACAAGTCAAATAAACAAATAACAAAAGACCCCCTCCCTTTCCCTCCCCCTCTGATTCGTTTCACCCCAGAGCTCCGATAAACTGTAATCAAAAATGGAAGGTAAATAACTGTCAAAAGTAGCATGAATTTTAGTACAGGCTATTATCAACCACAGGGATCAAGACTGACTAGATCTAGTGATACTGTGACCTCCTAATCCCTCCACTACAGGTGAGCAATAGGTATTGTACCGGGGCAGGCACTTTATAAGCAATTCAAGAGGGAAACTTACTTATAAATGAAGGGGGCCCAAATTTTCTGAAAGAATAGGCTTTCTTCCTGCAAAAGAAAGGTTAGCTTTTCCATAACAAAATATCAGATACTTTTTTCAACAAAATCTTTCTTGTCAGTGACCTCTGGTCTCTCCACCGAGCCACCACAATGCAAGCTGCAATTAATAAACATTTAATAAGATGAGCAGTAGCCCTGGGGGCAGACCATGAACCCTCGTCTCCAAGAACAAATACAACATAACCAAAAGGGAGAGATATCCCTATTATATCCTTAATAGTCCTATGGACCGTCACCCAAAAAGTTTGAATCATTGGGCATTCCCCCACGTGATCAAAGTTGGACTCCACAGCCTCTTGAACAGGTCGATGGAACTTTAGGATTCCATCTCATTATCTGTACCAGAGACATATAGAACCTCATCAGGACTTTCAACACCCAGCTTCTGCACTGGAGTCATGGGCAACTGGTGTCGACCTGCAACCTTTCTTAGATTGCTTTCTTTTCCACCAAGATATCCTGTTCGCTTGCTTGCTGATATCCCCTTGGGTTTCCCAACATTATCTGCATCTGACCCATGTGACCAAGTAGGTTTATGGTTTATGGCTGTTACAATTAAAAGCAAGTCGGCAGCCTCCCATGCCGCGTTAGATTGTTTGCTATCTGTTAGTGTAAGTAAAAGTACTGCCTCCTGCTCTAACTGTGTTATACCTGCTATACTTTCCCATTCTTTTAACCCACAGATATCCTAATTGCTTGTTGCTGATCTCTCCTTGGGTTTCACGATGTCATCTGCATCTGACCCACGTGACCAAATATCCTGATTACTTGCTTACTGATATCCCCTTGGGTTTTCCAATATCATCTGTATCTGATCCACATGACCAAATATCCTGATTGATTGCTTGCTGATATTCCCCTGGGTTTCCCGATGTCATCTGCATCTGACCCACATGACCAAGTAGTGTGATGAGGAGAGCATGGCTGAGCCCATGCAAACAGAGGAAAATTGTAAATCTACCTTTAAGGAAGGAGACAGGCAAGGTATCTGTGGCTTTCAGGGTGCAGGCAAAGGAAAAAAAACACGCACTTGCTGAAGCTAAGCCACACCCAAGCTCTGCTGATCTAAGGGCAGGCTTGGAGGATAATGAGAGACACCTGGGTAAGGGACAGTGCAAGTTAGAAAAAAGGAAGCCTTATAAACCCAGAGAAACACGTGAGAGGTGGCCCAGCACCAGCACCAGGACCAGCACCGGCTGGAGAGAGGATTCCACGAGAGAGCAGTACTCAGGGAGAGAGCAACACATGAGAGAGCTGACTAGAGAGAACACTGCAGACTTCCGTGGAGGGAGAAGCACCAGGGAAAGACCCAGAGAACTCACCGTAGAGGAGAACTGTGGAGATTTCCAGGGGGATTTCAGAGGTGAAAACAGCACCCAGAAAGAGAGCCAGGCTTGCAGGGAAACGGCAATTGGTTCTGAAGCCAGTAGAGCTGTAGCTGAAAGAATTGCAGACAAGGGGCAAGGTGCAGTTCCTCCAGTACGTGGACCAGCTAAAAAGATTCAAGTTCCTAGAAGGTGGGTGGATAAAAATATATCTAAGAGTGACCTAAGCCAGTTAGAGGCACTCTGGCGTTTGAGTCAGGAGAAGAACCTTTTCACTCCAGGTGAAAACCCTTTTCCTAGTAAGAAGCCCCAGTGGAGGAGAATTCAGGAGCTCTTAGAGAGTTTCAAGCAAGAAACATTGCATGAAGCCCTAGAGCCAGACATACCGGTTGAAAACCCGGAGGAAATGCAGGTAGAATCTGTTGAACCTGATTCTGACTCAGAGGATTTATTAATGGACTGTTCATGGTGCAAAAAGGCAGAATAGAAGCTGCTGGTTAACAAAAAAAGTCTGTAACCTGAAAACCACCAAAAGTAGTGAGTAAGACAGGGAGAATGATTCTAGCCTGAATTGCTAAGTACCCTTTTGAAAGAAGAAAAGACATTTACTTTGATTTGAAGAAAAGAAACTGTGTTTGTTGCTGTATGTTTGAGAAACAGCTACGTATGTTGTGAAGGCCAGCTAAAGCAATTTCACTGTTGGGTTTTTGTGTGATTTTCCTGAGGATCATTTGTTTTGGAGAAGAATCCTGTTGTTTTGTTTGAGCTATATGCTTGTGAAAAGAAGGAAATAAATTCCTGTGTGTCTTTTGAAAAAAAAACAACCTCGGTTCTCAATACTACTGTGTTTTTTTAAGTGGTAGCACAACTACAAGTCCCAGCAGCCCAAGCTCTGGACGAGGACAAATAATTCTTTATTCAAAGACTAAACAGTGGCACCCCTATACCTATAGGCCGTGGCCTGGGCTAGGGGCCCCCACAGTAGATATCCTGATCATTTGACTTGCTGATATCCCCTTGGGTTTCCCGACATCATCTACATCTGACCCATGTGACTAAATATCCTGATCACTTGCTTGTTGATATCCCCTTGGTAGGGTTGCCAACTGGCTCCAGATGCGCCCGACAGGTTCGATTCAGTCCTGGGTTTACCTCATTGCATGCAGGGATATGTAGTTCTGATTTCTCCATTGCACTCCATAAGAAAAGGAAAACTACAAGTAACTGTATGCAACGGGGCTGTAGCAAGCCTGTTGGGTGAATCTGGAGCCAGTTGGCAACCCTACCCCTTGGGTTTCCGAACGTCATCTGCTTCTGACCCACTTGACCAAGTAGGTCCTGGCTGCTGCAATTAAAAGCAAGTTGGTAGCCTCCCACGCTGCGTTAGTCTGTTTGCTGTTAGTGAAAGTGAAAGTATTGTGTCCTGCTGTAACTGTGCTATACATGCTATACTTTCCCATTGTTTTAACCTAAAAATATCTTGATTGCTTGCTTTCTGATCTCCCCTTGGATAGAGGTAAACTGTTCCCTAAATCGCTTGTATAATCCAGACGGCAGGTGATTGGGGCTGGCGGTTTTATTATTTTTAAGAGAGGAGATAGCTTTGCTGACCTCACCAGAACTGAAATGTCTATCAAGTGACAACCTCAGTGCCTCAGACAGTTGTGGTAAATTACGTTAGTGAAGCCAGTCTTCTATCTGAGATGGGGTCCTAGATAGGTGTGAGGTATACAGCTCCTTGAAAAAGTCCACAAAATATTCCGCTATTCTTAATAGATAGTGAGGTGGTATTGCCTCTATTATTCTGTATCTGGTGAATATGTTTCTTAACACACATTTTCTTCAGCTGCTATAATAGTAGTTTACATTACACAGGTCTGCAAAAAACTTTTTTCGAGAGCTGTTTTGGTTATTCCACGTAATCTTTATGTTTTTTGGTGCGCTGAATCTGAAAATGACCTCCATTTTGTCATAGGACATCACGTTTCCTGACAATTTAGGTAAATATGTTAAATAAGGCAATACCTCAAAATAAATGGAAATAGACATAAAATTAAAGTTTTATTACAATATTTTCATGAAAATCCTTTTTTGAACTGAAATGAGCTCACCTACACACACTAAACTCAATTCTTCTTCCTTGTGAGGCTCCTCTTGATGCATTTACGCTTGTGAGTAGCATCTGGAATGTCTCTCTGAAGCATCCAACAGTAGTCTGCCATCATTGTAATGCTCCATTTTCCCTGGTATCTCCTTTCCATCTCTTTAATGTCTTGGTGGAATCGTTCACCTTGTTCCTCACTCACAGCTCCCAAATTTTCAGGAAAGTAGTCAAGATGGGACTGGAGGAAAATGCACTTTCAAACTCATCAGGCAACCTAAAGCTTGAAATGCTTTCAGCATTCATCTGACGATCTTTTTGTAGTGAGGATCTTTGTTATTGCCTAAAACTCTCTGTACGACTTCTTTAAATGCAATCCACCCTTCTTTTTGAGGATCCGTCATGGTATTGACAAACTCTTGATCAACTATAAGCCTTCTAATGTCTGGTCCAACGAACACATCTTCCTTCAATTTTGCCTTTGACAGGCCTGGAAACTTGATGACCAAGTATTTGAATCATTCTCCATCTCTTGGAAGTGATTTTACGAATTGCTTCATCAATCCCAATTTTCTGTGGAGAGGTGGTAGAAGAACTTTATGGGAAGGTACCAAAGTTTCTTGGAGGACATTTTTTTGACATTTTTTTCACCGACTGTTAGCTCCCTCGGCTGCCAACTCTTCTTGGTCCAGTGATTTTGTCGGTCTTGACTGTCCCATAGACACAGAAAACAAGGATGCACAAGACCTTCAAGTCCCCACACACTTGCCAACCATGGTCTTCATATTTAAGTTTACATAGAACCAATTCCAAGTTCTCGTAGGTTTCCTTCAAGTGTACGGAATGACCTACAGGTATGGAAGCGTAAAAACCGTTGTGGAGTAAAACTGCTTTGAGACTTCTATTTGAAGAATCTATAAAAAGACGCCATTGCTCTGAATCATATTGGATTTTAAATTGACCCATCAGACCTTCGACATCGATGCAATAAACCAACTTGTCTTCCTGGGTGAAGTAAGGAACGAACTCCTTTTCACAATGTCTGAACCATGAAGATGACACTCCTGGCAACAATAAATTCGGCAATAAGTCTGATGAACCGCTGAGTAACAGGTATAGTCTCGTACTCCTGGATGCAACCAGTGCCATAAGTCCACCAGGCCTAGTTGATCTGACCATTTCTGGAGGATTTTAGTCCCCTTCAGGTTCATTATTTTATTCTTAGATTTGTTCGAGGGCAGGAAGGTACAATTAAAGTCTTTGGCTAGATGTACCACCCCTTCCATTTCCTCAGCTAATCTGCTAAAAAAGGAGTGAAAGAAGGTGTACACTTGTGCATTGGGGACATAGACATTTGCAAAAGTCACCTTAGTGGTCCCCAGCAATCCTGTGAGGATTAAATGGTGGTCCTGTTTATCTACAATTTGCTTGGTCAACTTAAAATTTACACTGTTGGTGATCAGAATAGTTACCCCATGTTTGTGCACTTTAAAGTATGTAAAGTAAATATTTTCTCGTCCTTTATTTTGCAACTTCAAAAATACATGTCAGCCCTGAACCTCTGTAGGTGTGCAAGAACCCTCTTCTTCTAAATGGGAGAGGCCAAGCCCCGGACATTTCATGACATCAGTTTAACCCTAGTCCTTGTTAAGTTGCTTATTCCATATCAAAGGCCCTGGTGCATAAAGGCTCTGGGTGGGGGTAGGTCCCCCTCCCTTTCCCTCCCCAACCTCCCCACTACCCTCCCTTTCCCTCCTTTCCTTCCACCCAGAGTGGGCAAAAAGCCCCTCCATCCAAGAGGCACTCCAATTCAGTTATCTTTCCATGTGCATCCTTCACGTCTCATACCTGTGCATAAACCAAGTGCATAACCCGGACTTGAAAAACCATAGGAGAAGAATGAAACTGAAAAGTCAAGAGAATAGACACACTCAGCACAGTAAGGACCAGAGCAAGAATACCAGGAAAGTGGGAAAGCATAAACAAGATTAGCATGAGATCAAAAAGGGTACAGTTGTCACACAAAACAGCAATTTGCCACTACTCTGGGAGGCTACCAATTGTTGTTGTTAAGTGCCGTCGAGTTCATGTCAACTCATGGCCACACTCTGGGTAGTTCTGAACTGTGTTCAGTGTTCAGTCAGGTGATTCACTGTTGACAGAGTGGCACTCATAGCTGCTGTTATTGTATCGATCCATCTTATAGCTGGCCTTCCTCTTTTGCGTTGACCTTCTACCTTGCCAAGCATGATGTCTTTCTCTAATGATCTCTCTCTTCACATGATGTGTCCAAAGTATGAAAGTTCAAGTATTGTCATCTGAGCTTCTAAAAAAGCTTAGGTTTGATTTCCTCTAGTACTGACTGGTTTGTTTTTAGGCAGTCCATGGCATACACAGTTTTCATCACCAGCATTATAATTCAAAGGCATTGATTTTCTTCCTGTCTATCTTTATCTTTATTGACTAACTTGATATACTGCCCAACACCAGAGTACCTAAGCGGTTTACAAAAAATTATTATGAGCTACGGGAAAGGAAAGGAACCCCATAACAAGACAGGAAAGGAAAGAGAAGGGAAGGCAGAGAGACTGGAGGGGAGGAGGAGGGGTGGAGAGAGCAAACTGAGGGAGTTAGGGTGGGAGGTGGACGTTCAAAGGCAGCAGCGAACAGGTGGGTCTTCAGTAGTGTCTTGAATTTGTGAAAGGAAATGTCCAAGCGGAGGTGAGGTAGGATGGAATTCTAGAGAAGGGGGCCAAGAAAAAAGAAGGCAGAAGAGTGAGTGGATTCTGAAGGAGCATGGGAGACAGATGGGAGGAAAAAATAATTGGAAAGGACCATTCGGAGGGAATGGTGAGAAGTATGAAGGTGGATAAGGTCAGAGAGATACTAGGGGGAGTTGGTATGAATGGTGCAGTGGACCAAGGTGAGAATCTTAGAGTGGACACGGAATTTTATATGAAGCCAGTGTAAATGAATAAGCAGAGTAGTAATGTGATCTGAACGAGAGGCATGGATGAGTATGCAGGTGGAGGTATTTTGGAGAAGTTGCATTCTATGAAGCTGATATTGGGCCAGCGAGAACAACATTGTAGTAGTCAATGCGAGTTATGACCAAGGAGAGAAGAAGTGTGGACAGTGAAGAGGGGCTAAGGAAAGGTCATACAGAATGGAGCTGACTCAGGGAGTGGAATGAACGTTGAATGACAGAGAATAGGTGCTCATGGAAATATAGGGAGAAATCAAGGGTGACACCAAGATAGTGGATATCTTTTTCACTGTCCAACTTTCCCATCCATATGACATTATTGAAAATACCATGGCTTGAACAAGTCAAATCTTTATATGGAGAGAGACATCTCTGCTTTTGAGAATTTTGTCTAAGGGGCATGTTTACTAAAATCCGCAAAAGAGCGCGCCGCAAAATAGCGCACGGCAACGCGGCACTGAAACGCGCAGAAACGCGTTTAAACGCCCCGCACACGTGCGTGTCACCCCCGCACAGGTACGCGGCTCACTAACGGGCCCCGTACAAGTGCGGGCCCGCAAATGTCCGATAGAGGCGTGGAACGGCGAATGGAGGGGAGGAGGAAGGCTCCGGAGGGGCGGAGGGACGGGGGTCAATGGGTGGAGAGTGGGAGGGGAGAGGGCTCCCCGCACAGTATCGAGCCCCGAATTTCCATGTAAAAACTACCGCGAGTGAAACACTCGCGGGTAGAAAGCATTTAAAGGAAGAGAAACCATTTCCGTCAGCAATGTACAGGAAAAAACCGGGAAACCAGCAAAACGTGAGCAGTGTGATACATGTGCACAGCACAAAAGTGAAAATAAACATAGAAATGACCACAACAGAACTATTAAAAATAGTAATTCAGCTGGGGAACAGTTATAGTGATGGGCAAATACAGAAATCACACCCAGCAAAGCTCCAGAACAAGAAATGAAGTTTGGAAGGGTCTACTGAGAGGAGACTCTTCCAAAAAAACATTTTCCACGTTTTGGAGCTTTCCTGGGAGTGTTGCTATAGTTGCCCATTAATATCACTGTGGCCCAGTGTGGTGATCTTTTGTCCCCCAGTTCCCGTGGTCAGTTCCGGGGGTTATGTGCACGTGTGTCACCAGACCGGGTGCATCTGCCCACAGGAAATGTGCGTAGAGCAGCGTTTGTGACTCCATCCTGCCAGGCTTACTGCCTCCAAGGGCTGCACTGTCTCGGTGGCCAAAGTGGGGTACAGCAGACAGAGTAATTACCTCTAGAACCAGAGGGCAGAGGTTCAAAACCCAGCTGGGGCACCTTGCCAGCCCAGTCCCTATATTTTACCCACCACTAATAAAGATAGCGCAGACACCCCTGTATGCATGGGGAAAACACCCATATTTTACCCAACACCGCACACACACCACAACAATGGGCATTACCTACAGCCAAGTCCCCCAAATGCAGTCCCATACTGCCACAGTGCAATCAGGTCAACTGCTTTTTCTGAGAGACACGGTCATGCCAGCAAGTTGGCGGACAAGTACATGTGGTGCAGGGGCAGTGGCTGCTAACCAGAAGACAGAGGCCTAGCCATGTGCAGGCTGGCACAGTCCCCTGCAACAGACAGGTCCTGCCGGATCCACAGTCATGGACAGTCCAGGGAATCCAACCAATCTGTGGCTACACAGTGGTGCAGTGCACACAGACAGTGCATACAAGAACAGAAGGTCAAGGTTCAAAGCCCAGCTGGGGCTACTGCCATCCTGCCACATATTTTTCCCCACAACTAAACAGTGATAGTAAGGACACACCTTTCATGGCGGGGACATATGCAATGGTAAGACATCTATCTTTTACCCCACTGAGCACAGACACCATGAACATGGGCAGTACCTAGAGCAGAATCACCCAAATGCAGTCCTGGTGGGACCACACACCAGTCAGGTTCCATGCTGACACTCATACAAATGCCTGTGCTGTATATCTATGCACCACCCCATGGCATGTAGATGTAGTCCATGCATATTCATGAGGGATAGCAGGACAAAACCCGAACAGTGTGATGCACACCTGGACTGGAGTTGGGAATCTGTGCCGTAAAGCAGCAGCCATCAAGGGCAGACACACCCACACCCACAGGCCCCATTGGCCAATGTCACCTGGAAAGGCAGAACAACATTGGACCGTGCATGCACCCAAAACGAGCACTTGCATAACTTACCAATGTCACCCTACACCTGAGGTATACGGTACACAGCTCGGAGGACGTTTGCTAGGCACAGGCAGGCAGTTATCCATACGTTACGTACATACTGCTAGTTGGCCCCATCCAAACAATCTGTTAGGTGTTTGCGGGGCATGCTCCAGGCCGGACTCTGACGGTGCTTACCACCCTGGGGAGTGACCACCAGCTGTAATGCGTACCATATCCATGCCTTGCCGTGCTCAGGGACCGGGTTTGGTGGGCAAGGCTACTTACCCCCCTCAATCGTAGCACCATGATGGCAGAGGTGTGGAAGTGTGTGTCTGTCTATACAGTGGGTGTTGGCTGCAAGCCCCTTCAACAGCCCGCACTGCCAGCACTGTTGCCAGTATTGGCCAGTCAATGTGCATAATTGAGTGCAAGGTACCATGGGTATAGCCAGGGCCAGGATGGCGTGGCCAGGATGCATCTGCACTGGGCATAGGGCCCTGGCAGGGACATTGGCTGGGATATTGTAGTGTCCGGCCACCACCTACCACAGACAGGGTGGCCAAAGCATGTCCATCTGGGGGATCACGCTCACCCTGACTGTGCAGTGACACAGCATGGCTAGGCCCCCCCATAGTGCTGTATAGTAGTTCTCTCATGTGATATATAGGGTTTCTCTTTGGGGCCCAGTCACTGATATATCTGCTTGCTGGTATGCAGACAGCCCAATTCTGGGTGCATGCATCTCCATTGGGAACATGCACTATGGCCTAACCAGCAGACTGTTTGTAGCTGGTAAATGTCTTGCTATAATGGCTTGCAGGGTGCAGTGGCTGTTGGCTTGCTGCAGGGGAATATCTGGTGGTGGAGTGCAGCTTACCATACCCTGGGCTTATGTCTGTCTGCTATTGTGTTATGGCTGTGTATGGAGCTTCCTGGGGGGGGTGGTGGTGTTCCTCAGCAGGACTGGGGTTGATGTTGCCCTGTACTGCACCTTTGCAGGGAGGTTAGAGTGTGGATCCCTTGATGGGGACCATGTTTGCCACGGGGGGGGGGTGCCTGATGGCGGCAGACAGGGATATCCATGGTGTTTGTGCATAAACTAGCTATCTTACACATTAACACTGCTTTGGAAGGCCCGCTTGGCCTCCATCAGCCATGGCAGGTGTTGGTTGACCTGGTCCTGGCCAACTCATTGCACACTCAGGGTGAGCACAGTACCCGCACGATGTAACGGTTGTGGGCTACTCTGTGCCAGTAAAACACCCGGTCAGTGCCCCTACTAGGCCAAGGTGCTGTGTGGGTGCACCCGGTCACTTCCCCAACAGGGCCCGAGGTGCTGTGGGGGTGCATTCCCCATCTTGTGTCCATCTGCGACAGCTAATTTGCATGTGCAGTGCATCATGGGTACGGGTGGCCTAACCCATCCTGTTGACACCAGCAGACTGTCTGTGAGTGACGTGTAGGCTATCTGCAGCCAGCCAGGGGCCTGCTTACAGCTATGGAGCTGTAGTGTAATGGTTACATCACTGCCTATGCAGCTAGAGGTCATGGGTTCAAACCCACAGTGGGGCCCTTTGGTAGGGCTGTCCACAGCTTTATTTTTATTTACTGTACATATGTCTATGCCGGCAAGACCACCCTCAGCTTACTATAACTCATTAGGTGCCTCTGAGGGTGCTTCATAGGGCGCCCTGTAGGCCACCTTATGGTTGCCATCCCTATAGGGTGCACTATACATTATCCTGTGTCGCAACATACAGCTGCCTATAGGGGTCATTCAAGGGTGCCTTGGCGAACAGTGCACTGTAACATGTGCCTTATGGGCCGCCGTATGTTAACATGCTGGGAGAGTGCGTTTGCTAGTAGTGATAACAAAATAAAATTATACAGCCTCCTACAGCACTCCACAACATAATACCTCAGCAGGCATTTTTCACTGGGCATTGTGAGGAGTTGAAACCCTGATCCCTGCACCATTGGTCAGTGTTGTACCCATTGTGCTGTGCTCTGGTCCTGTGCTTGTGCATCAGCGCGCCGCCTTGTGCCTATCAGCGCGCCGCCTTCTGCCGCCCAAGGGGACCCAGTGCGCCGCCTTCTGCTGCCCAAAAATAAACTGTGCGCCGCCCTTATGCCGTTCCAAATTAATTTGCCTCCTAAAACAACATGTTAAGCATTACAGTACTGCCTCAGCTGACCTTTGTTGTTGCGCACACTGGGGGATTGAACCCATGGCCCCTGCACCATTGGTCAGTGTCTTCACCGTTGTACCACGGCTCTGTTGTTTTGTATACTCAGCAGCGCGCCACTTTGCCCTTTCCACGCGCTAATGTCGACCCCCGCACATTAGCGCGACGCACACACGTCCGGTTGCTTACTACCGTTTTTTTTCTATTTTCTGCCTGAACCGCCCACTCCTTATATGGCACAGGCACACTAGCGCGGCCCCGCACGTTAGGAATGTTTAGTAAACATGCCCCTAAGTCTTTCATAGTCATTCTGCCAAGAGCAATGCATTGTTGGATTTCTCGACTGCTTGTCATTTCTTTATTGATAGCTAGTTGATCCAAGAGGTTAAAGTTGTCAACTAGGCTGAGAGAGGGGTGGAGTCAGGATGGCATTGGTTAGACCTTAATGAAGCGATCTGTATGCTTCGTGGGGAAAAAATGTAAGGCAAAGGGGATAGCGCTCCCAAACCTCAACGTCTTTACCTTCTTTGGTCGTAGGATTGTTGGATAATTATTTTCAATGCCAGCTTCAGCAACCAGTGGTTTCATGGGAGGAAAGCCTGGCAGCAGGTTCACCGGTGCCGGAGAGTTCAGCGACTGCTTTGGGCATGTCTTCTCTCTCCCCTGATTCGCATTGAACACCTAAGGCGGCGTGTTACCAGTAATATCCTGATAACAGTCTGCAACAGAGCTTCTCCCTGGTTTGGAGTGTTTTTCCTGCTGGAGAGCCAGATTTGGGAGTAAGGAGAGTCGGTGTTCTGATCCCGGAACAACTTCGAACGTGCTGATACTTGGCGTCGTCGGGAGAGTGCCTGGCAGTAGGCTTGGCTGCCTTATCGCGAGGTGGAATGGCATTGGACATTATGGAAGGAGAGCCTATTCAAGTTGGAAATTTGGCTTCTTTTACCCTGGTATGGGCGACAGACTTTACTCTTGAGACTATTTGGTCAGCAATATTTTCCTTGGGGGAAGCCCTGATGCCTCAAACGTCTTCTGTTGTCACTAAAATTTCCAGTCTCTTTAGTACGACTGAAGATATTTCAACTAAAATGGTAGAGGCTCAAGTTTCACTTCATGGGACTCGAGAGAAAGTAGCTCACTCAGAAGTCCATCTTAAAAATTTTGCTGCAGTGAATGTTAAATTGGAACAGTTGGATAATATATCTAGAGTTATGACTCTTAGGCTGATTAACTTTCCCAGAGTGACTACAATATCAGCACGGGAGATGTTTCATACATATTTGACTGTTCCGGAGGAATCTCTTCCACCTATGGTGAAAACATACTAACTTCCTCTTGGTAAGAAGGCAACATCACTGGAAAGTACAAAGGCAGCCACATCATCATTGCCATCATGGGGTTCTGGCCACCCTAGAATATGGACATTACATATCCTCTGGTGATTCTCCAGGTCATCCTGGCACTCTTTCATCTCTTTAACAAGGGTTTCTAGCTTGCACAGCTTAGACTGGAACACAGCGGTAGCATCAATTTTCTCCCCAATGTTTATTTCATTTTGTGTGACTCTCTCATCACATTCCTTGATGTCCTGCTTAATTTCACCCACAGCTTTGGAGAATTTTCTGCAGAATAGCTTTAGCTCTCGAAACAGTTCCAAGAAGTTTGCTTTGGTGACAGGAACATCCAGTGTCGTAGCTCCTTCAGTTGTGAGGGTTGTCCCACTGCTCCCTTTCTCCCTTTCTGCTGTTCTGGCATGCTATCTTTGGGGTTCCTGCTAAACTTAGCCAGTGCCTCTGTATATCTAGCCTTGGGCTCTATGCTCAGTTAGATCCTGCCAGAGTGTGTCAGGGCAGCTGTTCAGTGGATGACATAGAAGGTCCGTAGGAGGGCCGGTATACTCACTGTCCCCACTTTGCAGGCACTAGAACCATGCCGCTACCCTTGTCATCTCTGTAGAGTACTAAGTATCTGAAGAGACCTCATCAACCCCCCCAGCGGAAGAGATAGCTACTAGGAGATTCAGAGAAGGCAGATAGCACTGGCGGGGTTGGCAAATCTTACTCCCCAGGACGAACAATAGCAGAATTAACAGGGCACAGCCTCCACCAACCCGGATCTCCACCCTGATCCACTTACCAGTGCAGCAGACAGTCCACAGGTAGCTCCGTCTCAGAGTCAATATATATAATAACCTTAAGGCTTCCTTTGAGATACCCCATAGTCATCCCTTAATCATACACTAGTCAGATAAATTCTGGCCAGTGCCATGTCCTCTATGATGCAACCAATCAAAAAAGGGGTACATTTTCCGTTTCGTTGATCAGTTACATCTCGTTTCAATGCTCATGCACTGATCTGTGTATATATATTCCCTGGCACATACATTTTTAAGATATGATCATCCATTTACTTTTACTGGTTTTATTTGTAGTTCTGTCTAATGGGAGAAATTCTGGCTATGTTTATGCGTCCTCCTCCAATTAGGTTTACATCATCCGGATGAGCTCTCCTGTTTTTCCAATTTTGATTGACTTATTTATGTATGATTTATCTGGGGTTTTAACTTTACAAGTTATGAATTATTTATGTCTTCACATCAGTTTTTTTATCTTTTAAATAACCTTGTGTTTTTATAACAGATGGGGCAGGATACTTTTTGTATCATGGTTACCCACTAGCAAATCAGTGTTAGATATCCATTCATGAGGGGCATTTGGTCTCATATATACTACATTGCTGCTTTTTCTTACAGAAGTGGTTTGACAGATGAAATTTCAACTAACACATTGCACGTTTTTATCAATCCGTGTGATAGTACGGTTTATCATAGAAACTGTTTTGAATAGAGAGCTATCGTCATAATTACGTCACACCTCTGATGTGGTTTAAAAGTAGACTGGTTAACTGTGGCAGTTTTCTCTATGGTTTCATTCCCGGTGTAAGGTAAGACTGGTACATAACTATTTCACATAAGGAATCTTATAGGGCAGGCATGTCCAACTTCGAACAGGTCGTGATCTACTTTTTCCGGCCAGAAGTGCTGGTGATCTACCACCATGAAGATTACGTTTCAAATTAGTTTCAAATTAAAGTTTAACCCAATAAAGTTGGAGGATTTCCCCCCCCCCATTTTTAATGAGCCTTCTGTCATTTACTTGGATGTGATCAGCTGTTAAGCAAATTAGGCAAAAACAAAACAGAGACGAAGATCCAGTAAGAACTGCAAGGGGAAATGGAAAGTACATTTTTTCTTAAAGTTTTATTGAGTAATAACTTTCTTTAACTGTCTAAATAACTTTCTTTAACTTTTATTGAGTAATTTGTGTTAAATTTAGGTCGAGTATTGATCCAGGCTGATCTTGCACAATCTTTAATATTTCGCTCTTGCTCATTTGTGAGACGTCTGAGCCTACATTTCATCCACCAGCTTTTTGAAGTTGGGTGAATATTGCATGAGGGCCAGTCTCAGAGAATCCTGGAGATGTTCATCTGTCATGTTGGAACGTTGTGTACTCTTGTCATTTTCAGATGGGAAAATGCAGATTCACACAAATAAGTTGAACTGAAACACGAGTGTACAGCTTCACTGCATCTTCTCAAGTTGGGAAATTTGTCTCTAGGCACTAGCTTCCAAAAAGATTCTTGCTCAGCACGGGTCTTGAGAAAAATGTCATTTTTAAGGGTTAATATTTCGTTTTCAAGAGATGGCTTGTTCAATGAGTAATTTTTACTGATAGCAGCTGCAGTTTCTTTAATGTCCACATCTACTTTGAATGGGTATGACAAGTACTCCACAACAGTTCCAATTTTTTGGAAGTCACAGAATCTATTTTCAAATTCCTGGATAACAGAACAGATTTCTGTCACATACTTCTCGTTCTGAAAAACAAAATTTGGATATTGTCCCAGATGGTACTACGTATTAGGAAAATGATCAAAAGTGTTGTTTGCAAGGTCAGTCATCATTAGCTCAAATTTGCTCTTGTAGGATGAAACTGTACTCATCATCTCGCCAATGCATTTGTTTTTACCTTGTAGTTCAGGGTTCATATCACTTAGTTCGCTTGTAAAGTCAGCAAGAAATGCCAGATCACATAATCACTCCTCATCTTCCAACTCTGCTTGGTCATCTCCCCTCTCCTTCGAAAAACTTCTTATTTCATTCAGCAAATCACGAAATCTTTGCAGAAATTTGTGCCTACTTAGCCACTTTACATCTGTGTGCAAAATGATTTCCGCTGCCCCTTCATCAAGAGTAAGATTGAAAAGCTGTCTTTGAAGTGATCTTCCACAAAATGAATTTACAATTTTGAAAGTGATGTCCATGACAGTCTTTGTATTGAGTCTCTTGCTTGCCAAAACTTGCTGGTGAATGATGCAGTGGTAAGAAAGGAAATCTGGGAAGTCGTCATGCTGTCTACAGAGGGCTATGAAACCATTAACCTCACCTGTCATTGCTCTTGCTCCATCAGTAGTGATGGAAACAAGTCTATGCAATGGAAGATTACACTTTGTCACAAAAAATTGGAAAGAACTGAATATTTCCTGACTGGTAGTTCTTCCTTTTAAAGAAATCATTCCAAGTAGCTCTTCTTTAACACTGAAGTCTTCAAAAGCCACCCGGATAAAGACTAGTAACTGGGCTATGTCTCTTAGGTCTGTAGATTCATCCAGTTGGAGTGAGAAAGCAACACAATTTGAAACATCCTCCAACAATTGTTCAGTTGTGTCTCCACACATCTTTTCTATTCGCCACACGACGGTGTTTCTTGACAATTGTACATCTTGAATAGCAGCTATGATCTCTTTCTTATTTTTAAATCCTTCAAAAAGATTGTCAGCTGCTTCAAGAAAACAATCTTTTACAAATTCCCCTTCAGTGAAAGGTTTGCATTTCTTTGCGATCAGGTTGCTGACCTTGAAGGATGCTATGGTTGCATTGACAGAATGTGACCTTGGCTTCGCCATCCACTGTTGCTGAGTAGTCAATTTCAATTTAAGTTCTTTGAGCTTCAGTTTACGAATTTCACTTTTGGGTGGAAAATCAGCACCAAACTTATTGCTATGCAGAGCCTTATAATGACATTCCAGATTACCCTTTTTGGGCAAGGATACTGGGGCTTTACAAATTAGACAACAACACTTGTCTTTCACCATGATGAAGAAGTAGTCCATTTCCCATTCATCATGAAAGTGGTAGGTTTTGCTCTTCTCTGGAACACTCATCTTCGTTATACTGGGGTGGCTGGATGTAAGAAGACCAAATCTGCTAAGTTAGTATAAACACTGGCTGAATCTGGTCCAAAACTGTCACTGTCCCAAAGTATTAAAGATCAACAGGAACTGAAAACCTCTGGATGATGCCCAAACAAGGACTGGAGATGCCAAAACCACACATGCAGTTCTAAAAGTAAAAATAAGAATTCATCATACTGGCACCAATAAACAAATGCCACCAAACAATCATCAAAAAAACGAAAACACCTGTCCAGCAAACCAGATAAAATCAAATCCCGCCAAACAAGTTCAAATACCACCACACATGATTTAATAAATTCTGTACACAGTGTAGAATCAACGCAAAGGCAAGGCGAAATAAAATTGCAGTGTAGCATAAACGCAAAGGCTAGGCAAAATAAAATTGCAGAGGCAAGCAAAAGTCACAGTGGTTTGAACCAATTTGAAGGCAAGGCATAGGCAAGTTAGAACAAAATTGGAAAAGCCTGCCAAAATCACCAAATTTTTGAAACTTTGTTGTGTCTGCCCGAAAACGTTTAATGAAAGCGAACTATAAAGCGACCAATGACCAGCACATGACACAACTAATACGGTAAGTGTATTCAGGTAAAGCCCGGGCGAATGGATATCGCCCAGTATATAACACACTTCTAAGGGGTGTTGGGGCGGGGGCAGGAATGGGTGATTCTGAGAGGCAGGAGACCAGGTATGACGCTAGGCCTGTGGCGTCTCATCATGGGGTGCGGGTGGCGGCCCCCTGGGGTACCCACAAACTATTGGCACGAAAACAACAAGCGCCCCCAATACACCCTCAGGCAAGATTCCCGCAGGCAGGAAAAAAAGACAGGCAAAGGATCAGCAGCGGCGGCAAGCCCTTGGCAGACAACCTGCCGGCACAAGCTCTCTCCTAGTGACGGGGCAAGCTGCTGGAGAGATGGAGCCAAGTGGGACTGGCGATCTACCTCTGACCCCTCCGCGATCTACAGGTAGATCGCGATCTACCTGTTGGACATGCCTGTTATAGGGCATGGCTTTTGCACATTTAATATATAATCAGTCTGTGTCCAGCGATTTTTACAATGTCTAAATTTTACTTTAAACCAATATGCGAGCTTGTTCCTCCTCTAGTCTTCTACACAGCAAGTTCCCGTGCAGAGTTTGGCATTTTTTGAGTCCCTAATTTGAATGATCTGAATATAGATTGTAGATTTAAAACAATTCAATCTTCCTCTGGGATTATCTGAAGACCTAGTGGGGGAGGAGTAGCCTAGTGGTTGGGGCAGGGTACTTCAGGCCGGAAGGTCAGAGGTTCAAATCCCACTAGAGGGCAGCAACCTTGGGCCGGAAGGACTGGGGTTTCTAGTCCCACAGATGCTCCTTGTGGTCTTGGGCAAGCCACTTAACTCTCCATTGCCCATGTTCCCTGTAAGTATTAGTGTATGTGTCTCATATCCCCGCATGTTAAATGTATCCCCCAATTGTGTTGTGACCGCTTTGATTGAAGGATAAGGCGGTATACAAAAACTGTCTAAATAAATAAAATAAATAAATTATGAGGATTATATTGGCCCGATATTTGTAAAGTTGATATACAAACATGGGAACAACATATAGACGTGTCATCTTTATCAATGTGTGAGAGAGATCGGACATATCGTTTCTCATGATGGCATGTATGATTCAGTTTATACCTATGCAATTTTTGCAAAAGATTTTTACAAGAAGGTTTTACATTTTAAAGTCATATTTGAATATGCATGCATACACAGATTAACTATTGTGGTGCAGCAGAGGATACACAGCCCATGGAAGTGCAGATAAAAGAAGAGCTTACCTTAGATTCAGCTATGCAAAGAGACATGAGGCATAGTGAAACAGTTGAGCAGAGCAAACTGTTACTACGTGCCAAACAGAAAGCTCATCAGGAACACCTGATAGCAAATCCCCACGTCACGTGCAGGGCTGGGGATCACATAAGACAAGGTTCCAGTCAGTGGAGAGAAACCCAGGAGGAAACCCCGGAGAAGGGCAAAAGCCAGAGTGAGAGCTCAAGCCCAGGAGGTGGAATAGCAGGTGGGCCCAGAGCAGATGACGTAGCAAGAGAAAGCAGCAGGAGGTGTGGCTACAGACAGCTGAGCAGAAACCCCAGAGGAGTGCTGGGAGAAAAGGTTGCTATCGGAGAACCAGGAAGTGAAGATAGCTACAGCACTCGGGAGAAAAGGTTTAAGGCAAGCTGTGCTGGGAGAAGGTATGCCCCTCGAGACAGACCTCAAGAGAAGCCAGGAGTGTCCTATCATACAGGAGACCGGTATGTGCCAGCAATAAGCACAGGTCAGTTCAGAAGGAGAGTGTTGGGGGATGGGAACTCCAAACATACTTGCACATTAAGAAATAGCTGTAAAGCTGATACTAACTTTGCTACTGCACAGCCAGCCTGGGAGGCAAGAGAGAAGGGACATTGCAAGCCAAGAGCCAAGACAATCCCTAAGGATAATAGGAGGCATCCCTGTTCTTATAAAGAAAGGTTTGAAACATATGCATGCCAAGGGCGTGGTCCGGAGCATATAGGCAGGAAGAAAAGGTATTCAGAACCTTTACTTTGGGAGGAAAACCCAGAGAGAATCTACTTCATGCCAGACAGGTATAAACCTGGGGAGAGAGGAACCTTTACTGAAAGCTGTAGTGATTTATCACAAGGGGACGTGCCTGAATATACCACACAGGAAGAGTGTGATACTGAGAGCTTGGGGAGTGCTGGAGAGGCTATGCTGTGGGAAGACAACAGCTGCCTTCCAGACCCCATGCCCATGGACTGTAGCATTTGTTACAAGTGCAACCATTCTACTTAATTAAGTAACAAAAGGAACTCTGTGAATTTAACAAAGAAGCAGAAGTTGCTATTACCATTTTTGTTTATTGTTTGTATCTGGAGTTTTTTGATCTTGTTGATGGTCCGAGCGGGACGGGGAATAAAACCCATCTTATTTTCCTTATTCACATTTTGCTCTAAGAGACTCTGTTATTTCATAGCAAGAGCAGAATACATATTTTTACCGACCCTAGGCAACCGCCTACATAGGGTCAGAGGGCTCTACCCACGGGCCCCATCACACTATTATGAAGATGTATAATGGTCCCTCCTCTCTCTCTTCTTCTCTTCTCTCCCCCATTTAGTATATGATTGAGAATGTCCAATGACCCTGCTGTTGGTCGATGAATTCTTCCGTTCTTTATGGTTTCTTATTATGGTTTTTATTGTACTTTGTTTAGATTGACAGAAGTAGTTATCACTTGATATCCAAAAAAAGATGTCTCCTAAGTGGTGAATCCACTATCTATTGTCATGAAGCTGAAGCTACTGAGAGTGCAGACTTAGGAAAAAACCCTGTCTTTAACAGAGCTGTTGAAGTGCAGAGGATGCAATTACCTTGCAGCCCAGCTAGAGGGAGCAGGAGCAAAACTACTGAGGCTGAGTTAACACACCTAGCCACTGATTATGTAAGAGCTAATCAGCTGCACCTGACGACAACCCCGGGAAACTCAAAGGTAGAATGCCTTTATAAGAGAAAGGCAGTCCGGAGGAAAGCAGGCCAGCAGGAGGAACCAGTCCAGAGGAAAGCAGGCCAGAAGGAGGAACCAGTCCAGAGGGAAGCAGTCTGGAGGAAAGCAGTCCAGAGAGGGACAGTCCAGAGAGAGACTGCCAGGAGAAGCACTTCGGATGGAAGGAGTGATATCTCCAGGCCAAGCAGCGTAGCTGGGTCAAGCAGAACGCCCAGAATAGTAAGTGCTGGAAAAGGAGCAGAGAAAGTCAGAAAGAAAGACAGCTCGAGGAGAGTCAGCCTGGAGAGAGACTCGGTAGCAGAGGACTACAGAGGCAAAGAGCTTGGGAGGAAAAAGCCATGCTTTGAGAGAGGCCTACGCTCACCGGAGGAGTCTGAATCAGGACTAAGAGGTACAAGAAGGAAAGGTTCTGATAGCAGAGCTACCTTTACCCAGAAGCAAGGAAATCCGTATTCCTCACCAGGTTTTCCTGAACCACAGAAAGGTAAAGCACTGCTCAGAAGGTTCCAAGAGAAAGCCTGTCTCGAGAGAGAGGTGCCTCAGAGAGAGAGAGAGCTACAGTTATACCGGCTACAGGAGGAAGCCCAGGTATAGTGCCACTTCATTTATAAAAGAAAGTTTATCTCCTAGAAGCTCTGGTGAAACAGATGCTCAGTGTAGGAGAAAAGGAAACAAGTCAGAGCTTTACAAACCAGTATCTAAGGGCAGAAGAACAGGCCATGTACGTTTGAGTGCCTTAGATCAACCTTATTGGAAACAAGCAAACAGAGACAGAGTCTGGGAAAGTATAACAGCAAGGGAGACATCCAATTCAGAGGGCGAGGCCAGTGACCCAGAGTCCATGGAAATAGACCTAGAGAATCTTATTCCCATGCCTCCAGATGAATTTATGGATTGTACCTTGTGTATTGCTAGCAGCCTTGAGTCATTAGCAGAACTGTGAATTGAACAGACCTTTTTGCTTTAAGAATGCTCATCTTTTGTGCTAAATGCCAGAGAACTGTTTTGCTTATTTAAGTTGCTCTGAAGTAAGAGAATCTTTCAGTTAATTTCTCCAATCAACTGTGAAACTTGTAACAGTTTTTCTTCTTGCTTATGTTTGGTGAAACCCTGAAAGAAAGGACTTTCTTTATTTCTGTGCCTTACTGAGCCTTTGCGTTAAAGGGGAAATAAAAGCCTTAATACCCTCTATTTGGCTTATACAATTTGTTCATACAAGGAGCTGGACTTCAAAGACCAACCTGCACTTGGCCTTAAAGAATCCTTTCTTCCTTGAAACAATTAAAAATGCTCAGCCTACCCTTACAGCCACTGGCCACTAGGGAGTGCTGACGACACTATATACCATTTAACTTAGTACAAGTGATTTTTTGACTACATCCATTAGTGATTTATGACATCCTTTGACTATTGCAGTTTCTCTCAGTGCCTCTCTATGAATTATACAGTATTTATAATTTGGTATGGTTGTCATCATTTGCTATGGCTTTTATAACATTTATTATTTATTTATTTATCGGTTTATTGTTTTCATACTATTTATTTAGTTATGCATATATATATATATGGTTTTATCTGTTTTTGATTTATATGTATTTACAATATAGGCTATTCAAATATAATTCTATAGAACTGGGCTCTTTTACAAGCACAATTTCTTTATGTTTATATCTTAGAAAGATGGATGTTGTTTATATTGATGTTTATGTATTTATTATTATATAGTTTTATATGTGCATGTTTTATAAGGTCGATGTCCCCTGAAGAAGGTCCCCAGGCCAAAACACGTGTAGGGCAGACTTGTGACACACAATATAGCTCCTGTCTTCCAGTGGCGTGGCTCTCCCGCTCCTCTTTTGCTTCTTTAAGTCTGCAGGAGAGGTGTTCCTTCCTGTGTTCACCATACTTTGTAGGCCATATACTCTCCCTCTGATTCTGGCACTCCGTTACTGGGCCACACTCTATGCAACCTCCATGTCACTATTAGCAGCCAAGCAATTTCTCCCAATGGCAGGCTGAGAAGTCACTAGCAAATCCAGGATATTGTCAGGCAGCTGTGGCCATGCCTGTGCAATTTGTGGTCCATAAAATTTGAGCAGCTCTCATTGAGTTTGAAAGTCCTGCCCCCATGCTCCTCAGTGGGTTTTGTTGAAGCAGAGAGCGCTCACTGTCAGCATGACAGGCCACAAACAGGTTAAGCTCTCATCAGCACACTGGAATGGAGGGGATAGACTGCTAAAATTCCTTTTCAGAATCCAGATGGCTTCACCAGCAGATCACTCTGTGGCTGCGATCATTTCAACTGTGTTGGATGGCGGATTGTGATGGTTTGTCTCAAGTGAGGGAGGGAGCTAGGGGTTCAGGCGGCCATCTTAGTTGGGCTCGTCAACACCCCCCTATCCTATTTTTTAATCAAAGCAGGAACTTGCTCACACTGCCCAAGCTCTGCCCAAACCATCCCCCTGTGCATGCCCACAATGCAAATACACAGGGTCTGGGTCACGATACATTAGCATTGACTTCACAGGCATGCATTACATTGTAATGGAGGTCTACACTAATTTTTGGGGCACTGTATGGCCATCTCCCTTCCAATAGCATGTTGCTAATGAGCAGTATCACACTAGCCAGCATGCAGGTGCACTTGATTCCACCCATTGAGGGCATTAACCCATCGAGTCTCCGACCACAGATTGCATGGGATTTTTAGCATGAGGCCCTGTGATGTTAGCACAGCACACTTAGCGTATGGCAAACCTAACACTAATGATTAGTGCATGTTAGTAAATATTCCTCTAAAATTTCATAAAATTAGATCCTTTATGTACATTTCATTATAAATAAATAATTCAGTATCTCTCGTACAATCATGTGTTCCTTTATTATTCCTCCACTATTTTAACAAGTTAAAATAAGTCTCTGTTTACATTAATTTGGAGTTGTGGAAAAATTGATTTTTGATCATAATGATGAGTTATATGATTGTTTTGAAGGACTGTTTTTAATTTACACATCTGTATATGTCAAGGAGAAACCACTGAAACAGGCAGTCGTCGAAACACAGTCGTGTTGGGTCATTTTGTATATTTTATGCAATTTAAATTTTAATCTGAAAATTGAATACCCTGGTGGCATTCTTTGGACTTCTCACTCTCTTTACTACCTTCAGTTGCATGCAAGATTGTTACCTCAGTGCAAAAGAAGGTATGATTCATTCACAGATTTCCCAATTTTTGTGTGCTTTTTCACAATTGGTTTGACATATGCTAGGACATTTTGTTTGTGCAAATCAATTATATGTGTGTTAATTGAATTGGTAGGCATATACACAAAGAAGTGATTTGCGTAATACAATTTTAGGCATTCAAATGTGTGCTTTCAAATGCAAACTCCTAGGGAGGCTTTTTCAAATCATTTTAGCAGGTTAGCAGACTTGCTAAAATGCAATCAGTGTGATCTTCAGTGACACTAACTGAACAGTGCTGCTGAATATTCCCACAGAACGCTGAACAAACTCCTATTTAAAACTGCGACGGCTTGTGGGGAGCAACAGCTGCTTACTTAGCGGCAATATCCAGCCACTATCTGGATAGTTTCATGGATTAAGGCTAGGACAGGTGAATGACTGTGTTAACTTTAACTGCTTAGCACTATCCAGCTAACAGTTGAATAGCACCACATAACCAGATTGCTATCATCTCTGGTGCCTGGCCAGGCAGATATTCAGTGGGTTAGACTGGATATGTTTTCCATTGAATATCCGGTCTCAATTATAGTTGTGGTGGCTAGGCGATTTATTTTGCTAACTGCTGCTGTTTTTAGTTTTACACATGGGCAATATCAAGCAGGTAGTTTTATTTTATTGCCATTGGAAAAGTGCCAACAGATATTTGTCCCTGCTTTTACTGTGGATGCATTATGAAGGCAAAAGAGCATGCTTAGTTTTGATTAACATACAGTAAACTTCAATAACATAGTAAAACTTGTCTAATACAAAATCAGAACTCTACAACATCTGCGACCACTACTGGATGCCAGTGACTTCCGTACAGTCTTCCAAACCTTGATTTTCCCATATTTGGACTATTGCAATATAATCTTCCAAGGATTACTGAAATACATGCTCCAACTACAGCAGATAACACAAAATACCGCTGCACGCATTATACATGGTGCATTCAGAACATTGTATATAACACCATTACTCAAATGGCTACAATGGCTCCCTATACAAAGCTGAACCATATACAAGGTTCTACTAACTACTTTCAAAGTAGCACACAACTTATCCTTAGAATTTCTTCGATCACTCCTACACAAAACACCAAATCACAGAACCAGAAGGACAAATACACAAAACACCTTCAATGTCCCAATCATTATTTTTAAGATTGGGACATTGACTTCTTGGACCACCTCCAACCGAACCTTCTCACTGTATGCTCCATCCATATGGAGCATGCTCCCCTAAAGCAAACGAGCCATACCCGACTTAAAGGATTTCAGAAGGAATCTTAAAATACATCTTTTCAACTAATACTTTGACAGTGAAATCTAATCACCCTCCTTACTCCATACTCCCCACTAGGACAATCTCCCATTAATTGTATCTCAGATGCAATTAACTTGATGCTTCAATGTTTGCTCAAAATTCAAGTTACCTGTGAGTGAAGGAGTAGCCTATTGATTAGAGCGCTGGCTTGGGAACCAAGAGACCTGGCTTTGATTCCCACTAGCACTCCTTGTGGCCTTGGGTAAGCCATGTAACCATCCATTGCCTCAAAGTTATCAATGTTCATGTTGAATGTACATTAACAAGTTTAACTTTGATTAAATGATAAAGCAGTATAAAAAACATGTTAAATAAATAATACTTCTACGTTATATGTAATAGTTTGAAGTTTGTTAATAGCTAAATAAATATAGTATCAACAGTGCTCTTAAACAATTCAGGTAGCAATCCCCCTGAAGTATAACCATTCAATAAGAAAAAAAATCTCTTCTACATATTCCTAACTTGAACTACTACTGGAAAGGCACGAGATAAATAAATGCACAGTATTGAATAACCTTATTCAGATAAATTAGGGGTACTAATCACCACGTGATACCAGTTAGCTAGGAGAACACTTTTTTTCTATGTTATATTACTAAATATTCTCCCTCCTTACCTTCCCACAAGTCTTACCCATTTGCTGGAATGCAATTGCACTGATAGCTGCTGTAGGTCTTGGTAGATAAGTCATGCCTTGTCTGGTCTTTCTTTGCTGCTGGACGTCCCTTTGCCTAGAGGACTCACTGCATCGCTGCTGTCTCCACTGCTGGGCCCTCTTTCTGCCTGAAGGGGTCATTGCTTTGCACACTGTATGTGCAGTTATGCCTCTTTCTACCTGAAGAGGTCATTGTGTGATTGGCTTGCCATCTCTGCCGCTGTGCCACCTTCCACCTGGAGGGTCACTATTGGGCTCACCATCTTCACTACCATACCTCTTTTTATCTGAAGGGACCCACCACTCCTCGGAAGCTCAAAGTCTAGCAGGTCCTTCCTCCTTAGATGGAGTTTATATCGCAAGGAGTCATATCACTACTATACTCACATTCAGTGACTCTAGCTCTTAAGGACCGAAGCTCCCAGTTCTCTGAGCCATTGGGTTGCAGCTCAACTTCCCCAACTTGGAGAGATCCCTCAAATCTAGAAGTTAAAGAGACATGAGAGGTACACCCCCTCTACTACATAACCAGAGTCAGTTAGCAGGGTTCTCCTTTTGCCATGTAGATTGGGGTGAGAAGATTTGCTTTTCCAGTGAACACAGTCATAAAGTCCTCCAACAGTCCCGAATCATATTCCAACATAGTTCTTAACTTTGGAATGGTATTATCATTTGTATGTGTAAAAAGCAATGGAATGCAAATTCTACCCACCAGTGAGAGCCTACAATTTGCATGACCTGCCCCCTGCATGTCTCCAGTCTGTGTACCTGGTTACCTCACTGATGGATCATATTAAACACAGGAGTTTGTAACTTCTGCCTTCTATGCTGCTTCTATGCTTCTATCCTTTCCTTCTCCCCAAAAACCTGTGGGGTGGTTGCACACAAATGGTGAGAAAATAATTTTTGCAGTCATGCCCTAGGTCTATTACCCCAGGGCTAGGATTTTTCCTTAAATATCATAGGAAATATTTAATGAAATTTAAAGGATGAGAACATTTATTTACCATCCGGCTCATCTACTCGATTTAATTAATTAATTAATTAATTTACATTCTCTTATATACCGCGCTATTTCCCATCAGTGTGGTTTACATGGAACATTTTTACACATTTCAAACTGGTTGATCTGTGTTTACAATTAACAGGTACACAAACCTAGATCGAAACTTGGGTAACTATTTACATCTGTATTATTCTAGAGCCATGACAAATTCCCTTAGTTGTTTTGTAGTGACATCTGTAGTTTGCTCTCCTGATGAATTAGGGGATTCAAATTTGTATAACAGGGCATGTATGTGTATCTTTTGATCACTAATTTTCTTTTAATTTTTCCTTTATTTTTAATAAACGGTGTTTTGCCTGGGGAAAGGGCTTGCATTATTGTTCTCCCTATTTCGAGAAGGGTGTTACCCATATTTTTTAAAATTTGCATTTATAATAAATTTCCATTTTGGCAGTGGTACACAGAAAAGGAACATATGATAAGAAATATTAAACAAGTAAAAAGAAAACAGTGAAAACAATCATACACTCCATATAGTCCTCTAACTGAAAACCCCTAGGTATAAGGGTTCCCATTACCCCTTCAGGTTCCTTATCCATGAGAAACCATTTCAAATGTGAAGGATCCGTGAAAACATAGTGGTTATTCTTGTAGGAGATAAAGCATTTGCAAGGGCATCTAAGAAAGAAGGTAGTCCCCAGAGCAAGATTTACTCTGGGAACAACAACTGAGTACAGGGAAATGCAAAAAACACAGATTCTTATTGCAAAAAATAGTTTCTAAATTCTCCAATTTGTAATGAACAGTAAGGAAATCTTTGATAAAGGAGGACTAGGTGTTCTGTACTTGCAGAAATTGCTTTTTCCAGCCCATCAACTCCAATTTGCTATGGACGTTTTGAAATTTTACAACAGAATCTTGTGTAAATTGGCATAACTGTGAGGTAGTCTCCACTACTGGACTTTCAGTTCTCATAATAGCCTACCAAATATCCTGTACTGAGACAGAAGAGCTAAATAAGTAACCAGAAGTAACAGCAACAGGTTTTCAAGTCACTGCCCAAATACAGTATCCATAGGTTTCAAGGTATCAGCAGATGCTACCTGCAAGTTTCCCTATGCTCAGGGACGTCTGGTCAGAGCAGACCCTCTTCTGATCCTTCTGAACCTGAAGCAGCCTTTTCTCAGTTTCATGGTGGTTGTGAAAGCAATTCAGATCCTTGCAGGCTTGATGAGACATGTGAGCACAATGCTTGATTTTGCTTTGGTCATGTCTTGACCCAAGTAGATTACAGTGTGTATCAAAGTTCTAGATCTTTGTGCTATACTTCGGGCAGGATCTGATCCTTGACTTCGTTCACATGACCAAAACTAAATGAAAGGAAAAGAACAATTTGCTGAAAACCAATGTCAAAAGAAACAAGGTAATTTACCATCTGATTGGTTGAGTGGGAAAAACAAACTGAGGAGCTGAGGAGAACACTGTAGGCAGGAAGGGCTGCCCATGCTCAGACCTTTACATTTGTGTGCCTGACTTTGTCCTGCTTGTTGACGGAAAAATATTTTTAAACGGAATAAATAGCTTTACTCTATGACACTATTTATCATTTCATTTCCTGCTCTTTCTAGAGTTGTTACCACCGCTGGTGACTGTGCTGTCAGGAAACTGACAACTGTCGCAATATTCTTAGATGGCTTCAAAGACATGTTTCCCTGTTGTCAGAATTAAGTGGTGTGCAAGCCAGGCTCCAGTCAACCTTAAATCCCATCAGTTAATTTCATGAGCACACAGTAAAAAAAAAAAAGCCATTCTGTGCTATTGAACTCTCTCATGTGGGTGGTGGGGAAACAGGGTGGCTACATTTTCCTAATTGTGCGAGAGTGGATGGAAGGATTGAAGACTACATTTCCCTGACAATAGGCAGGTGAGAACAAGAACTGGGGGCTGCATATTTTGTACACTGAGCGGGTGAGAAGGGGGATGGGAAGTTGCATTCTTATGGCACCTAGTGGATGGGAGGGAGAATTGGGGGAACTGCAATTTTTTTGAGGGTGGGAGCCACCAAACCTTCTTTCCATAACACTATTTCTGTGCTATATAAAAACTTAAGCTGCTAAATGTTTCCACCTGGTAAAACCTGCTTCAAGGAGCTAGCATGCATGTGTCACTAAAACCTGCCCTTTCTGGTAGTAGAATTTTGCTGGAAGTGCAATCTATTTTCATCCCTACACTTCAATATACCTCCAGGAATACCTCCTTTCAGTGTGGCTAAAGGAATGTGTGCAGTGGAGCGACATGCAAACTTTTAGCCATGTAAAGGGATGGCAATCTTTGGACAGATTTTATCCACAGAAATCGCTTTTAAAACTGACCTTCAATCTTTATCCAACTTAGGCTTGTCTGACTGAGAATGAGGATGATAAACAATTTTATTGTTTGGAAGCACTGATTCTTTGAGTGTAATGGTAAAACGATCTGCACACACGTTTGAGTAGTGGGAATGGTACCTTCTGCAGAGGATGCTTGTATGCTCAAGATTTATGCACTGTCAAACTGTCAGCTGTCTACTTAAGACTCGAGAGTGGAATGCAGAGCTAAGTGAAGCACCTTGTGAGCCAATAGCTATTGTGCTAGCGTTTCAACCTGCTAAATTATTCTTATGCATTGCAGCAATTTGTTTTAAAATGAATAGCTCAATAGTTCATCCTGTTTTTTTGTTAATTTTAAGCAAAACACAGCTCTGCAAAATATTAGATATTTAAGCAACTTCTGGATTCGGTGTTGTAAAATTAAGGCTGTTGGTGGAGGGGGGGGGGATCTGTTCCCTCCCCTACGCGGTTTCCTGAGTGAATATTTATGGTTCCTTTATGAGTGGCCTGTTACCCCAAAGGGATGGGTGTGCCAGAGGGGTGGTAGGATGACGACCATAATGTGACATACATATTGCAAGAGCTGTTATAGTGGTAACGTGTGGGAGTATTATACAAGCCTTGAGTAAGAGGGGTTTGTTTTTGGGTCTTTTTTCTAGGGATGTTCAGTCATTTGAAGCAACATGAAACGTTGATAGAAAACCCCGAAATTTCAACTTCTCATTTATCATTAGCATGCAATATTGAGCAATAAATCATGCTATGGGTGAATAGTGTGTGCTATTGAGCAATGGTACATGTCATTGAGCGATAATACATGTTATTAAACAAAAATGCGTACACCATTGCTTAATAGTACATACTATTCACCCAAAGTGCAGTGTATGTTATTAATGACATTTCCCCTGAAATGAAATTTAAAAAAAGTAAAAAGTTATACAAACAACATGGGAAACAAAACAAAATAAACGTTTTTGGCCTGCATACACCTATTTTTTTCAGTTGTAGCTCTATTGGGAGGATAGCCAGAATTGGGGGAGGAGTACTTGGACCCTACAGTCAGGGGGGTGTTAGTCCTTGAATAGCTAGCCCTGGATTGAAGGGGTCTATCAGTCAGCATCCGGCTTCAGTTTATGACTCTAGTGGGAGGGCAGCCAGGATGCAGGGAGAAGTGCTTGGGCCCTACAGTAAGGATGTTTTAATGCTTAAATACCTAGCACTACAGGAAGGGGAGAAAGTGTTTAGGGAAGGATTTATTCTCCACAGGGGACAAGAAGTAGATTTGAAGAGGCACCAAAAGGAACCTAAGTAGGAGAAAAATTAAAAAAAAAATGATTTCTAGAGAGACTGGGTCTGGCTAATTTCTGAAGTTAGTGAAGATAAAGGAGAAATTTCAGAGGATGCTGTTCTCGTGCTAGAAGATTTTGTTTCAAAAATTTACCATGTATATGGCATTTTATCTGAAGTAATAATTCTAAAATATTGTGTGATGATTCCGAAAATGGCCTGGACTTTGCACTTTTACGAGTGCCTGTTTTGGAGTGAAAGGACTGGCAGAGGAAAGGAGGAGGGTATTTCATAGAAACAGGGCCTTGAGAGCTCACTTTTTCAACATGGCTCTAAAAGTCAGGAGCCTGGGGTTTTGCCCCCACCCCACATTGCACACCTGTGGGTATGTTTACAATTGGGCTAACAGTTAACCAGGGCCATCTGCAATTAGTTCTCATGTTACTCAATGGGACCTAAATGCAGATAGCCTGGGTTTGATTTTATAGAGAAAACCAGAATCGGTCCCAGGACTGATCTCCGAGGCACTTCACTATTCATATTTATTTCTTCCACGTGAATTCCATTTACCACCACCCTCTGTCGTCTGTCAGTCAACGTATTTATGATCTAGTTCATCATACTGGGATCTATCCTGAGACTGCTCAGTTCATTTGCAAATCTCCTATGAGGAAAAGTATCAAAGGCTTTGCCGAAATCTAAATAGATCAAATCCGGGACATGCTCTTGATCTAGTTCTGTGGTCACCCAGTCAATGAAATCAAACAGATTTGTTGGCCATGATCTTCCTTTGGCTATTTTGGCAACAAATGCACAAACTTTTTAA
Source organism: Ichthyophis bannanicus (assembly GCA_033557465.1). NCBI lineage: Eukaryota > Metazoa > Chordata > Amphibia > Gymnophiona > Ichthyophiidae > Ichthyophis > Ichthyophis bannanicus. Next base: position 168,073,055 of record CM066034.1, read on the forward strand.
TGCCAATAATGTTTTCTGAATCTGAGGGATGAATGCAGCAAAGTGTGCTGCCATTAGCACAGGTGATAGCGCAGTGTTTGCACACAATTTTCTGAGCTGGTGTGCAAACACTGGTGCGGAATGCTGCAAGGGATCTAACTCAAGCATAATTGATGTGCAAATGGCTGCACACATGGTAACTCACAGAGCATTTAAATCTATTTAAGTAGATGGTAATGAATCAATCAGCTATGCAGTGCTGATAGGGAGATGTACAGAAGACCGGAAGGCTGAGCTCAATGTTGGGATTTTTACACAAGGTCTGAGAAGACATAAAGGGTTAGCTCAAAGGCCTGCACTCAGTGCTGGTGAAGAGTTTCTTGAGTGTACAGCATCCACGACTTTTTTCTTGCCTTGCTGAAGACAGTACTGAAAAAGGAACCAACGGCAGGGGAAGTGTGCATTATTCCAGCAACTTCCCCTGCCGTAGGTTCCTTTTTCAGTACTGTCTTCAGCAAGGCAAGAAAAAAGTCGTGATTCGAATACCAGAAAATTATTTACAATTAGTCTGTTCTTGATGGCTCATGTGCTTTCAATATTATGCATTTTTGAAGAGGTAATCAAAACAATGTAATGTATTGTGGGGTTGAGAGTAAGTAGAGAAATTGTGGAGTGTAAGGTGTTTGATTCTTCTCAAGGTTATGTCAGGTCAATTAGTTGAAGTGATCTCTGGTTGTCCAAAATGTTCTATAAATAAGAAAGTTTTGAGATGTGTGCAGAAGGTGGAAAGGTCAGTTATATTTCTAAGTCCCTGTGGTAATGAGTTCCAGAGCATTGGAGAGAGATACTCAAATACCCTGTTACTTGTGTATTGTTTTGTAATTCTGTAATCCGTGGGGAATAGGAGGGTGTTATTCATTGCACCTTTTCGGTGTCGATCATTGTTTTTTTTTTTGATAAGCTGAGATAGGGTAAGGGGGGGGGGGGCTAATTCTCTGATGATTTTGAATGCTGTCAATGATAAGTTTATATTTAATCCTTCATGGTACATCAAGAAGAGATCATATCACCCCCGTTCTGAAACATCTGCACTGGCTGCTGGTACAGTGCAGGATATTCTTCAAGATTCTAACGATGACCTTCAAAGCCATCAACAAGTGCTCCTCCTCCTCACTCACTGTTCTCATCCGAACCACCCCCCTCAAGAGAGTAAGGAGATCAGCTGCCATCAATACCCTTACACTCCCGAAGGCAATCACCAGATGCTCTCAGACCACGAGAAACAGAGCCTTTGCCTTCTATGCCCCCTCCTGTTGGAATGCCCTTCACCGTCCATTAGAGCCATTAATGACCTCTCCCAGTTTAGAAAGGCACTGAAGTACCACCTGTTCCTCCAGTGCTATACCGAACCAAACAACTTCTCCCAGCCTGTCACACTCATGACCCAGGCCAGCACCTCCAGCACAACCACCTTACTCACCTCCAGCCCCTGCCTTCGATAGTCCCACCCAAACCCTCCCCCCTATGTACAGCCGACCCCACCTGTAGACAATGAGGAACTGTTACCAGAGAGAATGTAAATACTGACGATATTAGCATGTAAACAATTCTGAGCAGCCCATAACAGTCTGCTACAGCCAAAAATGTATATAGTTACCCTGTTTAACCCTGTATAAAGAACCTGTTTACTGTAAGTCCAGTGAGGCCCTGCCTACACTGGACAAATGCGTTACTTGTAAACCGCACTGATCTCAAATAGCGCGGTATAAAAGAAACATAAATAAATATAGAAACATAGAAAACATAGAAAAATGATGATAGAAAAAGACTACATGGCCTATCTAGTCTGTCCTTCCATACCAACAACTACAACAGTCCCCTATTTTCCATAGAGACCCTTTGTGTTTGTCCCATGCTTTTTTGAATTCAGATACTGTCCTCATCTCTACCACCTCCACTGGAGACTATTCCATGGATCCACCACTCTTTCCATAAAGAAATATTTCCGCATATAACTCCTGAATCTATCCCCTTTCATCCTCATCCCATGTCCCCTCATAGCAGAACTTGCTTTCAATCGTAAGAGGCTCTCCCCCTGTGCATTTATGACACGGAGTTATTTAAACATCTCAATCATATCACCTCTATCCCGTCTTTCCTCTAAGGTGTACATATTAAGATCCTTAAGTCTGTCCTCATATGCTTTGCACGGGGAGCCAATGAAGGATGTGATATGATCTGTAACACCTAGATATTTTACTTCATCTTTCACATTTAGAATGGTTTCATTGACAATGATGTTGCTTGGCGATGTGTAATTTTGATTTTTGGAAATTATTAGTACTTCTGTCTTTTTATAGTTGATGTTCAATCCATGGGATTGGAGTCAGGCATCAATTTCTGTAAAACTTGTAATTATGGGATCAAGTATTTGTGTCCCTACATTAAAAGGCACGTATAGCATTATGTCATCGGCATAACTTGTGTTGAAAACTAAAATACTGTACAGTAAAAGAAAACATGATACATTCATAAGGTACATTGAGATCTGCGTCATCTCCTATCATTGCGCCCATATTCAAACTCACTCTGTTACTGGCACCGCGATTGTATTCTTTCATGCATTAGAAGCTCAGCCTAATTAAAAACAACAGTCCAACATCACAGTTTTTTCCATTTTCCATCCCACTGCATACATTTTACTATATGCACACAGAGTCAAATACAACCTAATGGAGCCGGTGTGATCCTCAATCCTGCATTGATCATTATCAGGTTCTCTTAACTCCAAACAGTGGCGGTTTCCCACATTTATATTATATTAAATTACATTAGCAATACCAGTTCTTCTAATAATAATCCTTATTTTGATTATCTTTAAGCCATTTCGAAAGTTCGTGTTTGATTAACTTTGCCCCCTCCACCTTTTTGGCATGAAAGTATCAGCCTTTAATACTGAGACGCGGCCAGAGACCACCGCTTTCAAGCTTATGCTGAAAAGCGAGATACGTTGTGATTCATTGGTCCAGGCAAGTCTTTCCTGTCTTACAGCTCTATGTTCTTCGTATAAGTTGTCTCACAAAAGCATGCTATGTAAGAGAGTTAGAACCGTTTATTATCGCATTATGCTACTATGGGTTTTTGATTTACTATTATTATGCTGAAGCCAAGGATTGGTACATAGCACTCCAGGTTTCACTACGCATTTCCTGCAAAGCATACACATTCCTGCGATGTTCAGTCAATCACTATATTGCTTTCAATGGCATGCACATTTCTCTTTATTTTGGTCATACTTTCAGGCCGATGCAGAAAGCTAGCGCAGGCTTTATGAGCCCATAACACCACGTTTAAACACATTTTTATCATCCTTTACATGCAGGAAATAGGCATAAATGCTGGCAGAAAAACTAGCGCCCAATTAACGCCATGCGTATTTAAATGAATCCTAATTAAATGTATTTTAATCTGCTGGGCTCGTATGCAAATCATGGCTACACCAGATGCAGAGACAAGCGTAGATGATTTCGCAACCAGCCATAGTGCCAACATTTTTACTGCAGGGCCTGAGTAGAAGTAAACCTCTATCGCATGCCCCTGACAGTATTTTGACGGCACCAGGTACTTTCCCCGATGCCTAGATCATCTTCTCCCCAAATGATTAGGCATCGAGCAAAGTGCCCAATGCCATCAAAACACTGTTGAGGGCCATGCCTGACAAAAAAAGAATCCCTGGTGGCCCAGCGGCGGCGATCCCCCCACGACAGGAAAAGGCCCTGATGACATCAAAACACTGTTGGGGACCGGTGTCCCGACAAAAGTAATTACCTGGTGGTCCAGCAGCCCCTAGAACCCTGCAACCCAAAGTAAGATTAAAATTAGTTGGTAGTCTAGTGGCCCCTTGAACCCCCCACCCCAACCCAAAGTAAAATTAAAATTACATGATGGTCTAGCAGCCCCTAAATTCAAACACTGCCATGTGCAGTGGATCCTGGAATGCACCGGGCAGGGTTAGACTGTCATATAAGGCATAGTCTACCTTATATGGCAGTCTGACCTCACCGGGTGCATCCCAGGATGTACCGCTCTGGGCCAGGCATTACCATTTTCAACATGGCAGACCAGAGGAGGAACATGTAGGCAGCCCTCCCACCTATTTTTAAGGTATGGGGGTGGGAGTGTTTGGATTTAGGGGATGCTAGACCACCAGGTAATTTTAATTGTACTTTTACTTGGGATTGGGGGGGTTCAAGGCGCCACTAGACCACAAGGCATTTTTAATTTTAATTTTACTTGGGGTGGGGGTTTAAACCCACCAGGTAATTACTTTTTGTCAGGGGACCAGCCCCCGACAGTGTTTTGATGGACTCAGGGGCTGTTCCCAATGCCGCAATCGTCCCCAGTGACATCAAAATACTGTCGGGGGGGAACGGGCCATAGGGGAACAGGCCGCTGGGCCACCAGAGATTGTTTTTTTTGTCAGGTACGGCCCCTGACAGTATTTTGATGGCATCGGGGGCTTTTTTCAATGCCACGATTGTCCCTGATACCTTCAAAATACTCTTATGCAAATTAGCCATGTGGTGCCCGGAGAGCAATACAAACTAGCGCAGACTTCTTGTGCGCATGCTGAAGTGGTTCATTTGCTGTGGGAGAACGGGCCGCTGGGCCACCAGGGATTGCTTTTTGTCAGGTATGGCTCCCGACAGTATTTTGATGGCATTGGGGGCTCTTCCCGATGCCACAATTGTCCCCTGTGCCATCAAAATACTGTTGGGGGGAATGGGCCATGGGGGAATGGGCCACTGGGCAACCAGGGATTGTTTTTTTGTCAGGTATGGCCCCCGGCAGTATTTTGATGGCATCAGGGGCTTTTCCCAATGCCATGATTGTCCCTGATACCATCTAAATACTCTTATGCAAATTAGTCATGCGGTGACCGGAGAGCAATACAAACTAGCGCAGACTTCTTGTGCGCATGCTGAAGTGGTTCATTTGCATGTGCACTGTTAACATGGGGGTCATTTTTATACCCTATCCTTCCTGCATCGCATGTGTGCATTGTCAGGAGCGTAAAAAATCACTTCAGTGCAGATCTAGCGCTGGCTTTCTGTATCAACCTGTTTATTTGCAACCTTGTTTTTGATATAACCATGGTAGCATGGACCCGATGCCACCCTTTCTGGATACCCCACCCAACCGTACCAAGACATGATACAGATTTGGAAATAAAGTGGTCGCAGCTTTATTTAGAACAACCATTTAATGAACAGTCAAACAAATAATCAGCATAACAAGCCTCATCAGATCAGGTAGATAACCAGCTATACTACTAGCAAGGGGAGACCCTCACCAGCTATCGCCATGGTCTCATCCGTGGCCAAACTGTAACTGCCTCCTCCCCCATCGGACCAACCTCGCCATATTACTAGCAAAGGAAGGCCATCTTCTGAGTGACCAGTACGGCCACCCCAACCTTGTATTTCTGGGCCGAGATGACCGGCCATGGTCCAACCGCGGAGTTCAACTGGCACTAGATCCCAGAAAACCTCCGGGACACTGCCACACCCCAAAAGCTACAACTACCCTGCGGAACTCCCTGTCCCACAATGTCAAGGGAGGGTGGGTGGGACATGACTCACCCAGCTGTTGAGGTACCGGAGAGGAGGCAGGCACGCCCGATACAAATAGGGTCGCTCGCCCCCTTCCACCCTTTCCATCCGCTTTTCATCCATTCATTGGCTCTCGCCATGAAAATGGAAAGCCTCCAGGACCCCGCCACTGGCGCAGGGTGAGAGTCAAGGCCATTGTGCCGCTCCCCCCTAAAGCTGTGACCAGCGGATGTCTCTCTGAACCATCAATTCCAAGTCCTCCTGCCAATCGTTGAGGAGTAAATCCTACCCTACTGGGGACAGGTGAATGCCATCTTGCCTAAATAGGCCTGCACACTCTGCTTCAGCCCATGAGTGCATTATTTGATAGCCCCTTTGCTCGCACACCTATTGCCCAATCTGGTGGTTAATCTTGGCTAACCCACTTGACCAGTGCCACTGGCCCTAACAGGAAGGCCTTGGAAGGATGTCGGACCATAACAATAGAATACCAGGAAACATTCACAACTTCTCCACCAGGTCCTTCTTAGCCGTTCTTATGATCTGATTCTAAGAATAGAGATCATTGCCTCCTAGATGGAGCAGAATCACCACCGGGGACTTTGGACTCTATCATAATGTCGAAGAAAGGGCAGGAGCTGGCTCCAGCATAGGCCGCGCTCGCCAAGCCATAGCACATAAACCTCTGGCAACAGAGGCCCAAATTTCACCCTGCTGGTCGCCCCACTGCTCGCTGCCCAGCCCAAACGAATGACCAACTAGCCACAATGCCGGGGCCAGCGCCGCACATCTGAATAAAGAGAACAGAGTAAAGAATTGAGACAGTAATAAGCACCACCCGTTCCCAGACTCATAAGCGAACATAGCATGTGAAAGCCTGGAAATGCCATCTGCCAATCCTATGTATCACGTGGTCTGGCAAACCAACTGCAGCACACTGGTAGTGGCACCAGTATTAAAAGAATGGGATGTAAACAGATGAAGATCTTCTAACAGGAACCACAAAGCCAGTTGTAACATGGCTGTAAATTGAAAACGGGTCAAGGGGCGAGAATCACGGTGCCCAAACAGCAAATTTGGGTCCTATGGTCACAAGACCAAATACTACTGTATGCTCTATCGCATTCAAAACCACTGAAAGTTCTTTACTGAGCTGATCTGTTTTGGATCTGCCAGTAATATATGTATTTGACCTGCTTCGACACGCAAAAGCTCTCGCAACATACTGGTTGCTAGTGTGCCATGGGCAGAATTTATCACCAATTTGCTGACTCAAAAAGCCCCAAAAAAGGCCAATGAGAAAGCTGCTCAGAAAAGGGGCCACCTTGTATGCAGATTCCGCTACCTCCAACAGCACGCCACACAGACGTAGGAGCAACTGGTGTGTAATTGGACGTGTGGCATCATGTGGAGTTGGTGAGGATTGTTCCTAGCCTTGCAGGATCCTGCAGACCATGAATCGCCCTGCTGTAGTACCCCAGCCTGCTGCCCTAGAAAAAAAGGCAAACGACCTCAACCACTGTGGCGTTATCGCACCAAAAAAACACCTTGCGATTGCATAATCTGTCCAGCCACAAATCCAAAGTAACCACTACCAGAAAGAGCTTTAAGAATGTGATATTACATGTGAGGTTGGAATCAAGTCACTCTTCTGGCCAGCGGTCCGCACACCAGGAACCTCGAAAATAAATACCAAAACCTGAACCGCTTGCCACATCGACAAACAACTGCAGGTCCATATTGGAAACCTTGGCATCCTAGAAAACTGAGGTCCCGTTGAAATCCGCTAAAAAGGCATCCAAGACCCGTAAGTCCTCCCACATACACTTTGTCACCCTGGTGTGGTGGTGTGGCTTAGACACTCCTGCCATGGCTGCTGCCAACCGTTGTGAAAAGACACGACCCACAGGAAGGCACACAAAATTCAAAAATCCAACCAAAGACTGCATCTCTCGCAGAGTTACCTTGCCAGCAGCACACACTTCCACCACCAACACCCTGAGCTTAACAATCTTTGCCAAGGGAAGATGCGCAACCTTCTCCACCAAGTCCAGTATCAAGGAATGTGAGCTTCACTGAGGGACCCTTGTTTATTTTCTGATGCCAATGGAATGCCAAATTCCCAAGATAGACTAAGAAACCCTTTCAAAAGGGCGGTGCATGCATTCAAATGAGCTGGGTCAACAGACAAGAAATCCTCCAGGTAGTGAACAATATTGGGAATTCTACTCCGTTACACCAATACCCAATGCAGAAAAGTACTAAACTTCTCGAAATAAGCATATAATAAGGAGCAATCTATTGGCATGCACTTATTGAAATAGAAATGGCTCTGAAATGGAAACCCAGCAGATGGAAGGCGGATGGATGAACTGGAGAATGGAGAAAGGTGAATAGTGGAGTACTCCAGGGATCTCTGCTGTGTCCACTGTTTTTTAAAATATTCGTAAATGACCTGGAAATGGGAATAACGAGTGAGGTAATCACATTTGCAGATGACACAAAATTATTCAAAGTTGTTAAAACCAAAGAGGATTGTGAAAAATTGCAAGAGGACCTTGATAAATTGGAAGACTGGATGTTCAAATGGCAGATGAAATTTCATGTGGACAAATGCAAAGTTATGCACCTAGGAAAGAAAACTATGGTTACACGATGTAAGGTTCCATATTAGGAACTACACTCAGGAAAAAGATTTAGGCGTCAACATGCACAACATGTTGAAACCTTCCGCCCAGTATGCAATGGCAGCCAAGAAAGCAAATAGAATGCTAGGAATCATAAGGAAAGGAATGGGGAATAAAACAGAGGATATTATAATGCCTCTCTATCATTCCATGGTGCAACCACACCTTGAATATTGTGTGCAATTCTGGTCACCGGATCTTAAAAAGGATATAGCATTATTAGAAAAGGTACAGAGAAGAGCCACCAAAATGGTAAAGGGGATGGAAGGATACCCCTATGAGGAGAGGCTTAAAAGGTAAGGGCGGGGGGGGGGGGCGGAGCTTGCCACGGTGCGAAATGGCAGCCTAGAAGACTAGCTCTTGTTGCTTACTAAGAATACTGAGTCCCTCTCCCTTCAACGAAAAGTGAGTCTGGACAGAACAGTCAATATTGAACCGAGAAGATGTCAGCATTAAAACCAGCAAAACTAGATTTCCAACAGACAACTGGGATGGCAGCAAAAAGAGCGAAACAAGAGGCTGCGTCACCACAGAAAATGGCGTCGGAAAAGGAGGCGACGGATGGCCTAAGAGAAATTCTCGCTGAGATAAAACTAGTTAGAGAATTAATAACAGGCAACACTGAAACTTTACGGCAAGTACAAGAAGATTTGGCAGAAGTCAAAGATAAACTAATTGATGTAAACAACCGTTTAACTAAAATGGAAATGCAAGTACAAAAACATGACAACTTGCTGCTGCAAATTGGTCCAATAGTTAAACGTATTACAGCATTGGAAGCACAGATGGAGGACCAAAGTAACCGAGCGAGAAGGAACAACATTCGAATAACAGGAATACCAGAAGGAGTAGAAGGAACAGACCCTATTGGATACCTTGAAAAATTGATTCCAGAACTTTTGCAAGCTATGTTTCACAGATCTTTAGAGCTGGAGCGTGCTCACAGAGTTCCATCGCATAGAACAATTAGCAGTAAATATCCAAGGCCATTTGTGGAGAAATTACTGCGATACCCACAAACTCTTCAAATTCTTCAAATTGCTAAACAGAAAACCCCATTACAACTACAAGGGCATAAGACTGACTTTTATCCAGACATAAGCAAGAGAACCATGGAGCGACGGAAGGAACTGTTAGCTTGCCGTCCGGCGATGCAGAAATTGCAAGCGAGATACGGCCTGCTTTATCCAGAAAAAATGCACATAACATTGCATAATACTATGCACACTTTCGAAGATCCTGCAGCACTGCGCACGTTTCTTCAAAATCAGGAGCAAATGGAGACTGGAAGATGAAATCCGTTGAAGTACTGTATATATGATAGTATGAATGCGTAGAATTATGATGATTAATACGGTGGCTGATTGCAGAAAGTACTCATAAATATGCTGTAAATATTTTTATACAAGATGTGTAAGGTAACATTAAGGTATAAGGATTAGTGAAAAGCATGGAAGGGAGGGGAAGGAGACGACACTAAACGTAATAATAGCAATGATGGACTTCTGGGATCCAATTTGCACAATAGATGGGAACAACTTCACCACACAAGTGTTAATAGTTAAAAGGGTTGTAGAATGCTGGTTATATCAATCTACTAGAGACTTAATTATGCAAACAGTCAAAAGAGCTTACATAGTTTACTTTATAAAAGCAATAAATGATATTGAGACATGGCTAACTATAATACAAAGGTGCTAACCTTAAATGTGAAGGGCGTTACAAATCCGATAAAACACAAAAAACTTTTACTGTATTGTCAGAAGCAGAAGGCGGACATAGTCTATATTCAAGAAACACACCTAACACCAGGTGAATCAAACAAGGTAGGATCAAACGTTTATCAGAATATTTTATCAGCGCCAGCGTTGAATAAGAAAGGAGTGATAATACTGGTGCGGAGAGGCCTTGCACCGACTATTAAAGAGACCAAGGTTGACCTTAATGGCAGATGGGCCAAGGCAACAGTATAGCTAAATGAGCTAAATGACAATATATGCCCCTAATCAGGATGACCCAAATTTTTTCACAGAAATTGCAATGGAACTTACAGATGTTGCATCTACTCAAATAATTCTTGGAGGAGATTTTAACATAATACAAGATCCTTTAATTGATAGAACCCCATACAAACCACAAAACAAGCCCAAGGCCCAAGCAGTGATGCATGGTATGACTGAAGCTTTAGGTCTGGTAGATCCATGGAGGCTATTACATCCAAATGACAGAGAGTATTCATTTTACTCTCTGTCACACAGTTCCCAGACAAGAATTGATTTCTTTTTAGTATCAAATACTTTAGTGCCACAAATAGTATCATCAGAGATAAGCGTGACTACTGTTTCAGACCACGCGGCAATAGCATGTACATTTGATGCAAAGGTGGAAAAAAACCCCAAGTAAGATGGAGAATGGACAACACATTATTTGCTGATAGTTCATTCTTGACCTATATGTGAGAAGAAATAGCTAACTACTTTCAGTTAAATCTGGCCACTGAAACATCAACTTAGGCTTGGTGGGAAGCGTTCAAAGCCAATATGCGGGCACATATAGCAACATACGCCATACAATCAATGAAAGAAAAAAAGAAAGTGCTAACAGAGCTCGATGCACAAATTTAAACAGGAGAAAGAATACTAACGAAGAGAACGGATCCGATGATCCTACAGCGATTGCAGAAACTGCGATACCAATATAACTCAATCCTTAACGTAGAGGCGCAACAACAAATTAAATCTCAACAAAGTGTATACTACCATGAAAACAACAGAGCGGGTACCCTATAATCTCATACACTAAAAGCCAAAGGAGCGGCAACACGTATTACTGTGCTGCAGAATAAGGATGGAGATCTACTAACTAAAGATGAACATATATTAGAGCAAGGTAGAAAATTCTATGCCAAGTTGTACCAGTCAGAAATAAAATGGGACAAAGTAGCGTTTGATAAGATGGTCTCTAATATAACAAGACCAAAACTTTCCAAGGCCCAGGTGGAATCGCTGGAAGAAGATATTGATGAGGAAGAGATCACATTAGCCATCAACCAACTGACTCCCGCTAGAATTCTATTCAAAGTTTGAAAAATGTATAGTACCTAATTTGCAGACATACTACAGTAGACTAAGCGATGAATACCCCGTGGTGGGCGCAATGTCAGAAGCCATTATTGTTATACATCCCAAACCAGGCAGGGATCCACAGAGGATTGAAAATTATAGACCCATCTCTCTCTTAAATGCTGATTACAAAATATACGCCAAATTGCTGGCTAACAGATTAAATAAAGTTCTTAGCACGTTAATACATCCAGATCAATGTGGTTTTATGGCTGACGGATCTACCACGGACAACGGAAGGCTACTGGCACAAGTGTTGGTGCAAGCACAGCAAATATCGGAGCCAGTAATTGGCTTAGCACTAGATGCCAAGAAAGCATTTGACAGGGTAGAATGGTCATACCTCGTTCAAGTACTGAGATGGTTTGGAATGGAAGAAGGAATGATAAGGAGAATTTAAATACTATACGCTAATCCCTCAGCGCGGATTGCAGCGAATGGAATGCTCTTGGCATCTTTCAAACTATTCAGAGGCATGAGACAAGGATGCCCTCTCTCGCTGCTCTTATTTAATGTAGCGCTAGAACCACTAGCTATCATGATTCGACAACATAGGAGTGTAGAGGGGATAAACATCAAAGGATGTCATTGTAAGCTATCGGCATACGCAGACGATCTTCTCCTTTTTCTGAAACCCAGCTCATTAACAACAGTGTTGTGAACTATAGAAACATATTCAGCAAATTCAGGATATAAGGTGAATTTAACCAAGACCACAATAATACCCCTAAATGCACAAGCCTCAGAACCGATAATGCAGGATTACCCATTCCAAAAGGCGCAATCTTCATTTAAATATTTAGGAATTACATATGGGATTACGATACAGGAAACAATGGAACAGAATATGGAGCAATGCGAAAAGATTATAAAAGAATATATGACTAAATGGATGCCATTGTATTTAACTTGGTGGGGAAGACTGGAAACCATAAAAATGGTAATAGTTCCAAAAATCAACTATATTCTAAGTATGATTCCTGTCTTATTTGCACAAAAATTCTACAAAAAATTAGGATGCCTCCTACTAAAGTTTCTATGGCAAAATAAAACCCCCAGGATCGCGGAAAGTAAACTAAAACAACCCAAAACAAAAGGTGGTGTACGTTTCCCAGATTTCTACTGGTATCACTTAGCCTCCTTGTTAAAGCAAGGGGCACAATGGACTAGAGAAGAGGACAAGGAAAATGGCCCTAGGTGGCTACAAGTAGAGCAAGCTATTAGTGGCCCAATACCAATACAATTGCGCATAGGAGTGGGATGGACTCAACGAAAGTTACACAATGAAATACTGCAAGAAACACAACAAGCATGCCAAAAGATAAAACAGTGTATCAAGCCCGCGCTTTGGGAGCTGATGCTGAAACGAGGATTCTGCAGGGCAGGGGGGGCCCCGCGGGGTGCTTGATTCTGCAGCTGCCACGGCGGCGGCGGCAGCAGCAGCAGCCGGTTTGTGGTTTTTTTTATCTAGCTGGGCTGATGGGGGGGGGGGGGCTAAGACTGTAAGTGGGCTGATGGGGGGAGGGGGGTTAGGACTGGTAATAGGCTATGGGGGGTTAGGACAGGTAATGGCCTATTGGGGTTAGGACTGGAAGTGGGCTGATGGGGGATTAGGATTGGTAATGAGCTATGGGGGGGCTAAGACTGAAAATGGGGTGATGGGGGTTAGGACTGGAAGTGGGCTGATGGGGGGCTTGGACTGGTAATGGGCTATGGGGGGGCTAGGACTGGAAATGGGCCGTGGGGTGGGGGGTAAGACTGAAAATGGGGTGATCGGGGTTAGGACCAGAAGTGGGCTGATGGGGGGCTTAGGACTGGTAATGGGTTGTGTGGGGGGGGGGGATTTGGACAGGAAATGGGTTGTGGGGGGGAATTGGACTGGTAATGGGCTATGGGGGCTAGGACTGGAAATGGACTGATGGGGGGCGTTAGGACTGGTAATGGGCTATGTGGGGGGCTAAGACTGGAAATGGGCTGATGGGGGGACGTTAGGACTGGAAGTGGGCTGATGGGGTGGTAGGACTGGTAATGAGCTGTGGGGGGGGGGTAGGACTGAAAATGGGGTGATGGGGGGTTAGGACCGGAAGTGGGCTAATGGGGGGCTTAGGGCTGGTAATGGGTTGTGGGGGGGGCTTAGGACTGGTAATGGGCTATGGTGGTGCTGGGACTGGTAATGGGCTGTGGGGGTTGCTAGGACTGGAAATGGGCTGAGTGGAAGGGAGGCTTGAACTGCAAATAGCTGATGGGACGGGGTCTTCGAATGGAAATGGGTTGAGTGGGGGGGGGCTAGGACAGGAAATGGGCTGTTAGAGGGGCTAGGATAGGTTTGGAAATGGGCTGTTGGGGGGTGCTAAGATTGGAAATGGGCAGTAGTGGGGGCTTGAATTGAAATGGACTCATGGAGGGGCTAGAACTGGAAGTAGGCTCATGGGGGGCTTGGATTGGAAATGGGCTGAGTGGAGGGGAGCTAGGATTTGACATGGGCTGATGGTGGGGCTAGGAAAGGACTAGAAATGGGCTGATGGGGGGCTGGGATTGGAAATGAGCTAATGGAGGGACTCGGATAGGACTGGAAATGGATGGGGGAGCTAGGACTGGAAATGGGCTGATGGTGGGACTAGGATAGGATTGGAAATGGATGGGGGAGCTAGGATTGGAAATGGGCTGATGCAGGGACTAGAAGGGAGCGGATGCTGGTTGGGGCTGGAACTAGAAGGGAGCTGATTTTGGGAGAGGATTAGAATGGGATAGAGCTGGGAGAGTGAAATGGAGAGGGAAACATATTTTGTGTGGGAGGGAAAAGAAATCTACAATTGGCCAAATATTGGAAGAGTAAGTGGGGATTGAGGATGGAGGGGTAAAATTTGAGTGGATGAAAAAGGAATGAGGAAAGAGGAAAAGATTAGTATGTTAAAGCCGATGTAGAGAGAGGATGGAAAAAAACTAGAAGGGAGAAGAAAGGACAAATGGACAGCAGATGATGGAGAGTTAGTAGAAGACACGAAGAAACCAGAAGAAGGTAGCTGGAGCAATTGCAACTGAAAAAAATGCACAAAAGGTAGAAAAATATCTCTTTATTTTGAATTTATTAACTGGAATATGTCAGCTCTGAGAAATGTGCATCATTAACATCTGCGCTTTGTTTAGTACAAGAGGAAATTAATTTATAGTTTTATTTCTACAGTGTTGTACATTCCAAGTTTGGCTTTTGGGGTTCCCAGTTTAATTATTGTCTTCCTGTTTCTAAATTGTGATTCCTTGTTTGGTGATGGTCTGTGTTCTGCATGTGTAACTGAGCTGAGATATTCTGTTTATGTAATTCCTATCTGACATTGCCACTTGTTCCCTTTCCCCAGTAGATCATGTATTGTTATTCTCTGAAATGTATTGGTTTAATATTTCCAGTGTTGCCTTTTGATAGGTAGGGTCTGGTGCTTTGTGAGTCCTGGTAGTGCTGTTATGATACGGCGGGTTTACTATGGGTTCTAAATGGGCAGTGTTTGTAGTAGTTCCTAATGTGCCTGGCGGTTGGCACTGGATTATAGTAATGTAGAAATCTTTTAGTCTTTCTTTATCCATACACTCATTAAGAGGCATGTTTACTAAAAGTTAGTGTATGGTAACATTATGCAAATATTTATTCAAATGAAGCACCTTATGCAAATGAGACCCCGCACTGAGTCTCCGCACATGGCCCCTCACCCCCCTTGGGCCGCCCCTGGGTGGAGGCCCCTTTCACTGCCACTGCCTTTCCTCTCTGTGCCGGCATGACTAAGGGACTCCGGCCCTCAATGCTCTCTGCAGTCTCCTTCCTGTTTCTCTTCTTGGTTTTTTCTTTTGGACGTGGCCACATAGGACCGGAGAGACCAGGAACGCTGCAAACAGGCACCAACCGCCGAGAAAGAGAGGCCGCCAGCCCAGGAGAAAGGCAGCTGACATGTGACTCATCCAGCTGCCAAGATACCAGAGAGGGGAAGGAGGCAAGAGTGCCCGATACAAATAGGGTCGCTTGCCCCCTCCCACCCCTGCCATCGGCCCTTCATCCATTCATTGGTTCCTGCCGTGTTTTCGTTGCAGGATGCAATGGATTCAACCTTTGCCTCCCTGCTCATTCCCTCCTTCACTCCCCCACCAATGATTAGCCCTCGCCGGCTCCCCATCTCAATCCCAGGCCATGGAGGAGGGTTCCCACCCCGCAGCCTGGACTCTTTTTAAAAGTTGGCATTCTGAAAGAATATATTTTAATTACGCATTTATCTATTATTTATTTGATCATTTACTCTGTATTTTTTTCAGTATTTTAAATTATTTATTATTTATTTTGGTCTTAATTTAATGAATATGGTATTTATTATTGTTTTTTAATGTTTCTATTATTGTTAACATGATTTTATTAATCAATTTGTATATTTTAGGCTAGTTTCAGTCCTGGACGTTCCAGCCCTCTGTGTGCCTGGTCGGAACTGGACGCACAGAGTTAGCCGGGATTCTGATCCCATGGGGCACGTCTAGTCCTGCGGGATCAGAATCGCATACAGGCCTGTACGTGCAGGTGAGGACCCCGATTCTGGTTGGCCTACACGTACAGGCCTTGCCTGGATAACTCAGTCAGGGCTCCTGAATGCAGCCGTGCCACCATGGCGTCCGTTGCCATGGCATTGTGGCTCTATTCAGGAGCCGTGATCCCTGGCCACCAGTAAAAAAGTTTCATTCCCTGCAGCCTGATTCCTGATCTGGCCTCCCAAAAGTCCTGGTTTAGGCTGCGGGAAATCCTCTCTACCCCCCCTACCTCTTACGATGGCTGGGCCTGCTGTTTCCCACCAGCTAGGGGAATTTATTCCACCTTAGAGGTGGAATAAGTTCCCCGTACAGGCAGCCGGCCCTGGACGTACAGTGCCGACATTGGAATCATCCCTGTATGTCCAGGGGCCGCCGACCACCCACTGCCCGACCTAATGCCACCCCCTACTCCGCTCCTTTCCCACCCCCATCTAACTTCCCCGTACAACATGCAGGGAAGTTAGTCAGGATCAGAAGAGGGCCTGAATAGCGGGGATGGATGTCCCAATGGGATGTCCATACCCGCTATTCATGCCTTGGAATGACCCCGTTTATATTTTGAGGAAATTACCCCATGAGGACGGCGTTTTAATAAAGCATCTGTGACTACTTCCATGTTGACCACCTCGCTTCTTGTATTTTCATGCTATCTGGTGCATAAATATCATTATTCTGAACAGAACGTCTGTGCAGAATAATATTGCTATATGTACCAGATAGCAGTCCAGCACATGAGCACAGCTGCCAAACTGGGCTTGTTTGTGTGCAAGAAATAGGTGCTGCTAATGCAGAACCCTTTGTGCATGTGCCTAACTTGATCTCATTGTTTGTTTGATTTAGGATTTTTTAGCACAGTGCATTTGCATGCTGTTTGCATGTATTAAACTTCCTTTAGGAAACCCGGCACTAGAGTTTTAGCACTGGACTCTAGCACAGGATTTCTGAATCGGAGGGGGGCACCAACAAGGATGGAAGAGTAGAGAGTAGAGAGAAGAGAGTAGAGAGAATAAAAGAGAAATAACACCAGAAGCCTTATGAGAAGAGACTTGAAGACCTAAATATGTACACTCTGGAGGAGAGGAGGGACAGGGGAGATATGATTCAGACCTTTAAATACTTAAAGAGAAATGATGAACAAACAAACCTCTTCCAAAGATGGGGAAGCTGTAAAACTACAGAGCATAACATGGATCTGCAAGGTGGTAAATTGAAAGGTAATGTCAGGAAAAACGGAGTTACTTACCTGTAACAGGAGTTCTCCGTGGACAGCAGGATAGGTCAGCCACACGGTTTGGGCATTTTTTTTTTTTTTGTAGAGAGCTAGCAATTCCGTCTTAAGGCAAAGGCGGAAGCGGGGAGGTGGGACCTCCTACACATGCTCAGAGAAATCTGAGCTCTAGAGAGCACTTCCGCACGGCGCCGTCGGATGACGTCACCAGGTGTGGCTGACACATATCCTGCTTGTCCTAGGAGAATTCTTTTTCACTGAAAGGGTGGTGGATGCTTGGAATGCCCTCCCGATGGAAGTAGTGGGGGCAAACATGGTGATGGAATTCGAAATGGCATGGGACAGACACAGTGGATCCCTTTACAGCAAAAGGATAAAATCAAAATAAACTGAAGTATCTAATTTCTCAACAAATCTAGGGGTGTCCTAGATGGACTGGTGGGTTCACCCCTAAACAAAGACATGGGGAGGGGTGGCCTGCACAGAACATCAGGTGCACCTACTCTTTCCTTCTTACTGGGCAGACTAGATGGACCATACTGGTCTTTATCTGCCGTCATTTACTATGTTACTATGTAGCACCTCTAGTGCCTTTCTTTCTCTTTGAGCCTTCCCCCACCATGATTTTTATCCCATTTTCTGAAGGGAGGATCATTCCACGATTGAGTTCTACAGCTGGTTACAGGGGATGGAGCTGCTGTGGGGCACTGGACAGTTGCTCAATGTTCCCCTTCCAAGGGTCACCCTGCATCTGAGTACGAACATCTTCTTTCTAGGCAAAACCCACTGATCATACATGCTGTCTGGCACAGTGCCTTCTAGGCTAGGACGATTAGATACCTCCTGCTGTCAGAGTTATGAACAAGGATGCATGGGGATAGCCATGCTATGTACAAAATAATAGACACACCTAGAGGACAAAGAGTGACTATTACCAGTTACTCTTCTTGCCTCTTCTGTAAGTCTGCTGTTTAGAGTCACCAGGGGCCTTTGAAATGAGGGCAGCATGCTGCCCTCAGGGTGGTGTTGAACAAAGTACATACTTGTAGACCATCTAATCACCAGACCTGCATGCTTTCTGACCATATACCTGTTGAGGACTACCCTGCCACCTTTGGCATGTCTTGGATGTTTAGTCTTCTATCTTTCTGTTTGAGAAGACTAGAGTAGACATCGATGTACACTATGTGCTGCTGGAGTGACAATGAATTTTTCTCTAGACCTATGATTCCCAAACCTGTCCTAGGGACCCTCAGCTAGACGGCTTTTCAGACTATCCAAAATGCATGTGCATGAGATGGATTTGCATGCACTGCTTCCATAGTAGCATAATAGATGACGGCAGATAAAGACCAGTATGGCCCATCTAGTCTGCCCAGTAAGGTGGTCAGAGTGGTTGTACTTACTGTTCTGTGCAGGTCATCCCCCCTATATGCCTTTGGTTAGGGTTCTACTTGTTGCTCTGTGCAGGTCACCTCTCTATTTGTTGAAAGGCTAAAAGATGTTTAATTTTTTTCTGTTACATCCTCTTGCTATATAGGCATACTGATATATCTCATGCATATGCATTGCAGACAAGGCTTTTTTTGAGAGTGCTATGAAGTACCGGCACCTTTTTCGTTGCCTGCTGACATTGACCCATGGTCCTCATGTATTAATGAAAGAGCACTACATATGAGTGTTGGCATCTTTTTTTTTCTAGGATAAATGCATTTATTGCAGATAACCTGAAAACCTGACTGGCTGGGGGTCCCTCAGTACAGGTTATGAGAACCACTGACCTAGACTAATACTTTGTTTTATACATGTTGCACTCGCTCCTTTATTGAATATACTCCTTTATTGAATATATGCTTTCAAGTGAGGATATTTTTCAGACTCTGGACTCTGTAAAAAGACTGAGCTTGGTTCAGAAAATGGACTGGTGTGCTCTGCTTCCTGGATATTGTCAGGCATAAATGGAGGGAAGTTCATCCAGTGGCTGATGGAAAACACATTAGCTCCATGAAAAATATTGATACAATTTATTTTCCTATGTAACAATGAAACTCTGTTTTGGCCACCATATGGCGTTATTGGTGATTTTTCAGAGGCTGGGAGGTTATCTGAACAAATAAATACAGAAGTATGAGCGCATGAGTCTAGGATAGTGGTAGAGGGAGGAGGGAGGAAAGAAGTGCAAAAGGGGGGCTGTATAGTTGGTGAAATGTTTATGCAGTAGGTATGGATTATCAATGTTAGTTTTAGAGATGAGCACAAGCAAAAACATTTTGGCTCATTTTCAAATGTTTTTGAATTTTTTCACGATTTTCGGTTTATTTATTTTACAAGATTTGGTATTACCACCATTCGATTAGGAGACCATCAAAGTGGTTTACAATATCCAGAGAAGGCAAATTCATTATGATAAATACACAGAAAGGGCAAAGACACAACAGGTAGGGGATTGGGTAGAACAACAATGGCATAGCTCAATGGTCCTGTGATACACAATGGAAAGCAAAAGGAAGAATGACAACGCGGAGTACAGGAGCCTCTAAGTATTGCTGAATGTTATACAGAAGAGCCAGTGCTTTAAACCCAATTTAAATTTCTTGGGGGATTTCTCTAGTCTTAAAATGAGAGGAAATGAGTTCCAGAGTGTAGGCGCCAAGAAACTAGAAGCTGTCATTTGAGTCCTTTCAAGTTTAAACTGGGAGGGTAGTGGCACAGTGAGAAGGCTAGAGTGGGATGATCATTTAAGTTTATTTATTTATTTTATTTAATAGTATTTTTATACCGCCTTATCTTACAATCAAAGTGGTTTACAGAGAACATATAGTAACATTCAGGTAAGGGTAGCATGCAGGAGGTGCCCGGAGGCAGAACTTATGTACATAGCAACATGGACAGGGTTATCTTGGATTGGGCATGAGAATAAGAGGGAAGGACTAGGTATTGTCTTTGAAATGGTCAGTGAAGAGAAAGGTCTTGAGAAGCTTTCTGAAGTCCTTTAAGTCCTTCGTTGTTCTGATTTTTTCAGGCAGAATGTTCCAGATTACGGGAGCAGCTAAGGAAAGGGCTCTCTTTGTAGTGGAGTTCTTCGCTTTAGTGTAAATGCTGGGGATCAGTATGGTGTCTCTTGTGTTCTGCCTCTTAGGTCTGCTGCTTGAGTTTGTACATATGAGCCCATATAGAGCTCCTGCTGACAAGTCATTTTTTACCTTGAAGATCATTAGAGCAGTTTTGTATTTAGCACGCGAGGAAACTGGGAGCCAATGTAGCTGGTATAGAAGAGGAGTTATGTGATTATGCTTGGGAGATCTTGTAATTATGCGGACAGCAGTGTTCTGAGCAAACAGTTTATTTCAGACAATCATTTTAAGAAAAATGTTGTAATGTACATTGGAATTTTTAACACACACACGTGTTATTTCATAGGTTGAAGCACATTAAATCCATTTTGTGGTTACTAAATTGTTTAAGGTGCATTAATGAACCAAAGGCAAACTAAGAAATGCACATTCCTATTATTTTTCAGCTGCTATTGCAATGAAGTACTACAGCCACTGTGATAATATCTTTTTAAAAGTGGCCAGACACAGCTTTATAAAAATCATTTTTACTTCAGGCTTTTCTTTTTGATTCCATTCCAGTGGAACTGCTTAGACTAAAAGGAAGCAATTTGACACATATGTGTTCCTATGATTTTTCATAGAAAGAAAAGAAAAGAAAAAATAGATTTTTGCGGAAATTGGAGCAAAAAGGGACATCACACGGCCATAGTCCTACTCTAAGCTGGAGTAAATATTTTAGAAACCATAGAGTGGTAAATAAAGGTTGTGGGCCCGATACTCAAGCCACTTATGCAGTAGTGATCCTGAATGCATAAGCAGTGCTTTTTAAGAAATTGCAGTAATTATAAGCATAACGCTTTCCTGTATGACCTGTAACCACGGGTAACATGCATAAAGTTATGCACACACAGAGAGGTGAGATTAGGAGCAGTGCACCTCAGTCAGTGCATATGTTAGGCTACAGAAACAATAGGGCTAAATTACATATATGAATGGTCACATGGTCACTGTTTATGAGTATATTTAGGAGCACTTTTTAAACAAATGGTGCAGTTGAATATACGCATAAAGTTAAATGTTGGTGCTTAATTTTATCTGTCAATACTTAAATAACACCACTCTAAATGATTGAACCCAAAAAAGCAAAACTAGAGTGTAAATAAAAAACCTGAGCACCTGTATTTTTGTCAGAAGATTAGCCGTGAAGGAAACCCTCTCTCATGGCGTTCCTTCCTTTTTAATCAATTATCTGGTTCACTCTTTTAGAACCAATTACCATGAGATAAAGCACACTAGTTAGTGCCCCTACACACCGTTATACATCAAAAAATTCTTAAATCACAAAATTATTTTAGATATTAAATGTTTTAAAAGTTTTCACTACTCAGATTGTTCAGCAAGAAGAACCTATTTCTGTACTTATCCGGTCAGCTGAAGTTTCAAATTCCAATCCGGGTAGAGAATCCAACAACTTCGCGACAATGAAGAAGTTGTCACAGCTTCAGAGCTTCGCAGCAATAGAAAAGGCGAGCTTCATAGCTTCGCAGCAATAGAAAAGGCGAGCTTCATAGCTTCACAGCAATAGAAAAGACGAACACAGCACTGCGTTTAGGACAGACTCTGCTCTCATGCCCTGTTTCAACGCTCAAAACTGCTGCGATTATAAGTGGCCCCACAAACTTATTGGACGCCGAAAAGAACTCAGTCAGATGTTAAGCCACACAATATCAGAACCAATGAATAAATAGATCAAGCAGCCAATCAGAATATGACACCTCATAATAGACTTGCCCAATCCAATTCTTGATTTAAACCGCTTGGTGCAGTTGAGGACAAATGAAAAATCCATGACTGCTCCAAGAATTGAAGACGTTGCTCCCTATCACTGCCCCCCCCCCCCCCCGTGGGTTTGGTGGAACAAAATCTAAACTCCTCTAGGAAAAATCTGAAAAAGAATGTTGATTATCCAGACAGTGCTGGACAATGGGGGCAGTAGTAACCCGATTCCGGATCCAAGAAGCATGTTCATGAAGGTGTATACAAACTGCACATATATATAGGGCGTACAATACGTGCAGTTCATATACGCCTTCATTAACATACTTCTCGGATTCATATACGCCTTCATGAACATGCTTCTCGGATCCGGAATCAGGTTACTACTGCCCCCATTGTCCAGCACTGTCTGGAGAATCAACATTCTTTTTCTGATTTTTCCTGGAGGATTTTAGGTTTTGTTCCACCAAACCCATGGGGGGTGGTGGTGATAGGGAGCAACGTCTTCAATTCTTGGAGCAGTCATGGATTTTTCATTTGTCCTCGATTGCACCAAGAGGTTTAAATCAAGAATTGGATTGGGCAAGTCTATTATGAGGTGTCATATTCTGATTGGCTGCTTGATCTATTTATGTATTGGTTCTGATATTGTGTGGCTTAACATCTGACTGAGTTCTTTTCGGTGTCCAATAAGTTTGTGGGAGCCACTTATAATCGCATCAGTTTTGAGCGTTGAAACAGGGCATGAGAGCAGAGTCTGTCCTAAACGCAGTGCTTTGTTCGTGTTTTCTATTGCTGCGAAGCTCTGAAGCTGTGACAACTTCTTCATTGTCGTGAAGTTGTTGGATTCTCTACCCGGATTGGGATTTGAAACTTCAGCTGACAGGATAAGTATAGAAATAGGTTTTTTGCTGAACGATCTGAGTAGTGAAAACTTTTAAAACTTTTAATATCTAAAAGAATTTTGTGATTTAAGAATTTTTTGATGTATAATGGTGTGTAGGGGTACTAACTAGTGTGCTTTATCTCATGGTAATTGGTTCTAAAAGAGTGAACCAGATAATTGATTAAAAAGGAAGGAACGCCACGAGAGAGGGTTTCCCTCACGGCTAATCTTCTGACAAAAATATAGGTGCTCATGTTTTCTATTTACACTCTAGTTTTGTTTTTTTGTTTTTAATTTTATCTGTCAGGCAGCCACTAAAAGCCTTGCCCTATGTATCTGAGTGTTCAGCACAACTCATTGGTAGATGGCATGAAGGTAGAGGCGGAGAGGAGCCCAATAATGGGAAGTATAAACAAGCTCAGACCCCTGAGCACTCCAAAATGCCTTTAACTGGGCTTTTGCAATTAACTTTTTAGAATCTGAAAGCACATTAGCTGATTATTTTTTTTTAACATCAGTACATAGTTTGAAAAACTTGATATTCTGACAATGTAGCTCATGGAGGCAAGAGCCGTGGGGGTGAATTGACCCCTGAAATGTTTATGTATGGAGGCTGAATTTCCATTTTATAAGGATGGAAAAATAGAACAAGTTTTAATATCACACCTGCATTTAAAATGATAAGGAAACCTTGGATGCTTTCATTTTATGCCAAGAGAAAAACTTCACATTAGAGCAGTGGCCTTGTGATACCTTTTGAATTAGTTTACGGGGGTCATTTATAGTGAAAAAGCATTTGGGTCATAATGAGAAATAAAAACCCTTGTAGCAGAACGGAATGTTTTGTTATAGAGTCCTTGTAACAAAATATATGTGCATGATGTTCTGAAAATTAACACTGCAGAGCTTGCTACTCATCAAGATGTCAAAGCGCACGGCTGGAGAGAAAGAAAACGGCCTCATTTGTTAGGTGGTATTATGAATAAAGAATAATTTTTTAAAATGCATCTACTATTTGAATGCAAGAACACTAATTTGTCTGGGAGGAAATTGCCATCATATTATCCAACATACTGTAGTTTATCTTCAAACTTCATTTTAGTATGAGAAACCTCCAGGGCCGGCTCAAGAATATCTGATGCGCTAGCCAAATCTTCAGTGAGGAATACCCCTCCATAGTCCAGCATCTCCCCTTCCCTTCACCAATCCCCCCTCCCCCCCCATCCCGGTGTCCAGCATTTCCCCTTCCCTTCTCTTTTCTAATCCCTCCAGTCCCCCTTTTCCTTTCTCTAAAGCACTGCCTCTTTAAATTTAGCCAACTATCTCCAGGAACAAACAGGAATGTAGTCTTCACATATGTGTGACATCGATATTGACAGAGCCCACGTGGGAACGCTCCCCAGCGTCCAATAGGAAAGATTTTGGGAGCATCCCACTGTGCCAGCGTAGCTGTCTTCCTGCCTTTCTAGCTCTCTCTCCTCACTTCTTCATTTTCTCTGGAGCTGACAGGAAGCAAATCCTGTCACCGCAGAAAATTCCTGTTTTTCATATTTTTGTGGATCGCATCTGCCTTCCCGTTGATGCTGGTACTGACTTCCATCAGTACTTTCTTTCTTTCTTCTTTCAAAACCCCCCAAAAACTGTGAGGAAGAAAGTTCCACTTTCTTCAGGCACATCAACGCCATCTTAGGCCTATGCCTTCCATTTGTCTCTGACACAATGGAAAAACCATCCAGTAGTTTTTAGAAGCGATCCAAGTGTGGCGGTACTATCTCGGACACTGACACCCATGACTGATGTCTAAAGTGCATAGACATGATCAGCAATTGTTAGAATATCCTTTCTGCAGAAAATGACATAAAGAGGCCTACAGAATCGAGCTGCAAAGCTGGGCACCCTCTTCGCCTCCAACGCCATCTCTTTAGCATCGACATCATCGAGAGCTTCATCTTCCTCCCATGGATCCCAGGTATCGAAACCTAAGTCTTCATCGAAGACTGGCCACCCCCCAAGGGTAGATCTCCTTCTAAGCATTGAGAGGCCTTGGGTGTTGCCCCGGAGGGGGACACACTGGCCAAACAACCCTTGCAAGAGGACCTTCCCTCCAAAGCCTTTGTGGGATCCCAGGATGCTCCCGACGCCTCCACCTCAGGAGAGCTCCTGGTGCCATGCTCAGGGATCATGGCCTGCAATTCGGGTACCGATGCCCAAGCATCGGCAAGTTCCATAGATCAATGCATCCTTGCCATCGAGTGGGGCTTAGTGGCCTTACTGGCAGCCTTGGTTCCAGTTAAACCTCTACAGTCGGTTCTGCAGATGTCTGTACCGTTGTCGGTACCGATACAGATTGCATCAACTTTCTTGCCGCTTTCCATGCTACCACCCATGCTGGCCCTTGAATCTGTTTCCAGTACTTAGGTTCCGATTACACAAATTTCAGGTACCGGCTTCGACCGGTACTGAGTTTGTATCTAGTGGGAACACCCTGCCTGTCAATACTTCGAGTCTTCAGATTCCGATTCCTCAGATCATGAATCGCCAGTTCTCGAGACATGCAAACCCTACCGGAAGACCTGTCTCTGTCTCCACAACACCGCATGTCCCCACCAGAGGACATGTCTTTCCAAGACTTTATTCACAATGTTGCTAGGGACCTGTCCATAACAGTAACATTGGAGCCTAGGGCCGAAGAATTGGAAATTCTTCAATACCCAACAGCTCCAAAAGAAGCGGCTATGCTACTTATCCATTGGAAACTTCATGACCTCATGCTTCGTATGTTGGAGACACCTCTTACTATTTCTGCCCATAGCCGTCAGCTCAATACCATGTACTGGGTACCGGGGTGTTCCGGTTTTCAAAAGACACAATTGCCGCACCATTCCATGGTAGTGGAATCTTCAATGCATTGAATCAAGAGCACGAAAACACATTCCTCTAACCCTCTGGGTAGGGAATCGAGAACCCTCGATGCTTTTGGTCAACGTTGCTTTTAGGCCGCCATGCTTTCAGTCAGAATCAGTTCCTACATACTCTATATGGATATGTTCCTCAAAAAGGTCATTAAGGATTTGGAGTTAATGGCTCCTCTTCCCCGATGACAAGAGAGCAGATTATCTCACCCTTGTAAAGCACGCTCAGAATGTCTCAAAATTGTCAACAGAGCAACTTTTGATTGCTTTGAGTGCATCAGCAGAACTACATCTATCTGCATCGGTGCATGCAGGATTGCTTGGCTCCAGGCATCAGATCTTTAACAATGGGTTCAAGATAAGCTGGGTAATATCCCTTGCACTGGTGAAAACCTTTTTGACAAAGATTGGCAAACAAGGCCTCTCGTTTGGAGTCTACTACCTTTAATAGGCTCTCTAGATCTACTGATAACCCAACTAAAAAGAAGGCAGTAGCAAAGAAAGCCTTCTTTAATCAAAAGAAGTATTATCCTTCTTATGCTCCTGCTGTTCAATGTCAGCATCATGCTCCTCAAAAGGGACAACAACCTCCAAAACATCAAAAGAAGGCTCAGACTCCCAAGTCTCAGTTACCTCAGCAGACTCAGGCTGCTCCGTTTTTTTGACTCCTTCCTAGAGAACATAGCTGTCCTGCCTCTGAAGAATCCTGACCCTATCCACATTCCCGGCAGACTGCCATTATGTCCACAGATGGCATCT
The DNA here is from genome assembly GCA_033557465.1 of Ichthyophis bannanicus. Lineage (NCBI taxonomy): Eukaryota > Metazoa > Chordata > Amphibia > Gymnophiona > Ichthyophiidae > Ichthyophis > Ichthyophis bannanicus. The sequence goes on from CM066034.1 coordinate 168,099,632, forward strand.
CATCACCTCAGAGCAGTGGATATTAACAATAGTACGGGAGGGATACAAACTTCATCTATGAAACCTCCCCTCCCCCCCCTGACTTCACCAAGAGAATTCCATTCTCAGCCCCCTCTCACTACTCTATTACTACAACAAGTCATCTCCCTTCTACTGCAGGGTGGAATAGAGGAGATTCCAACATCCCAGCGGGGAACGGGAGGCAGGTCTCTGTAGTGTTGTCCACCGCTGGTTTCATTCTTTTCTTTCCTCCCGGTCTTGCACTGTTCTCTCCTCTTCTCCTTCAACCCCCTCCTCTGACCCATTTCCGCTCACTTGTGGTGTTCCCCAAGGTTCAGTCTTAGCACCTCTGCTTTTCAACCTTTTCCTGGCCCCCCTTGCTCTGCTGATTCAGCAATCCGGAATATCGGCATTCTACTATGCCGATGACATTGTCCTTCTTCACCATACTTCCCCCTCCTGTCCAGATCTCTCCCCATTGAACTCCTGCCTCACTACAGTAGCCTCCTGGTTGACACAAAACTGCCTTCACCTTAATCTCACCAAAACTATCGCAATTTGGTTCTCTTACGGTAATTCACCTCCCTCACTAGCGCCTTCTTTCTCCGGCACCCCCGTTCCCCTAGTCTCTACCTTCCGGTATCTTGGAGTCCACTTCGACTCAGATCTCTCTTTTAAAGCCCACGTCTCTCACATTACTAAAACTTCCTTCTTTTACCTCCGCCAAATTCGAGCAATACGTCCTTTCCTTTCCCCAGCAGCCCTTACTACTTTACTTCTGTCACTGGTCATGTCACGGGTGGATTTCTCTAACTCGGTTCTCATAGGCCTCTCCAAATCCCAACTTGCCCGCCTCCAGAGGATCCAAAATACCGCTGCCCGTCTTCTTACTTACTCCTCTTCCCGGGACCACATCACACCTTTACTCCTTCACCTCCACTGGCTACCCGTTCCCTTCCGCTCTCAATACAAATTGCTCTCCTAGTGCACAACATCCTCCACACTAATACTCCACAGTACCTAGCTGACCTCATATCTTTCCACTCCCCAGGCATACACCCCGTTCTTTCCATCTCAATCGCCTCACTCTCCCTTCACCTTCCCTTGCCCACCTACAATTTACACGATCCTCTGCCTTCTTTTTCATAGGACCTGCCTTGTGGAATTCACTTCCCTCATCCCTCCGTCTTGAACCTAACCATAGCACCTTCAAGAAGGACCTAAAAACTCACCTCTTCTCTACAGCATTCGGTCTTCCCTCCCCCTTGTGTGACTTCTCCTAGACTTTATCCCCTTTTGTATGCATCCTCTTCTGTCTTGTCCTGTGTTTTCTCTCTCTGTTTCTTTTCTCCTGAAACCATTGTAACTTCTTTTCCGTTTCTATGGCCTCGAGCCGTCCTCTTTAATTTTGTATCTTGTACACCGCTTTGCTTGTTTCAGAAAGGCGGTTTATCAAATAAAATTACCATAACCATAACCATATTCTCTCTGAAATCTTATTCCAAAGAAAACGGTGGGATACAGGCCCATTTTGGACCTCAGGGACCTAAACAAGTATCTCGTACGAGAGAAGTTTAAGATGGTCTCCCTGGGGGACCCTTCTTCCTACCTCCAGAGTCAGGACTGGCTCTGTTCTCTAGATCTAAAGGAAGCGTACACTCATATTCTTATCCATCCAGATCACAGAAAATTCCTGTGCTTCATGTTTCAGGGAAGACAATATCAATACAGAGTCCTGCCTTTTGGCCTCGCCCCTGCTCCAAGAGTCTTCACAAGATGCATGGCAGTAGTAGCCGCATTTCTAAGGACTCTAGGAATATTTGTCTTCCCTTACTTAGACGACTGGCACATAAGAGCAAGCACCTCTGAAGAAGCCAGTCTGTCCCTCTTACGCACCATGCAGGTGTTACAACACTTGGGATTTGTCATAAATCTTCCAAAGTCCCAACTCGTCCCCTCTCAAACTCTAGAGTTCATAGAGGACCTCTTAAATACTCAGTAATCAAGGGCATTTCTGTCCTAACTCCTCTGTGTTCGTCTCAATCAGTTAACATCTCAGACATGTCTCAAGAACTATCCTACTGCTCAAGAAATGCTACAACCTCTGGGTCATATGGCATTAACAGTCCATGTAGTTCCATATGCCCATCTACACATGTGCATAGCCCAATGGACACTGGCATCCCAGTGATCTCAAGCATCAGTTCACCTATGGGACAAGATAAAAGTCTGTCCTTCTGGTCTCATCTCTCCAGTGGTGGTATTCCCTAGAAAATCTCCTTGTAGGGTCATCTTTTCAGATGCTTGCTGTGATGATGCAGAGGCTTTAAACAGGGAGAAAATGGGTTTAAAACTGCAGCTTTCCTCTAATGCACACATTAAGGCAGGCAAGGAAGGGGTTAAAGCACAAACCCAGAGAAACTCTCTGCACAGAAAGGCAGTGAAAGAGCCACACCCCAGCTCCAGGACAAACAGAGGAGCTGATGTAAGAGGCAAGGGGGCGGAGTCAAACCGGATAGGACAGCCCAATGCTCTTAACCAGGAAGTAACAGAGAGAGTTAGTTCGAGACTGAGTTCGGGTAGGAGGAGATCGTGTGAGAGCTCGAGCGGGAGAAGGAGATTGAGTTCTGATCTGAGGAGAGTTCGTGGAGGAGCAGGAGGAGTGCCTGGGAGAACAGGAAGTGTTCAGGCAGGAGACTCAGGACCTGACTCTGACCAAGAGGCAGAGAGAAGCAAAGGGTGGAGCAGCCATTGCCAGGATAGCACATGGTGCTGGGAGAGTTGCCATCCAGACTGCTGTGAGACACGGAGGTCTCTGAGACAGCAGGGGAGCAAGCTTCCTCTGAGAGAGAAGGGTCACCACGAACCAGACAGCCAGGAGAAGCAGGTGGGAACATACTTTTATTCTCAAGGGGAGAGGCTGGAACCCTTAACCAGAAGAGAGAGTATATCTTCCCTAGAGTCTTCCCTAGAAGCTGTGAACAGAGGTGAGAGTTTAACCAAGTATAAAACTCTGTATGATAAGCTGCCTAAGCGTTCCCAGTGCAAGAAGCCAGATACTAGCAGAAGCTTAGGAAGTACCTCAGCTGTTCTTAATTCACCAGCTGATGGTAGGCTTCGATGAGAGAAGCTAAAGCTAGCTCACGCTGTGCCAGTGAAACAGGAGCAGTGCAAGAACAGAGACTTGTCTTTTTACCCACCTTTGCAACCCAGACGTACTAGAAGAGGAGCAAGCCAGTTGAGTTCCTTTAACCCCACTTTAAAGGAGGCTGCTGATTCTAGTTATAATTATATTCCACTGAGGGAAAGGAATAGAGAGTGGAAACAGCTTAGACACCATTTGGAACCATGGAAGCCTGTTGATCTGCAGTACCCTGTTTTGAATCATGAAACGTCTGACTCAGATGTTGAATCCATGCAGTTAGGTTCAACCAAATCAGATAGGTCTTATTCTGACATGGAAGCAGACTGTGCTATGTGTTGCCAAGAGTGAAGCTGTTAATAGTATTGTATAAGAGAAGTGCTGATAAGTAATTCATGCTACTGAGTTTTCACGGAGAGAAGCAGCGTTCTGCTGGAGTGAAACTCAATGTCTGTAAGCAGCTGAATATGATGAAAGCTATGGAAGTGATTAGCTGCTACTGAAGCTGTTCATTGATGAGAAGAAGTTGAATTAACTTTGTACATAATCTGACAACCCTGAGAAGGATCAGGTTGGACTGTATTTCAGTTGGACTTTATATTGTGTGACGCAGTGCCAAGCACCGAAGCCATGGAGACCGATAGTGACCCCCTGGTAGAGTCCGGTACTGCAGGCAAAAGAAGAGATTCACACTCTCAGCATAGCCTGCAGGCAGCCAATCAGTTCACCTCAGAGGAGGAGAGAAGTGAACCCATGGATTGGGCACGCCCTAGGAGGAGGCGGGTTTCCCAGAGCAAGGGTCCCTTCTTAAACAAAGAGAGGGAACACAGTGAGGGAGAGAGAGAGAGTGGAAGAAGAAGGAGAAACACTAGAACGAATGCAGAAACAGGACCATTTGAGAGCGTATGGAAAAGGAATGAAGGAGTGAATGCTGCAAGTGGTTGGAGAAAGGAAGTTCATTTTTACCCACGAGAGAGTAAGCAGAAGCTACGGGGAAGGCAGGAAGTTCCTCTGACTGCAGAACCCTGTGACCTGACTTCACAACCTCTGCCCAGCTGCACCACGAAGGAAGCTAATTCCTCAGCAGGAGAAAAGCTCACGTTTCTGAGAAGCAATTTCCTTCCATGGAGAGAAAGATATGCTGGCAAGATAGTTCCTGAGCACTCTCAACACAAGGTATCTGCTGTTCTTTATCCTTATGCAAACTTTTATAAACCAAAAAGAGAGAATCCTGTGTGCAGAGGACAGGACAGTTTCAGGGAATATAAAGGGAGTTTATTTTACCCTGAAAGCTCTCCCTGTAAACCAACTTTTACTCAGCCTGTAATTCCTGTGCTTAATAGAGAAGCTGAGGAGATAAACACAGCAAAAGGGTTTACAGATAGATTAAACTATCCAGCTTTAGGAGGACCTACTTTTGAAGCTGTGCCAAAAGCTAGGACTGCTACCAACAGATGTGAGATTCCTCCACTCGATAGCAGAGAACAGTGGGGGCAGGGAATCTCCACCTCGGGACCAGAATGTTTAATAAGGGAAAGCCCTGCTGCCTCATTACAGCCTGTTAATCAGCTGTTTAAACAACAGCAAGCTTTGCCCCTAACCCCTGCTAGCAGCCAAGCAGATACCTCCTAACTGAGCTGAGAAAACTATTGAATAAAAGAGACATTTTATTACCAGCCAATATTCAAGCAGGGAACAATCCTGAAGAAAGGATTTTACCCCACGTCCCTTTGCCGATGAGAGAAATCAATCAGCCGATGGACTGCTCGATAGGACTGATTGATAAGCCTAAGGAAACCAAAGCTTGAGTGATTATTCCTGAATTTAATTCTGTTTATTGTTGAGCCAGAATTGCTGAAATTTACCCACCAGGACTGTGATTGGGTAATTGCAAGAAAAGGCTATTGTGCATAAGCTGTATGCTGGACTGTGAGTTAACTGTTCAAGGGAATCATTATACTTTATATCCACTCACCTGTATATGACCAGGAGAAAGACACATGAAGCAATGTGTTTTCTACTGAAGAAGTTTTGTTAAAGTACTTTATTGGAAAACCCTCTGTTTGCAGAATCCTGAGTTAATGACTTTTCTGTTTCTGTGTGCCTCACGGAGCGGGGAAAATAAACATCCTTTTGAAAAATAAATTTCTTGTCACCCATATTATTCATTTGGGCCCCCACAACTACACAAGCCCTTTCCCTCCTTAACCCACAAGGTTGGGGAGTGAGTGAAGGTGTTGACAATTGGCATATAAAAGTATCCACCGTTTTGTTTCTGGTTAGGGGAGGATAGATGACAGAATCCTGTGCAACAAATAAAGTTTTTGTTATCACACAAAACCTTGGCTGTCTTTCGTTTGGGCCACAACTACAGGGATACCAAGCATCAGCACTTACAAGGATAATCTGGCACATTTCCCACTCTCCCAGGCAACCACCTATACGCTGAGAAAGGGGGTGTGACAGGTTTTGGCGTAGTTTTTAGGATTAAAGCTACCACCTCACAGAAATAAGCAACTGATACAAATTTGCCAGTAAAGTTTAAAGAAGAACAGTTTTTCCAAAGTCCAAGAAGAAGAAAGAAAAAAAAGAGGGAAAAGAAATTTTTTTTTTCCAACACACAAAGTGGTACCTTCAGGAAGAGCTTACCAACTCTGCAAACTCGGAGTGGAGTGTCAGCTGAGGCGGATTGGAGCAGAGGTTCCTGGATTCTGCAGTGCTGAGGAGCGAGACTCACCACTTGTAGCAGGTAACCGGTAGATGAGAAGGGTTACCTAGGATACTGCTACAAGGGGGTGGGGTATTGCAGAGTGGTGGAAGCTGAGGGAAGGGGAGTTGTGTGAAAAGCCACACTTGGTGTTTGCTTTCTGTTTTATTGCAGCTGAGACAGCGATGGATCCGGCTCAGTTATGGAACTGGGTATCTGAGAGATTCCAGCAGCAGCAGCAAATGTCAGCAGAGGCCCAGGAGAAAACAGCGGAGATGCTGCGGGCGCAACAACAGCCGTTGATGAATCTGCTAGGCGCATGGATGGGAGAGCAGAAGCAGACTACGGAGGCAATTAAGACTGTGTCAAGTTCACTAGGCAGTTTAACAGGTCTTGAAACCTTAAACAAGGGCATGTTATCTATAAGGCAATTGTTAAGTGATGATGATATCGATGACTACTTGGAGGTCTTTGAACGCATTGCACTCATGAGCCGTTGGCCAAAAGACCAGTGGGTTATACGCTTAGCATCATCCCTAACGGGAGAGGCGCTAGCAGCCTACAGAGCGGTACCCAATGATCTTGTGAACAACTATGAGGCAGTAGTCAAAGCCATTAGAACCCGGTTAGGTTTAACTCCAGTGGTATATCGCCGCCTTTTGCGAGGGTGCAAGTTAACCCCAGGTGAAACACCACAGAGCTTATGCCATCGGATTCAAACACTGGTATACAAGTGGCTTACTCCAGAGGGGAGAAGCATTGATTCAGTATTAGATGATATTGTTTTAGAACAGTTTTTAGATGCTGTACCTGTAGCATTGCAATCCTTCTTAATTTTGCAAGATTGTAAGACCACGAGAGACGCCATAGCACTTGCTGACCGTTTCTTAGAGGCTAAAGCCGTCGGTCAGAAGCAAATGGGTACTTCAGTGTTAACAGTCTTGAAAATTCCAGAGAAGAGGGAGGAAGTAAGGTCAGGGAAAGCTATGTCCAGAATACCCCTGTCCAAAAGTCATAGAGAACAGCGTAAATGCTTTGCATGTGGTCAGAAAGGTCACTTACAAAGGGACTGTAAAGCCAAGCTTGTTTTAGTAACCACCCAGTCCAAGGAGGTTGGGGAGGGGTTTGTACTAAAAGTCATGGTTAACAATATTCAGGTGGAAGCGATCCTAGATTCAGGCGCTGACCAATCAATAGGGTTGCCAACTGGCCGGTTTTCAGCCGGCCTGGCCGGTTTTTCCATGGCCAGGCCGGCTGCTGGCGCAGAGGCAAAACCGGCCCTTGAAAAGCCGTTTTTTTTGCTCTGGCCACAAGATCGGGAGCGGCCAGACAAAAAAAAACGGCTTTTCTCCCAACCCGGAGGGCTTCAGAGGGAGCCGGGGAAGCCCGCGCGAGGCCCCGGCTCCCTCTGAACAGCCGCCAGCGTGAAGAGCCTTTTCCTTCACGCTGGCGGTTGTTCCTGTGAAGCTGCGAATGCTGGGAAAGGTTAAAGGCAATGCCCTTTAACCTTTCCCAGCATTCGCGGCTTCACAGGAACAGCCGCCAGCGTGAAGGAAAAGGCTCTTCACGCTGGCGGCGGTTCAGAGGGAGCCGGGGCCTCGCGCGGGCGTCCCCGGCTCCCTCTAAAGCCTCAGACAGCCGCGGTGTTGGGGGGAGGCCAAGGACTGCCTGGGCTTTGATGGGGGGGAGGGGGCCTGGACTGGAAAAGGGCTAGGAGGGGGAATTTGACTGGAAATGGGTTGTGATGGGGAGGGGGACCTGGACCGGAAAAGGGCTATGGGGGGGTGCGGTACATGAACGGTAAATAAAAGTGAATTGTTGGGAAGGGACGTGGAATGTAAAAGGGCTATGTGGGGGGGGGGGACATGGGGTGGAAATGGGTTTTGTTGGGGGGGGGTACCTGGACTGGAAAAGGGCTATGGGGGGGGGAGGGACTTAGACTGGAAAGAAATGGGCTGTGATGGGAGGGGACCTGGACTGTAAAAGGGCTATGTGGGGGGGGGGGACATGGACATGAAATGGGTTTTGATGGGGAGGGGGACCTGGACTGGACAAGGGCTAGGGGGGGGGCATGGACTGGACCTGGGTTGTGATGGGGAGGGGGACCGGGCCTGGAAAAGGGCTATGGGGGGGGGGGACCTGGGACTGGAAAAGGGCTATGGGGGGGGGAACTTGGACTGGAAATGGGCTATAGTGGAGGGAGGGTGAACTTGGACTGGAAATAGGCTGTGATTAGGGGGACTTGGACTGGAAATGGGTTGTGAAGGGGGGGGGGACCTGGACTGGAAAAGGGCTATGGGGGGGGCATTGGACTGGAAAGGAATGGGCTGTGATGGGGAGGGGGGCCTGGAGTGTAAAAGGGCTATGTGGGGGGGGGGACATGGACTGGAAATGGGTTGTGATGGGGAGGGGGACCTGGACTGGAAAAGGGCTATGGGGGGGGGGGGACTTGGACTGGAAATGGGCTATGGTGGAGGGTGGGGGAACTTGGACTGGAAATAGGCTGTGATTAGGGGGGCTAGGACTGCAAATGGACTGTGATGGTGGGGGGGGGGGGGTAGGGCTGCAAATGGGCTGTGATGGTGCGGGGGGACTCGGACTGGAAATAGGCTGTGATGGGGGACTTGGACTGGAAATGGGCTGTGATGGGGGGGGGGGGCTAGGACTGGAAATGGCCTGTGATGTGAAGGCTAGCACTGGAAATGGGCTTATGAAGAGCTGGAATAGGACTGGAAATGGGCTGATGTGGGGCATGGGAGAATGGGACTAGAAGGGAGTGGATGCTGGGTGGGTCTAGAACAGGAATGGGCAAACTACGGCCCGCGGGCCGTATACGGCCAGGCGGACCTTTTAATCCGGCCCGCGGAGCGCTAGCTCTTCTGCACGCTGCCTAGTATGGGCCTGGGCCGCAGCACACTGCAGTACCCGCAGACCTGGTGCTTCATCGACTGGCGCACCAACACCAACTCGATGGCACTTAACCACAACAACATCCACACAGATCTCTCCCCCAGCCAGCACATATTGGTACTTTACATAATATAAAACCCCAGTTATTCTGCCACTTTAAAACTGTTAAAATTAAATATTTAGGTTTCGGCCTCTTTAAGTTATGTTAAAGAAGCTGTGGCCCGTTCCGACTCTTCTGATAACGCCTTCTATAGACCAGCAGCCTCACTCTGCTGTCTGACCCATCCCAAAAGCCTCAGTTCATTTAAAGGCCCCCAATGGCTCCCAAGCCTATTCATTTTTTCCCTGGGGCCCTGCTGACTCATTTACTGGTGCCCCAGGCTCCTGTATGAACTTTGGGCCTTCCAGGCCCCCATACCAGCTCCTCCTCTAGCATCGGGGACAGCTGCGGTCTTTGTGGCTCCTCCCGATGCCTGCAAGCAACCCCCACTGTGATCAGGTATAGTCGTGTATTCCGTGGCTTCCCCAAATTGCAGTCCCAGGCTGGGCCCGACAAAAAACCCAGGCCTGCACCTGCGACTCAATATAGACTCCATTTTCCCCCTATATTGCTGCAGTGGGCTGTCCTTGGCTGCTCCTTTAGTCCCAATACTCCCTCCCTTTCCTTTTTCCTTTAGCTGCGGCTGCTCGCTTGCTTTCCCTGTGGCTGTGGGGAAAGGAAAAAATCCCATTCTGGCTGCTACAAGCAGTCACAGAGCCCCAATGCTCTTCAGTTGTATTAAATAAAAAAAACTTCAGCACTCTCCAGCAACCCCGGATCCGCACCAACAACCCTGGAATCTCCCCAGATAAATCTTTTTTTGTTTGTTTTTTTCTCATCTAGTTACAGTAATATCGGTGTGGGTGTATTTCTCATATCTGGAGGTCTCATCTAAATTGATGCTTTCCTGCTATCATTTCCCTGGATTCCGGCATCACATACTGGGGCTTTATGATAAGCTTCCTGGTTCCTGATAGACTTGCCATATTTAAACTGTCTGAAATCCTTGCAAAGCCACTTTATATTATAATTTTAGTTGAGAATTTCTTAAAATCGATACTAAATTAATGATTGTCTCCATTTTCTATTTACAACTTGGCAAGTTTGCTTTCTACAGTATTGTCAGTTAAGGCCATAAGCTCTAAAGAACATTCATTGAGAAACACAGATGAGAACATTTCTAGTTTCTGAGTGATCTTTTTTCTTTGTATTTAGCATAGGGCTTAGACCAGGAATCTGATGCAATCTTAAAGGAGAACTTCCACTCTCTTCCACTAAAAGAGTTCTATGCCTCACTTAAAGATGACTGTTTTCCAAACCTCCGGGGGATGGCACAGAAGATTCTGGGCTTGTTTGGCTCGACCTACGTGTGTGAGCAGACGTTCAGTGTCATGAACATCAATAAATCTCGTCACAGATCCCAGTTAACTGACCAACACCTCAGATCTATTCTGCGAATTGCAACAACAAAGCTATCTCCTGACTTTGATGCCTTAACAAAAAAGGGAGACCAACAACACTGTTCCCACTAAAATTGAAGGTACTATTTTATGAAAGAAATACATTGCATAAACGTTTTGTAAAATAACTCTTTTTATGCTTTTCTACCTTAAATTAATCTAAACATTTAATGTTACAAATTTAAATTTAATTTATATTAATTCACACATACACACCGTCCATCTACTCTTGGTCCGGCCCCCGGGTCCAATATATGAACCCATTGCGGCCCTCGAGTCAAAAGGTTTGCCCACCCCTGGTCTAGAACTATAAGGGAACTGATTTTGGGGGAGGACTAGAATAGATGGGGAATGAGTGGAGAGGGGAAAAAATATTTTGTGTGGAAGAAAAGTCTATGATGGGCTGGGTATTGGGAGAGTGAGGGGCTTGAGAATGGAAGGGTGAAATTTAAATGGATGATAAAGGAATAAGGAAAGAATTGGGGGAAAGAGCAAAAGAGAAAACAATCAGTATGTTAAAGCAGAAATAGAGAGAGAATGGAAAACATCTAAAAGAGAAGAAAGGACAAATGGATAGCTTGCAGAAGACACGAAGAAACCAGAAGAAAGTGACTGGAGCAATTGTAACTGAAAAATAAAACGCCCAAACAGAAGGTAGAAAAATACTTTTTATTTTGAATTTATTAGCTGGAATATGTTTGGTCTGGGAAGTGTGTATTGATAACATCTTTGCGTTTTTGTTTAGTGCAAGAGGAAATTACTTTATAGTTTTATTTCTCCAGTGTTGTACATTTCATGTTTGGATTTTGGGGTTCCCAGTTTAATTATTATCTGACCAAGGAAGTTAGCCTACACGTATCCTCGGTAATTTTTGTGGGTGGGGCTGGGGGCGGAGCAGGGGTGGGACTAGGGGTGGAGAATGGGTGGAGCATGGCGAACCACAGGTGTCGGGTTTTTCTCGGTGAAAAAGTTGGTAACCCTACCAATCAATGATCTCTGATAGCCTATGGAGGAGGATAAAAGCTCAGAGTAAGGATTTTGTAGGACACTCTGAGGGAAAGATTAAAATTCGTTGTGTACACGGCGCAGCCGCGTCATATCCGTTACACTTAGTTACTGTGGAAGGGCTGGGATTTAAAAAGGAAATTCCAGTGGCAGTAATGCCAAGACTACCACATTCCCTAGTCTTAGGTAGGGACTGGCCTCGATTTCGGAAGGGCCTAGTTAAAGGGCTAGCCGTTTCCACCGAAGCCAAAGACCCTAGTTCAGGGAAGGTAGAAAATAGGGACAGGCCTCGATTTCGGAAGGGCCTAGTTAAAGGGCTAGCCATTTCCACCGAAGCCAAAGACCCTAGTTCACGGAAGCTAGAGAGAGAACCCATAAAGAGGGAGATAAAGGAAAGACAGGTAACGTCCACTCATAGGGAGAAACCTAGGTCCAGGATAGTACCAGATCCTTTATTTGCGAAACCTAGAGAAAAGCCAGGTAGGGAGAAGACACCTAGCCAGAGTTCTCCCAGCAAGACAAAGTTTCTCTTGAAATGTTGCAGGCTTACCCCGAATGCAAAAATACCTAAGAGAGCATCAGAGCAGGCAGCCGGATTTGACATCTTTAGTGCTGAGGACACTATTATTCCAAGTCAAGGGCGAGCTTTAGTGGAGACGGGCATCCAGCTTGAAATTCCATCAGGATGCTACGGTCGGATCGCTCCGCGATCTGTATGGGCCGCTAGAGAGTACATTGATGTAGGTGCGGGGGTAATAGACCCAGATTTTAGGGGGGCTATTAAAGTCTTGCTGCTGAATTTTTCTAAAAAGGACTTTAAAATAGCTATGGGTGATAAAATAGCACAACTCATTTTGGAGAGAGTTGGCTTTCCAGATATAGAAGAGGTTACTGAGTTAAGTAGCACCCCAAGGGGTTCGGATGGGATTGGATCCACAGGACAGGCCGTTGTAGTGGGTTTGTCAGCCACTAAGGGGGGGGACAAGGTAGAGAAAGACTTTGATCCTCGGCAGGCCGAGTGGAAGGTCCAACCAAATTCGGGGGTAGATGAGGAAATCTCTTGGTATCAGCGGCAAGCTCTGCTGAAAATAATAGAGAATCTTCCAAACAGTTCTATCCCTATGTCTAGTGAGGCTAAGTATATAGTGTGATAAGGAAGCTTATCATAGCTCAGGAAGGAGCTATAGAAAAAGTGAAGTGACTCTGAACAAGCAACCTGTCAGTTCTGGTAGAAATAAGAAAACAGAATTTTCCCATAAAAGACTACCAGTCCCAGAATACACCATTAGAGGAGCTGAAGTGGGGAAACGTGTGTTCAATCAGGAGGGCTATGAGGTAGTCCCTAAGCACTCATCTCAAAGGGCAGGGCCTGATTCAGCACAGCTGCGCTGTGTTAGGGAGGAGCACTCATCTAAGCAGAATAAAGGTAGAGTTTATTCTACAGAGAATCATCCTCATTATCCTGAGAATCATCTTGATCCTCATTCTCAGTTTCATCTGAAGGATCATCAGAAGCAGAAGCCAAACCGGACGGACAGAGAGGGCAAGAAACCCTTTGGAAGAAGGAAGAGAAAAGCCTTTGAGAGGTCTAAAGGAGTCCAGAGCAGTACGTATACTGGAAGGCATTCCAAGCGCCAGCATACACCATTGGACTGGGGAAAGCCATAGGAATGGTGCTGCAGAGCTAGGAATCTCCAGACGATACCTGTGAGAGAGACGGCTGCACGTGGAAGGGACCCTAAGACCCGTGCCAGAAGGTATGTGAAGAGAGATCCAGTGTCAAGGGAACTAGCTGATTGGAAGGCTGGGCATAAGAACTGGACTACATACTGGCCAGGCTATATAGAGAGGAACTCTAACAGCAATGGAAGTTCAGGTATGAACACTGATCTATGCCCTAGCTATAACCTTGAAAGACAGCAGGGAAACAAGTATTCTCCTGAAAGTGCTCCATTGAGAGATTCATCTGTGCCAATCCATGATATTGAACCCATGCTTGTTGAAGAAGGGGGAATGATTGCAGATGAAGAATGTGTTTATATGGACTGCTCTCTGTCCAAACTCCTTTGGTGATTTTCTGTTATAAAGTACAGCAACCATCACAAAGAAATACAAACTTGTTCTTTAATCTACTCAGAAAAGCTCCTGAAGCAGGATTTGACCCACACAGTAGAAAGCAAGCCAGCTAAGGGGTTTCAGCTGGATAACTGCTAGCAATTGAGCCTTACCTAATTGCTTGTGAGCTAGGAGAGAATCACTTCTGAATCTATGTGGGAAGTTATCAGAAGTTAACCTGAAAAGAACAGTTTTTTCTTTCTTTATGGCTTTTCGTTTGTTGTTTGATATATGCTAAGAAAACATTATCTAATGCCTGACAAGTTTGAATGTTGTTTTCCTGATTTTGATTTTGTTTTTCCAAGTTAAACACTGGAAGCAAGTAACCTGATTTATGTGCTACCAAGCATATCTGTGTTGGGAGAAATAACCCCATAAATAAATATCTTATTGGCTTTAAAACTTGAGCACAACTAAATTATTGTCAGCAGCAACCCTGAGAAGGTGTGAATGAACTACATTGCCCACAATCCCTTGCAAATCATATAGATATATGCACTTGCCAAGACTGAAGATTCTCACCCAGGCAGTCATCTGACAATAGATATAAAAAGCAATGCTTTTGTCAGCCACGGTCAGAGAGCTAGGATTTCGTGCTGTTCTGGAGATGTCCATCCAGCCCGAAATACCTTAAATGGGGGGTTATGTGATGATGCAGAGGCTTTAAACAGGGAGAAAATGGGTTTAAAACTGCAGCTTTCCTCTAATGCACACATTAAGGCAGGCAAGGAAGGGGTTAAAGCACAAACCCAGAGAAACTCTCTGCACAGAAAGGCAGTGAGAGAGCCACACCCCAGCTCCAGGACAAACAGAGGAGCTGACGTAAGAGGCAAGGGGGTGGAGTCAAACCGGATAGGACAGCCCAATGCTCTTAACCAGGAAGTAACAGAGAGAGTTAGTTCGAGACTGAGTTCGGGTAGGAGGAGATCGTGTGAGAGCTCGAGTGGGAGAAGGAGATTGAGTTCTGATCTGAGGAGAGTTCGTGTGGGAGCAGGAGGAGTGCCTGGGAGAACAGGAAGTGTTCAGGCAGGAGACTCAGGACCTGACTCTGACCAAGAGGCAGAGAGAAACAAAGGGTGGAGCAGCCACTGCCAGGATAGCACATGGTGCTGGGAGAGTTGCCATCCAGACTGCTGTGAGACACGGAGGTCTCTGAGACAGCAGGGGAGCAAGCTTCCTCTGAGAGAGAAGGGTCAACGCGAACCAGACAGCCAGGAGAAGCAGGTGGGAACATACTTTTATTCTCAAGGGGAGAGGCTGGAACCCTTAACCAGAAGAGAGAGTATATCTTCCCTAGAGTCTTCCCTAGAAGCTGTGAACAGAGGTGAGAGTTTAACCAAGTATAAAACTCTGTATGATAAGCTGCCTAAGCGTTCCCAGTGCAAGAAGCCAGATACTAGCAGAAGCTTAGGAAGTACCTCAGCTGTTCTTAATTCATCAGCTGATGGTAGGCTTCGACGAGAGAAGCTAAAGCTAGCTCACGCTGTGCCAGTGAAACAGGAGCAGTGCAAGAACAGAGACTTGTCTTTTTACCCACTTTTGCAACCCAGACGTACTAGAAGAGGAGCAAGCCAGTTGAGTTCCTTTAACCCCACTTTAAAGGAGGCTGCTGATTCTAGTTATAATTATATTCCACTGAGGGAAAGGAATAGAGAGTGGAAACAGCTTAGACACCATTTGGAACCATGGAAGCCTGTTGATCTGCAGTACCCTGTTTTGAATCATGAGACGTCTGACTCAGATGTTGAATCCATGCAGTTAGGTTCAACCAAATCAGATAGGTCTTATTCTGACATGGAAGCAGACTGTGCTATGTGTTGCCAAGAGTGAAGCTGTTAATAGTATTGTATAAGAGAAGTGCTGATAAGTAATTCATGCTACTGAGTTTTCACGGAGAGAAGCAGCGTTCTGCTGGAGTGAAACTCAATGTCTGTAAGCAGCTGAATATGATGAAAGCTATGGAAGTGATTAGCTGCTACTGAAGCTGTTCATTGATGAGAAGAAGTTGAATTAACTTTGTACATAATCTGACAACCCTGAGAAGGATCAGGTTGGACTGTATTTCAGTTGGACTTTATATTGGCATATAAAAGTATCCACCGTTTTGTTTCTGGTTAGGGGAGGATAGATGACAGAATCCTGTGCAACAAATAAAGTTTTTGTTATCACACAAAACCTTGGCTGTCTTTTGTTTGGGCCACAACTACAGGGATACCAAGCATCAGCACTTACAAGGATAATCTGGCACATTTCCTACTCTCCCAGGCAACCGCCTATACGCTGAGAAAGGGGGTGTGACATTGCACATCAATGTACCCTACAAATGCAGTGGTGGTCAAAAACTGTCACAGAGCAAAAAATTGTCAAACCAGAAAAAAACTCTGTACGTAACACATGAAAGTATCGTTGTGTCAAACTAAAAACTTAATGCATTCAATAGAAGGTTCAAAAAACAGTTTCAAGCATATACTGAAAGCAACAAAAAGGTCTCAGACTTAACGGGCAAACTATATACTCCAGGCAGCATTCGCTTTCAGAGCACAGCAAAGCCCTTCTTGCATCAATGACCTTAGATATTATGTTGCTATAAGGATAGCTATCACTAACTCCTTTGGCATCGACAGTAACACTGTGTCTCTTAAGAAATTCTTCCAAATTGATATAGGAGAGTGAATAGCATAACTTAGCTGAAAGAGTATTGCTTGAAATACTGCTTTGCCATCATCTCATCCCCGCTTCAGCCCCAACGCTCTCAATCGCGCTGTTATTGCGTTTCACCCGAGCAGGTTTCTTCAGGGGGTAAGTGGCAGAGGATGGCTAGAACACTAAACGATAGAATACAAGAATGCATTAGTTTGTAAAAAGCACATACTTTCCTTATTGTGCTGTAAGAAGACATCCAGTATGGAGAGGAGGATAACACATATTGCTTACGGCAGATTGCAAGAACCCAAGCGTTACTAACTGCTACTAAACGCCGCGCATGCGGACTGCACATTTATAGACCCAGCTGATTGGTCAATTGAAGGGCCAATAAGAGACTACACACAGGCTTCCCATTCAACCCGTGCATTGAGGCCAAAAGGGGAAACTGAACCAACCCGATGTATCCAACGTTGTTCAAACCAAGACAGAGTACAATCTCTAGTTTTTCCATATTGTGCAAAATCGACTGTATCTAAGCAAAAGCATTGTAGTTCTTGAAACGTATGTTGAAGGCTAAGACAATGATCCACAATTGGAGCTTCACGGCGTTGACATTTGAGTCTACTCTTGTGCTCATTCATCCGAACTTTAAACATTCGAGTAGTTTTGCCGATGTAAGCAAGCCCACACGGGCATAGAATACAATAGATCACAAATGTAGAAATACATGAAGTATAATGACGAAGCCGATAGATTTTGCCTTGATAATGAAACTCACTCAGCTCTTTAGTAATAGTGCAGATGTTACATTCGCCACACTTTACGTGGCCAACTTGCATGGGATGAGTTGAAGACAGAAGAGGACGAAGTACTGCGGGGCTAAGTAGTTCTTTAAAATTTCTATTCCGCTGCCACACACAGCGTACCTTCTTAGTTTCTAAACCAGGGATGCTATGCAGCACATTTGCATGCCGTCGAATAATTCGTTTTAACTGAGAACTAAAAGGAGAAAATTTTGTGATCAGATTAACTGAGGAATCAACCTCCGACAGATCAGCTGGTATTCTACGAGGGCGCAAGAGCAAATCTCAGTTTTTTGAACCTTCTATTGAATGCATTAAGTTTTTAGTTTGACACAACGATACTTTCATGTGTTACGTACAGAGTTTTTTTCTGGTTTGACGACATCAATGTACCCTGACAACGGACACATCCAACTGGGCTGGGGAGCCCATCTGGGATCTCTCTCCCCTCAAGGCCTCTGGTCTCAGCAGGAGTCACAACTCCACATAAATCTTCTGGAGCTCAGAGCCATTCTCAATGCTCTCAAAATGTTCCAGGACCATCTTCGTTGCCACAGAGTCCTAGTCCAAACCGACAATCAAGTGGCCATGTTCTACGTGAACAAGCAAGGTGGAACAGGTTCTTGGACCTTCTGTAGCGAGGCTCTACATCTCTGGTCCTTTGCCATACATCATTGCATTCACCTCCAAGCAGTGTATCTCCTGGGCAAGCACAATGTCTTAGCAGACAGATTAAGTCGAATCCTTCGCCCCCATGAATGGTCTTTTCATGTAGACACAGTCTCCTACATTTTTCAGATCTGGGGGACTCCAGAGATAGACCTTTTTGCAAGTCCTCAGAATGCCAAGCTCCCTTGCTTCTGTACCAGGACCCCTGCATCAGACAACCTACAGGTGAATGCTTTTCACCTCCACTGGGGACAGGGCTTCCTATATGCCTTCCCTCATATTCCCCTAATTCCCAAGACTCTTTTCAAACTCCAAGCAGACAGAGGCTTTATGATTTTTATAGCCCCATACTGGCCACATCAGCCGTGGTGCCCTCTCCTGCTACATCTGTCTCAGACTCAACCCATAGATCTGGGATCTGCTCCAGATCTCCTCTCTGATGAGGAGGGGATGCTGCTCCATTCTAATCCGCAGTCTCTACATCTCACAACATAGCTGTTGAAGGCACAGCATTTCAAGGTATTAACCTTCCCCAGGAGGTTAAGGACATACACTTAGCTTCTAGAAAACCATCCACTAGATATTCCTATGCTTTCAAGTGCCATTTTAATCCCTTCTCAGCTCCAGTGGAGGCACTGCTTGAGTATCTCCTCCACCTATCTTCTATTGGACTCAAAACCAATTCGGTAAGAGTGTACCTAAGTGCAATTGCGGCCTCTCACGTGCCCTTAGATGGCCAATCCATCCCCTCTCAGCCATTCATAGCACACTTCATGAGGGGTCTTTTATTAACCAAGCCTCTCATTAAGCCACCACCAGTGGCATGGGACCTCAATGTTCTAGGACAGCTTCTCAAGCTGCCCTTTGAACCTCTAGCCAATATGTCGCTTAAGTTTCTCACATGGAAAGTCATCTTCCTCACTGCCCTCACTTCAGCAAGGTGCATTGGTGAGCTCCTGGCCTTGGTGGATGACTCACCTTACACATGGTTCCAACATGATAACGTAATCCTTAGGACTCATCCTCACTTCATGCCAAAGGTGGTCTCGCCCTTCCATTTGAACCAGTTGGTCTACCTTCCTGTGCTTTTCCCTAGACCACATTCATCTAGGGCAGAAGCAACCCTCCACACTCTGCCTTAGCTTTTTATTTTCAGAGGACTTGAGAGCACTGGAAGGCTTCTCAGCTGTTCATTCCCTTTGACTCTAGTCACCTCGGGTTGCCAGTCTCCAAACGTACTCTCTCCAAGTGGATAGCAGACTGCATCACTTTTGCTTATGAGAAGGCAAGACTCTATCTCAAGGGTCATGGTGAGTAAATTATTGGAAACGCTGCTGAAAGAGAAAATAGTGAGGTTTCTGGAGTCCAGCGGATTACAGGATCCGAGGCAGCATGGATTCACCAGAGGCAGTTCTTATCAGACAAATCTGATTGATTTCTTTGATTGGGTGACCAGGGAGTTGGACCGAGGGAGAGCCCTAGATGTGGTGTATTTAGATTTCAGTAAAGTCTTTAACACTGTTTCTCACAGGTGACTTATAAACAAACTGAGCACCCTAGGGATGGACCCTAAAGTTACTGATTGGGTTAGAAATTGGTTGGGTGGGAGGCGACAAAGAGTACAGGTAAATGGAGCTCACTCTGAGGAGAAGGATGTTACCAGTGGTGTGCCCTAGGGATCTGTCCTTGGTCCTATTCTTTTTAACATCTTTGTTAGTGATATAGCGGAAGAGCTGTCAGGTAAGGTTTGCCTCTTTGCGGATGATACCAAAATCTGCAATAGAGTAGACACCCAGGAAGGTGTAGATAACATGAAGAGGGATCTAGCTAAGCTTGAAGAATGGTCTAGAATTTGGCAGCTGGGATTTAATGTTAAAAAATGTAAGGTCGTGCACTTGGGCTGCAGCAATCCAAGGGAGCAATATAGTATAGGGGGTGAAGTACTTTTGTCCACTAAAAAAGAGTGGGACCCTAGGCGTGGTTGTGTCTGATGATCTTAAAGTAGCTAAACAGGTAGAAAAGGTGACGGCAAAAGCTAGAAGGATGCTTGGGTGCATACGGAGAGGAAAGCATGGGACAAACACAGAGGATCTCTAAAGGTAAAATGGGGACTGTTGTAGTTGTTGAGATGGAAGGACAGACTAGATAGGCCATGTGGTCTTTTTCTGTCATCATATTTCTATGTTTCTATGTTTCTATGTCACTGCCCATAATATTTGAGCCATGGCTACCTCGATGGCAAATCTGCAATCTGTAGCTATTGACGAGATCTGCAAAGCAGCAACTTGGTCTTCAATCCATACTTTTGCTGCTCACTACTGTCTGAACAAGTACTCCTGCCGAGATGCTATGTTTGGCCAGGCTGTTCTCCAGCATCTCTTTCAGACTTAGGGCAACTCCTACCCTCCATCCTGGTCTTCGATATCAGACATCCATGAAGGATACATGACCTCTTTAGGCATACTTGAGGCAAACCACTACCAATACTGAAGTCATCTCTCTGGCATCTTCTAGCTAGGGAGTCCCATATGTGAAGACTACATTCCTGCTTGTTCCTGGAGATATCGTAT
Organism: Ichthyophis bannanicus; assembly: GCA_033557465.1. Lineage (NCBI taxonomy): Eukaryota > Metazoa > Chordata > Amphibia > Gymnophiona > Ichthyophiidae > Ichthyophis > Ichthyophis bannanicus. Next base: position 168,119,699 of record CM066034.1, read on the forward strand.
TCACCTGTAACAGGTGATCTCCAGGAACAGCACAAATTTAGTCTTCACAACCCACCCTCCTCCCCTATGAGTTGTATGTCTTCTTTTTCTTTCTCTCCTTTTATCTCATCTACAAACTCAACTGAGGAAGAAGGGCTGGAAAGGCAGGAAGTCAGTTATGCAGGCGCAGTGGGATGCTCCCAAAAGCTTTCCTATTGGACGCTGAGGAGCATTCCTGAGCAGGCTCTGTCGGTACTGATGTCACCCATATGTGAACAATAGAGCACGAAATTCCTACGCTCTGTCACATTATTAATGAACAGTTTCACTATGAATCTGAATTCAAGTCATAGGGTTCATTCATTACGGGTCTCAGACTTACAATGGCATAAATTTCTGGGTTTTATTTCCCAGTAATATGCCAGTTAGCATCAATGACCCTTGCTCAATGTCTACGAACCCGTCTTTTTCCTAAAAATTCTTCAAGCAAAAATACAAAGTATTGTTGAATTCTCTACTTAACTTGCAATAGTTGTAAGGTTTTATAAATATACTGCAATCACGCTGTCACATTGAATAGTCCCAACGCCAGTGTTGAAGCACCTCTGCGTTTCTCATTCAAGGTTCTTCAGGGGACAATTGAGAATTGCTACTGTATTAAAAAACAAAAACAAAACACCCTGCCATAGTAAAACCTTCTGAAATTCTTATACCTTGCTAGTTTTCAATATATCTACTCCCCCCGTTATTGTGAAAAGATACTAAACTAAATACCTTAAATAAATGAACGATGCTGCCCACGTAGAACTTACAGACCGCTAATTCCTCAGACGAACTTCTCCTGGCTGTAAAAACGCCGCGCATGCGGGCTGGGAATCAGCTACGTTACTTTAAACCCCCATAGGCTCCTCCTTTCTATTTCCAAAAACTAAACGGGGCAGTCCGTTTTCGCTAACTAAGTCAAGACTATAATGGGCTTATGTGGCATGCTATGGATCGTTTTTATATTTTTATTACTTTATTTTTTTACTTAATTTTCTTCTCATTTTACGTTTTTATAAAAAACATGCTCACAAATCTGCTACTAAGTGCTAAACCAGCCGGATGAACTTATTGCTTTTAAAGACATACTCCCCAATCAACTTCTACATTCAAACCAACCGGGTGAACAAACCCTAACCGGTATATCCAGCGTTGCTCTCTGAACAAGAGGGTCTGCTCCCTTGTTTTTCCCCGGGATCCCGTCCGGACCTGCTCAATACACCAGCAGCTCAAATGTTCAAAGCAATGTCCCTGGGTTGTACAGTGGGTTACTAAGGGGGCTTCCATCCTCCTACATTTAATTCTACTTTCATGCTCTTTCATACGGACTCTGAATTTACGAATCGTCTTCCCGACGTATAACAGGCCACATGGGCAAAGAATAGCATAAACAACATAGGACGAATCACAGGTAGTAGCTTGTTTTAACCTGTATGTCACTCCATTATAATTAAACTGATCCAATGTTTTCGAAATATTACAAATAGCGCATCGGCCACAAGGGCGATGACCCGGCTCTTCCCCCCTCAGATCTGTCGGCTGTTCTGCTCGCAAAACTGCCGGACTTAAATATTCCTTTAAATTTCTACTTCGTTGCCACACGCAACGAATAAAACGGCGCTGCATAGTAGGCAATATTTGTAATATTCTACTATTCCTCTTAATGCTTTTCTGTATGGTCACACTGATAGGGGAGTATTTTGTTACAAAATGTACAAATTGTTTATCACATTCAGTGGGGGTCGACCGGGGATATAACATCCAAGAGCGATCATAGTGCAAGGCTCGTTTGTAAGCCTGAGTAACCACTTTTTTCGGGTACCCCCTTTGGAGAAAATGTGTGCTTAGCTGCTTTGATCTTCTCTTGAAATCTTCCCTGTCGGCACAATTCCAGCGGTATCTTAAAAACTGTGAGAACGGGAGTCCATCCTTCAATCTAGGAGGGTGAGCACTATCATACTGTAAAAAAGTGTTCCGATCCGTAGGTTTATTAAACACTGTTGTTTCCCACCTATCTGTACCCTTCATAATCTGGACATCTAAATACGCAATGGTAGTCCCACTAAATTCATATGTAAACTGTATGTGAGAATCACAATTATTTAGCCAAAGGATAAACTCATGTAATTGTTGTTCCGTGCCTTTCCAGAGCAAAAATATGTCATCAATATATAGGAGCCAGGCTTTTATCTGTGTAGCTTGCGGGGCCATGGGCATCCATTTTTCCTCAAAGGTGCCCATATACAGATTGGCCACGGAAGGGGCACACGTGGCTCCCATGGCAACTCCTGTCAACTGATGGTACAGCTGCCCCTCAAAAAGAATTTTTTTTTTATATAATGCTAACTGAGCGATTTGTGTCAAAAACTGCAGCAGCTCTGTGCTAAGATCTCCCCTAGCCCGCAGTGTTTTACTAACTATATCTACTGCCTCTTGTTGTGGTATGCTAGTATATAACGATTGTACATCTAATGTAACTAGAAGTATTGCTTCTTCCTTAACCCATTCCGTTAACCTCTCCAAACTACTTAAAAAGTGGGTGGTGTCTCGAAGATAAGATGGAATCTTAATCAATAATGGCCTTAGAAACGAATCTAAATAAGTAGACAGCGGTTCTAGCAGTGTGCCTCTGGTGGACACAATAGGACGCCCTGGCGGGTGCTGAAGGCACTTATGGATTTTAGGGACTGTATAAAATTTAGCAAATGTCGGGGATATTGCATTCAAAAAACAAAACTCTTTTTTTAGAGATCAATTTATCTGATAGCGCTCTATTAGTTAATTCTTTAATATATTGTAAAGAAAGGCTGGGGTCGGTCTGCAGCAGTGCATATGTCTTAGAATCACTCAGCTGTTTTCGTGCTTCCTCTAAATAATAATCTCGATCCAAGACCACGACTGCCCCTCCTTTATCTGCTCGTCTAATTACCAAGTCTCTTCTATTTTGAAGTTCCTGCAGGGCTCGGCGTTCTGAAGCTGGTAACCGATGGTTACACAAAAAAGATCTCCTCTCTAACTCTTTATCAATATCCTTTAGAACCAAGTCCCGAAAAAGGGCTATGGCTGGAGGAAGGGGACTAGGTGGAACCCAATTTGATGTCAAAGGTAATGTAATACGGTTCTCAACTACGTCTGAGACAGTCCTCTCTGAATTGAACGGACTTGTGTGAAAATAATATTTTTAATGTAGTTTGCGTATTAATGCTTCTAAATCGATGCGAAACTGAAATTTATCAAACCCAATACTGGGAACAAACGACAGTCCTCTTTCCAATAGATGTTCCATCTCGGTGGATAACTTCTTCCCTGATACGTTGACAACTAAGTTATTCAATTTTTCTTCCTCTGGGGTCTTTGTCTCACTTGATCTGAGGAGTCCCCTTTCACCATTGATTTTTTCATTACATTTTTGCCATCTTGTCGCTCCTCCAAAAAATGTTTGCCAGAGGATCTACTGGAATCCGAACTATCCTCTCCGTCAGTAGAATCTTCAAAATTCACATGCCGTGTTCCTTTTTTGGGCTTTCTGTTCTTATTCATCCACGGGTACACGTACCCAGTGGAATAATCGGCCCCGTCTCGCTTTAATTTCTTCTGTTTCTTAGCCATTACTTCCTGACGCACTTGATCCTCTTGTTTGTGTATTTCTTCCTGACGTCGTAAAAACTGTTCCTCTTGGAGTTTGGATTTTACTAATTCAGTCTTTGAATTGATCTCCTCTGTTAATGATGTCACCTGTTGCTTGGATGAATCCACTATGTGAACCATTAAGTCCAACGAACATTTGTTCAATATTTTATTCCATGTTTCAACAAACTCCGGTCCCATTGCAGTCATCCGGGGTTCTTTGTAGACTCTTAACCCCCGTGGAATTTGATGTCGACTGATGTACTCAATAAGGGAAGACCTATGCAGCTTAACTCGTACTCTCCTTTTCTTAAGTTGTAATATCGTCTCCCATAACGATTCTACATCCTCCGTCGTTTCATCCGGTTTTTGTGATCCTTGGGAAAATGGAGTTTTCTCTTGTAGCAAGGCAGAAATATAATCCTGTGGAAAGCTAACTGTCTCCTTCCACAAATTTTGACCTTCCATCCTTTGTAACTTGACAAATCTATATGGTCTTGTACCAGAGCAATTAATCAACAATAGAGCAGGAAATTCCTATGCTCTGTCACATTATTAATGAACAGTTTCACTATGAATCTGAATTCAAGTCATAGGGTTCATTCATTACGGGTCTCAGACTTACAATGGCATAAATTTCTGGGTTTTATTTCCCAGTAATATGCCAGTTAGCATCAATGACCCTTGCTCAATGTCTACGAACCCGTCTTTTTCCTAAAAATTCTTCAAGCAATTCTTAGCGAAAACGGACTGCCCCGTTTAGTTTTTTGGAAATAGAAAGGAGGAGCCTATGGGGGTTTAAAGTAACGTAGCTGATTCCCAGCCCGCATGTGCGGCGATTTTACAGCCAGGAGAAGTTCATCTGAGGAATTAGCGGTCTGTAAGTTCTACGTGGGCAGCATCGTTCATTTATTTAAGGTATTTAGTTTAGTATCTTTTCACAATAATGGGGGGGAGTAGATATATTGAAAACTAGCAAGGTATAAGAATTTCAGTAGGTTTTACTATGGCAGGGTGTTTTGTTTTTGTTTTTTAATACAGCAGCAATTCTCAATTGTCCCCTGAAGAACCTTGAATGAGAAACTCAGAGGCGCTTCAACACTGGCGTTGGGACTATTCAATGTGACAGCGTGATTGCAGTATATTTATAAAACCTTACAACTATTGCAAGTTAAGTAGAGAATTCAACAATACTTTGTATTTTTGCTTGAAGAATTTTTAGGAAAAAGACGGGTTCGTAGACATTGAGCAAGGGTCATTGATGCTAACTGGCATATTACTGGGAAATAAAACCCAGAAATTTATGCCATTGTAAGTCTGAGACCTGTAATGAATGAACCCTATGACTTGAATTCAGATTCATAGTGAAACTGTTCATTAATAATGTGACAGAGCGTAGGAATTTCGTGCTCTATTGCTGATTAATTGCTCTGGTACAAGACCATATAGATTTACCCATATGTGAAGACTAAATTCCTGCTGTTCCCGGGGATCACCTGTTAAAGGTGAGTAACTATGCTTTCTCTGTAGCAGGTGCGATCTGGCTGGCAGCCTTCTGCCAGCAGAACTTGCCTCTCCAGTGGGCCAGGGCCTTCCATTCTCTGCTGTGATTTCAGCTTTGCGCAATTCTTTTGCTCATGAGAGCAGCAGATCCCACAGGCAGAAGAATTGTGCAAGGCCACGATCGTAGCAGAGAATGGAAGAGCCTGTGCATGGGCCTTACTGCTCCCACAGGCAGGCTCTTTCATTCTCTGTCACAATCGCAGCCTTGCACAATTCTTCTTCCCACAGGACTTGCTGCTTCCATAGACAGGCTCTTCCACTCTCGTCTGCAATCACAGCCTTGTGCAATTCTTCTGTCTGTGAGAGAAGCAAATCCCGTGGGCTGAAGAATTGCACAAGACCATAATTGTAGCTGAGAATGGAAGAGCCTGCCCGGGGGACTTCCTGGGTAGCAGGGGTTCTGTGGTAATGGAGTGTGGGAGCGATCGGCCTGTACACTTTACTGAAGTGTATTAATATGGTGATAATGCAGCTTTCAAAGCTGCATAAACATGTTTGTGTACATGTTAAAATCTGCTTGTTACTGTTCATGTAAAATCAGCAGTCCTTACATGAAAAATATTCAAATGAGTTGTGTTGCATGGAAATACATGTTGTGCAGTTCACTAATGTTCATATGTAGTTAGGTCAAATCATATTAATGAACTCAGTTTGTGTTAACCCACCATGACCACAAAACTTAAGTATACCAGTTTTTAAATTTCCTTGGAAGGTTATGCAGGTTAGTCTGACCTTCTACTCCCAAGTTACTAATAAGAGCTTTTGAGGCCCACTGTCTAACCATACTCACCAAGTGCTGAAAAAGGGGGTCTTCCCTGGTACAATGTCCACTTTACCAACTCTCTAAGTATGGAAAAGGGTCCTTTGATGACCTGATGTGCACCCCTCTCCTCTACAGTACAATTCAAAGGGCTCCAAATCTCAATGCCCCCCCCAACCTGTCTCCTAATCCATCCATAGTTTGAGTATTGAATATAGGGGTAGGAGAGATCCCCAATTCCTATTTCCTCTTCCTTTAATGTTTAAAATAATATCAGCTGGCCTTATGTGCCCACTTGTCTTCTAAGTGGGTTTGTTTTCTATCCTGCCTTTAGATCTGAAGTTTCTGATAAGCTAGACTGGGCAATGGACCTTGCAAGGGAATGGGGAACACAAACCTCAATTTTTCCATTGATCAAAGCTTTGCTGAATATCTTATTGTATATTCTAGTATGCTATAATGTATAGATTATGGTATTCAAAGAAGACGTAGAGCCACCTGTACTACTTGAATGTAACTCACCTTCAGCTATTCCTGAAAAGGCATCTGCTAAATCCAAAATCCCTTCCCTTCCTGTAAAGTGCAAAGTGACCTTGCAAGACTGTGCTTCATGTGAAAAATAATGTAAAACACCAGGAAACATAAAAAATGCCAAATTTCTGGCGTTTTTTATTTTTTATTTATATCATTTCCAAATACATTACACCAATCAATCATGCCTAATAAGAGAAATCAAACCCCCAAAAGGCAATACCAAATATTAAGAAATAACAAAGAATACAATAGCCCACAATCAAGGAAATAGGATCCAAGAGAAAGGAAAAAGAAAAAACTTAGTAAGAGAAAACCAATAATAAGGAGGAAGCCCACACTGAAACAGCTACTCCAAGGGTCATTACAGCGGTACCTGTGAACGTATCTAGAGTACTCCCTCCTGGACATAAATTCCACAAGTGATTTTGGCTCAAAAAAACCCCATAAGTTTTACCTTCATGAACTATAACACAAATAGAAGGAAATCACAACACAAAATTCAGCCCCAAGGCCAAGGCTCTTGACCGCAGAGCCAAAAAGTCTTAGCACCGCTTCTGAGTATTTCTAGAAAAATCAGGAAATATACGTATTACAGAGCCAAAAAAAGACTTGGGCATAGACGGAAAATACAATTTAAACACCGCATAGTGGTAAAAATTCAAAGCAAATGTTATAACCAGAGTACACCTCTGGGTTACAACCTCCAAGGAGGATTCCAGAAACTCCGTCAGGTTATCCCCAACAGAACCACCCTGCCCTACAGGGCAATTTCTCCCACTAGGAACAAGATATTGTGCCCTCACCATAGGGGGGAGATTCCCAGAGTCCATCCCCAGAGTCTCAATTAAATATTTCTTCACCATATGAATAGCAGAGATTAGAGGAGACTTGAGAAAGTTCAGCAAACACAAATTATTTAGTCGGGCCTGATTTTCAAGATACTCCATCTGATGGGATATAACATTGCTGTCCTTCACAAACACTTCTCCCATGATCTGCACCAAATTTACTTTTGCTTCTATAAGATCCATTCTCCCAGATAGTGAATCCAATGCTTTGACTTGATCAACCACAACTTGCGATACAACAGACAAGTCACCACCAATCTATTACGACAGAGTCTGGAGAGAAGAATTGAAACCCTGAATAACCTCCCACAGCCTATGGTTTCTGTACCTCACCAAACTTGATACCCCAAAGGCGTCTCGCTCCTCTTTGCAATATCCTCCACAGTTTTTAAGTTGGAAACAGAACCATCCTTCGATATTTCAACCATCATAGGTGACAAGGTTTCTCCTGGGCAGGGCTATGCTCCTGCCAGATCAGCCCACGAAGACCCTACAGCGCCAGCCACAACAGCACTTCTGGGGTTGGGAGGCGGCATCCGTACAACAGGGCTAAGAGATGCCCCTTTGCTGCTGCCGAAGCGATTCCCCTCCAGCCGACCCGGAGAAGATAGTAGCAGTGAGACTTGAGGTACGCCGAGGTCTCTGATCGTTGTCTGGCGCAAGGGGCCAAAAGAGGTGCTCTCCAGGAGAGTAAGCTTCCCCTTCCTCTTGCCCATCGCCACTTCAACTTGCAGCTCAACAGAACAATGGTAAAGAAAGCAGCATGTCCTCAAGCGTGCATCTCTAAAGCGCCATCTTGGATCCTCTCGCCACTTTGGCGTTTTGAACTATTTTTTACACAAAGTGTTTTTTTGCAGTCACTTCACAAAGGTACATTTTGCAGAAGTAAACTTTTGCTTGAAGTGTTCTTCATGCAAACGTTTATGTAAATGTCTTATTAACGAGCTTCTACAATGTGAATTCATGCAAAGCAACTCATTAATGAGGAGTTCTGTGAAAATTAGTGTGCAAAAAAGACTGTGGGCCTTCATTTCCCTACTCCTAAGTCATCATATCCCCTCTATCACCCTCTTGTGTCCACTCCCAAGCCATAAGCCACTATATCTCTTCTCTTTCTTTCTCCTTGATTCAGCATCTCTCTTTACTTCTCCCCATCCCAGTGCAGTATATTCCATCCTTCCCCCTCTGCTACTATCACTGCTGCTACTTTCCAAGACCTGCGGCAGTGGTGAAAAATAGCTAAAATCCATAGGGCCATGTATGCAGTTCTGCTAGTCCCGCCCCCTCTGACATCAACTGCTTTTTTTCTAACAGCAGAGCCAGCAGAGTCAACTGCAGGAAATGGTAGTATATAGAGTCTGCTCATTAATGCCCTTTAGAGGTGCCCTGTTTCCTACAGATTTGGTTAACTACAACCCAACAGTGCAATTTTAGTTGTTTTTACCGGAATTGCGGAACAGTCTCCCAGAAGAGGTGCCGACAGGATTGAATTATTTACAGATAAGAGGGTTAAAACGTGACTGTTCCATGAGGCTTTTGGGGAGAGAGTTGAAGGTTTGTCAAGTGGTGGGAGAGGACAAGATTTTATTTTGTGGTATTGTGTTTTTATAATTTTGTGTTTGATTTTTAAGTGTAAGCCACTTTAGGGTCTTTGTTGATCATAAGTGGAATAATAACCATTGCATCCAGATTTGATCATATTACACTTATATTAAAGAACCTACACTAGCTATCAATAACACTCAGAATAAAATACAAAGTCATTATAAATATCTTCAAGATTCTTCAAAATCAGTTAGCTGCCAGCCTGAAAACTCTAATAAACAGAGCCCCTAAATCTAGATCAAAAAGTTTCTCCAACCTGAACCTACTCTGCATTCCAATACTCAGAACAAAATCTAACCAACTGAGTGCAGCAGAGCCTTCACCCTACTAGCACCTTCAATCTGGAGCTCCTTACCTAAACCCATAAAATCGGCAGAAACTGTACAGGATCTTAGAAAAAGACTAAAAACATACCTCTTTTTCAAACACTTCAGGGCTGACACATATGACTAGTATATAACTCTCATAATGACATTTAAAATGCAACTTAATATCTTGTTTAAACTCCTACTTTTACTTAATCCAAGTTACCTGTACCCCACCTTAGTTTGATGTAAAACCTATTTCTCTTAATCCATTATTCTTGTTCCATGTAGACCACTTTGACTAAACATAAAAGCGGTATATAAAAAGTGTTAAATAAAATAAAATAAATAAATACAATAGTAATAATAAATAAATCAATAAAAACACTCCTTTGCCTTCAACTTGTTCTATAGAACACTGAGCCCTGTCTACTAAGCATTTTTCCCATAGACACAAAATGGCAGGAAACCTTTAGTAAACAGGATCAGTAACTATAATAAAATGCTGGATCTGGAGATAGTTTTATTGACTGATATTTACTTTGATCCTTGTGCTTTTGAAGTATGTTTCCATCACTCACATTCCAGGGAAGGGCTGATAGAATCTGACTTTCATTCAAGCTTAAAATGGCATATGTTCACCATGGCACTGATATGACTTCCATGTAGTCTCCTTTTCTTTCTGTTTTATTCATGTCATTAACGACAGTGCTATGGGCTTTTATGGATGTGATTCAAATCACATTTTTGCACATTACAACATAATTACTATAGACTTCTACTGAAATTTAATTCTGTCTTCTCACATTGTGGTGCCACTGCCACAGATTTGCATTCGCGCTGTTTTCTCTTTGCTCAGATCTCTTGCTGTGACATTTTCCCCTTTACTTTGAATTGTAAAATTAGAACTTCTAGTCCTCACTGCCAGTTCTGTGAGATGTTGACAGTACTAGAAATTTACGCCTAAAAGCTATATTAAAAAGGAAACTTCAGGTCTTTCAGAACTAAACCATTGGGAGTGCAGCCCCTCCTTCCCATGTCCTCATTACAGAGAGGGGGCAATACCAGATGCAGTAAAGGCTGGACACAACTCATCTCAGTCCCTGGGTTCATTCAGATCAAGGGGGAAGATAAAATGCAGTGTCATTAGGGTTGTATCTTCTTGCACTATAACAAATCACACAGAATTGTCCAATAGTGTTGCAACAATAATTTATTTAATAATTATCTTCTTCAGTGGAAATAGACAAAAATTGTATTTCTTAGGAAATGAATCAGCATCTTCCACATTACATACACTATTCCCTTGGTCTTCACTCCTAGTCTTTGAGGGCCACCAACAGGTCAGGTTTTCAGGATATCCCTAATCAACATGCATGAGAGAGATTTGCATGTCTAATACCTCCATTGTTTGCAAACTTCTTTCTTGAATATTCATTAGAGATATCCTGAAAATGTAGTCCATTGGTGGTCCTTGAGGACTGAGAGTGAAGACAAAGACACTAGCCACACCCTCTCAGGATCCCTTATCCTTGTTGACAGGAGCTCCTTTCAGAACAGGCTAGAAGGATTCCTGTTCTTTTTGAGATACCCTCAAGTACCTGGCTTCTCTGGATCTGAACTGCCTCCGTTTCAAACCACCTTTTCTTTCTCTATCAGGGTTTCAGTACTGGACAGGCTGTCTTCTTTCTCCTTCTCCTTGAAGTACCAAGTTGGAATAGGTACACAAGCTAGGTAGGCAACTGAAACCTTTGGTCTCTTATAACCAAAATATGTTGTTGTTGTTGTTAAGTGCCGTTGAGTTGGTGGTGACTCATGGCGATCCTCATGATAGTTGTGCTAAACTGTGTTCAGTCTTCAGTGGCACACATAGCTGCTGTTATTGTATCGATCCATCTCATTGTTGGCCTTCCTCTTAGTTGGTACTATTTTATATAGGCTTTGAGCAAACAGACAGAGCAACGTTGAAAATGTGTCTAAACATGTTTTATTTAGTGTGCCCAGGCAATTAACAATAGTAGTTACATTCCATTTAATGTTCAGAAAATTGGCAAGCATGGATAGTATGATTTTTATGTTACCATGAATGATATGAGTGACCCCTGAGTTTTGGGGTAGTTTCTCCAAATGGGTTAGTGTTGTGTATACCATGACAGTCATGAACCTCACTTCTAAGCCAGAGTATGTGGAGTATGATCTCAGTTTCTCAAATTTACTACTAATGCTCAGCATAGTACTTGCACCGTGTCAAAGAGAGCTTCCTTCTGGAGTTCATAAGATGTAACATGTATGGGTAGTTTGTCAAGATGTGCTTGGAAATTCTTCTTTATCAAGCCTGTGTCTCCCAATACAATAGAAAATATTTCTGTATCTTTCTGCCACATTTTCTTGGTCTCTGTTTGCATTTCTTGGTACTTCAGGATCTTCTGCTTCTCCACGCAATTCACAGACTAATCACTTGGAACCAACACTTCTATTATTATCAATGCCTGTCTGGTGTTTTTCTCCTTTACCACTATGTCGGGTTTCCTCAAATCCAGTTTATTATCCATCGGAATGGATGACCAGAACCTCTTTATTCTCTGTAAGTCTCTCAGGGTCATAAGCCCAGTGCTTTTCAGGCACAATGATGTTGTAGTGTCTGCAGAGTTTTCAATGGATGAGGTGTGCTACTTTGTTGTGCCTTTCTGTATAAAAATGTTCCACCATTGGAACTTCACAGCCAGCTATAAGGTGAGTCACTGTCTCCAGGTCTTTCTTACAGAATCAACATATGTCTGTTTTGGCAGTTTTTTCAAAGCTTGCTGTAAACTATCTCATCTATAATCCACTGTCCAGGGCTGCGACTATCAATCTCTCATTCTTCGGTTTCAGTTCACCTCTCCTTAACCATTCTTATGTCCGTTCTTGATCAATAAAGGGTTCCTGGAGTAACACTTTGTATTTTCCCACCGTATTTGTGCATTTTCCACTTGTTTTTCCTCGTTTGCTGAGCTAATTCTTTGAAGAGTTTTTTTTCTCTTGTTTTGCAAATTCTGTTGCGTCTTTTCCTGTGTATGCTTGTAGAGTCTCACTCATTCCTTTTAGTCATCAGAACGCTTATCCAAGTTTGACGATGGAGACAGATTCTGGCCATTTATTTTCATAGTTCAGCACTTTTTGCGTATTTGGATCCATTGATGCTATTAGGTAGGCCTGGAGGCCTATGATAGTAGCTCTGTATGCGTAATCAATCTCTGAGGCAAAGCTCTCCATCAGCTCTAGGGATGTAGTCTTGGCATACACTGATACTTGTAAATTACTTCATGGGCATAGAGATTTTCTTGTTTGCACATCCAGTTTTTCAAGATCATTAAGAGGCTAATCTACAATCCCAAAGCTGTACGAAAGTACAGGAATTGCCTACTGATTGATGGCTTGTATCTTATTTCATGATGTTAAGGCACTTTTCAATAATGATTTTAATCTTCTATAATATTCTTTACTGATCTCAGTAATTTCTGCTTGAGTGTCGTTCCTTCCTCTATTCCAAGACAATTATTTATGCTTTCCTGTTCAAGTTCCTTGATGTCACAGCCGTCACCCAGGGATATGTTTTCTGTTTTGCTCAATTTTGCTCTAAAAAGGTTGCCTTGGCACATTTGTTTAGACCAAAAGTCATCATGATGTCATCAGAAAAGCTTTTCATACATGGAGTTGCTCTGCTAATTGTTGGTCACTGGAACTGTAGAGCTTCAGGTCGTCTACAAATAGTAAATGGGATCTTACTTCTGGGTTGTTACCTTCTTTAGGATTCAGGTTAAATCCATATCCCAAAGAGTTGATGAGAGTACTCATTGGATTAAGCACCATACAAAACAGAAGTGGCAACAGGGAATCTCCTTGAAACATTCTTTGCTGGATCTTGATGTTAAGAATGATATACTGACCATCTTCATACTTCAAAAATAGGTTGGTTTGCCACATTGTGTCACGGGCCTCGTGGTAAGAGACTCCGTAGACCCTCTAGGCGACTGCCTAGGGGTATTGTGGTTATGATTGATCTGCCTTCTCTTCTGTACACAGAGTCAGTCAGTCAAAGTGGTAAAGCAAAATAGGGTTTTATTCCCGTTCCCTGGCGGATATCATTTCTTTGCAAAAGCACACAGAACAATAAACAAAACTAAACGAAAACAGCTGGAATGTTATTTCTTTCTTCCTTGTTCCTTTCACAAGTTACATCAGCATAAAGATGTTATTTCATCTGATAAACAGATTGTACAATCCATCGGCTCCGGCTCTGAGTAAGTGTTACTGCTTTCCCACTGTGTTAAGCCTGGACTGCATCTATCACTCTCCGGGTCACATTCACTGCATGTGCTGGGGCTGGGTTCATTTGCTGTGGGAAGATAAGCTTTCTTTTCTCCCAGACACTTGTCTAAATCAGGATTATAAAAACCTGCTGTAGAGAAAGTCTCTTTATGGTAAGCCTCCCTTGGCTCCCTTACTTGGAAGTCTGCATGCCTTCCTATATTAAAACTCTGCCCAGAGCAATGCTTGTTAAAACTCCCAGCTTCTCTTCTCTCCCAAACACAAGGCTTTAAACTTGCTACCTTACAGGAGGTTCTGTAGTTAGCTGTGGGATTTCTTTCCCCTGGCAAAGCTTTACTGGCTTGAAGAAAGTTTCTCCGTGACTTGGGTAATTCCCCTAAGGTAGTGTCCCACTTCCTGTTTGAGTGGAAAACCTCTCCGGTACTATCTCTCCAGAGATCAGTTTCTCTACTGCTCCACTGCCCTTTCCTGGAGCTTCCCTTGAGAGCTCTTGGTCCTCCCAGACCTCCAAAGTCTCTCCTGGAATTGGAACGTCTCCTGGGACTCTGTGTCTCTGTCTCTGAGTCTGGCTTGTCTGATGCTGGATCTCCACCTGCATCTGACTGCCACTCTCCTCCTCAGAGTCAGTCTGGCTCTCCTTCTTGCATTCGCTCCTGCTTCCCCTCTTGCTTCCTCTTCCTGGTTCTAACCAGGGCTTTTTGTACCTCCCCCCTCTGCACATTACGTCAGCTTCTGGGGACAGGTGTTTCTGATGAAATTCCTCAATTCTATCTGCGTCACTGCTAAGGAAAGGAAACCTCATTTTAAACCTCTTCTGTTCTACTTGTGCTGACGGCACCGGCTGCTCAGCCATTCTTAGACATGCTGAATCCTCCTGCCCAGCCAAGTTTGAGGTGAGTTCTTCACTCCCACTAACCTCCATTGGTTCCACTGTATCACAATTGTCATGGTGAATATAATGTACTTTATCAAACCAGGATTTATCTTATACATTTCAAGGCAATTTATTATCCAAGAGTGTGGCACTCTGCCCAAAGCTTTCTTATAATCAATCCATGCTATACTGAGATTTCTACTTTTTTTTAGCGCTGGCCATGATGGCTTTATTTAACATTAATTTGTCTTTGGTTCCATATGCTCTCTTCTTATTGCCCTTTTGCTCTATTGCTATGAAGTTATTGGATTATATATAATCATACTATTTATTCTGTCTGCATCTATTGCAGTGAAAAGCCATGCTATTGGTCTAGGGTTGCCAACTGGCCGGTTTTCAGCCGGCCTGGCCGGTTTTTCCACGGCCAGGCCGGCTGCCGGCGCAGAGGCAATACCGGCCCTTTAAAAGCCGGTTTTTTTTGCTCTGGCCGCAAGATCGTGAGCGGCCAGAGCAAAAAAACCGGCATTTCTCCACTTCCGAGGGAGCCGGGGAAGCCCGCGCGAGGCCCCGGCTCCCTCTGAACAGCCACCAGCGTGAAGAGCCTTTACCTTCACGCTGGCGGCTGTTCCTGTGAAGCCGCGAATGCTGGGAAAGGTTAAAGGTTGCCCTTTAACCTTTCCCAGCATTCGCGGCTTCACAGGAACAGCCGCCAGTGTGAAGGAAAAGGCTCTTCACGCTGGGTGGCTGTTCAGAAGGAGCCGGGGCCTCGCGCGGGCTTCCCCGGCTCCCTCTGAAGCCTCAGACAGCCGCGATGCTGGTCGGGGGGGGGGGCAAGGACTGCATTGGCGGGGATGGGGGGGACCGGGACTGGAAAAGGGCGAAGGGGGGGGGGGACGTGGACGGGAAAAGGGCGAAGGGGGGGGGGGGACTTGGACTGGAAAAGGGCTAAGGGGGGGGGGGGACTTGGACTGGAAAAGGGCTAAAGGGGGGGTCTTGGACTGGAAAAGGGCTAAGGGGGGGACTTGGACTGGAAATAGGCTGTGATGGGGGGGGGGGGACCTGGACTGTAAAAGGGTTATTGGGTGGGGGACATGGACTGGAAATGGGTTGTGATTGGGTGGAGGGGACCTGGACCAGAAAAGGGCTATGGGGGGGGGGGACAGATGACGGGAAAAAGGCGGGGAAGGGGGAGTTGGACTGGAAATGGGCAGGGATTGGGGGGGGGGGCTAGGACTGGAAATGGCCTGTGATGTGAGGGCTAGCACTGGAAATGGGCTGATGAAGAGCTGGAATAGGACTGGAAATGGGCTGATGTGGGGCATGGGAGAATGGGACTAGAAGGGAGTGGATGCTGGGTGGGCCTAGAACTATAAGGGAATTGATTTGGGGGGAGGACTAGAATGGATGGGGAATGAGAATGGAGAGGGGAAAAAATATTTTGTGTGGAAGAAAAGTCTATGATGGGCCGGGATGGGGAGAGTAAGAGGGGCTTGAGAATGGAAGGGTGAAATTTAAACGGATGATAAAGGAATAAGGAAAGAATTGGGGGAAAGAGCAAAAGGGAAACAATCAGTATGTTAAAGCAGAAATAGAGAGAGAATGGAAAACATCTAAAAGAGAAGAAAGGACAAAATGGATAGCTCGCAGAAGACACGAAGAAACCAGAAGAAAGTGACTGGAGCAATTGCAACTGAAAAATAAAACGCCCAAACAGAAGGTAGAAAATACTTTTTATTTTGAATTTATTAACTGGAATATGTCTGGTCTGGGAAGTGTGTATTGCTAACATCTTTGCGTTTTTGTTTAGTGCAAGAGGAAATTACTTTATAGTTTTATTTCTCCAGTGTTGTACATTTCATGTTTGGATTTTGGGGTTCCCAGTTTAATTATTATCTGACCAAGGAAGTTAGCCTACACGTATCCTCGGTAATTTTTGTGGGTGGGGCTGGGGGCGGGGCAGGGGTGGGACTAGGGGCGGAGAATGGGTGGAGCATGGCGAGCCACAGGTGTCGGGTTTTTCTCGGTGAAAAAGTTGGCAACCCTATATTGGTCTGTAGTTTTTGGGAATGCTACTTGGGTATCCCTTTGAAAGGAGAAATGTTCTTCCTGTTATAAGCCATTGCAGTGTTAAGTTTGGCTGTGTGATAAATTGCTGTTTGCAGTTTGCCAGGTCTTAGTGTTAACCATTTGAGCCAAAAGTTGGTCACTCCATTTGGGCCAGGGCTCTTCCAATTTGGATCCTCTTTTAACTTGCTTTCTAGCTCTCTTGTTGTTACTACAGGCCATTCCATAGGTTTGATATGCAATGGTGTTTGTTTGTGTGTGTGTGTGTGTGGAGGAAGAGATTAGTCTTTAGCTGAAATGAATTTCAACCACAAAAAGGCTGGATTTGGAAATTCCTTCAATAGAACATGAGCCATAAATGCTGGTGATCAGACACTTGCTGTGAATCCTGGGAAGTAACATCTAGGAGGTTTCAGACTAGAAGGTTCTGCATAGTGACAGGGAATGCAAATTTATGACATTTGGTGAGAAGTTATAATCTTATATTGCTACACAAACAAAGAGCAATACAACTCTGAGAGAGAGAGAGGGAGAGAGGGAGAGATAGAGAAGGAGAGAGAGAAAGAGATGCTGGGGCGAACAAGATATGGATCTCAGAAATATATTCACCGGGCAGGTAGATTCTCACCCCAACTAATAAGTGTAGGGTTGCAGTAGGAAAGAAAGTGTCAGTATGGGAAAAAGAGAGCTAATATAGTCTTTTTCATCTTCCTGTTTATTTCTCAGCTTTTTGGCTCAGAAAAAGGTGTTTTGTCAACTCAGGTAAGCTGAATGGATTCACTGAGAAGTGGTTTAACAAAAGTGCAAGCTCAGGTTATTTGGGAGAGGTGACAGAGTGATTGCCCTGCCCTCTCCTTTTTAAGTAGAAGAGGGCCCCCTAGTAGAGAGGAGGTAAAGAGATTCCCCTCCCCCTATACATACAAGTAGAACAGGGCAGAAAAACGATCCCAGGCAGAGTAGGATCGAACAGCTGAGAGGTTCAAGGCAGAGTGGGACCCAGTTGCAGAGCAGTGCCTCCTGGAGGAATGGACAGCATCTCAGTGGAGCAAGCAGCCCTCTTTCTCAAGAGGATTGGACCTGGCAGCAGGGGTAGAAATATAGGACCCAACAGTAAAGCAGAGAAGATGGCTAGGTCAGGCACCACAGATCACCCCCATGACTTGCAGCATACACTGGCCCAGCTACACTCTTGCACATGGATGACATGTGGGGTACAATGGAAAGAAAAGGTGGAGGATAATTGTTGTTGAATTTTGGGAAAAAGAGGGGTTTCCTAGCTACTGCTTCTACTTCTACTTATCATTTGTCAGCCTTGATTTGCTCATATAACCCCTTTTCTAAAGTTGCTTCATTGGCTCCCTATCCATTTCTGTATCCAGTTCAAATTTATCCTACTGATAAGTGCACTCATTTTGCTGCTCCTCACTACCTTTCCTTCCTTATCTCTCCCAACACCCCTCCTCAGGACTCAGCTCTTCTGGAAGATCCATTCTATCTGTGCTCTTCCCTTCCACTGCCAACTCCAGACTTCGATCCTTTCATCTTGCTGCTCCTTATGCCTGGAACAAACTACCTGAGTCTGTACATCAGGCTTCATCTCTGGCCCTTTTTAAATCCAGGCTGAAAACTCACCTCTTCGAGGCTGCTTTTGGATCCTGATCCACTTAGTCTCCTATGTATTTCCTTACTATATCCTGTAGGGTATATTAGTAGCACAAAAAGAAGTTAGACTCTGTTGTTGTCCAGGGGAAATAGCTACTAATTCCCAGCCCAAAGTTCGGTGAGTTATTCTGGCAATGAGCCACGAAAGAAGTCTGGTCTGCAGATATATATTAGACTTTATTATAGGCAACCAGGTAGAAAAATATACACACACATATATAGCTAATTAGAAACATGAGGTAGAAATTTGTTATAGTACAGATGTACACTTGGACAACGTAATAAATCACTGATTAGTAACCAGACGTCACTGATTCGCTCTGCACTGAGGAAAAGTAAGAAATATATTGCTAACCCCTTGCCCATCCGGAGGAGGAGAGATAAGTCAGTACCTTAGTTCCGTCGGGCTCTCAGGAACAATGCAGTCCAAGGAGGCAGCTCCTAGCTAATGCGGGCTCTAGCCTCGTCAGGCGAGCCGCAGTAAGTCCGAACCGGAGGTATCTGTGAAAGTCTTATCTCAGACCTGTGGAGGACGGCCTAGACCACACTTAGTGGCCGTCTTGCGGAAGGGTCAGGTCGCAGGAATCAGGTACGCAGTGCACAGCAGAGAGGAACCGGTGCAAAAGTATGTATGTACAGGTGGGAAAAGCCCCCAACTCTCTCTCTTACTACTGCTAAAGTTTCCAGCGCAGATTGCATTATTCTGTGTAAGAATCCTCCATCATAGGTCTGATGATTGGTTGGCACCAGGCAGTCTGAGGTGTTCTCAGCGAATCAGGAGGTAGATGATGGTCAGCTTCTTGCAAACAAAGGAGCCATGGTAAAAGTCAGGCAGAAGCAACAGTATGTAACTTCTGGGCATGTACAAGTGTCCAAGGCCAGCCACGGACAATAGCTTCTGTATGCATGCTTAGAAATGCTGCGCCAGCAGTTGCTTGGAGGTCGTTTGTAGCTGAACACAGCAAAAGTGAAGTGAAGAATCCATCTTGTCTGTGCAGGTTGGTTGAGGCCTGAGTTGCTGAGCAGGCCGGAGATTTGCATGTAGAATTGCAGGGGTACCAGCCCTACATCTCCCCCCCCTTGTAAGATGGAGGATGCTACAAGGGAGTACACTCCATCGTACAAAGCCTAACTAGCAGTACTACCGTGCAGGTCAGAACCAAATGACAAATGATTGACTAATGCATGAGAAGTGGATAATACTTCAAGCACAATATGCATGAAAGCAATACTGCATGAGGAATAATACAGTGAATACACTCAAGCAATAAAAGAAGTCAAAATAAAATGACATTGATACAGTCAAGTCAAATCAATTAAGATAAGACATGTTAACCTCAAACTGAAGAGTATATATAGTATCCAAACCAAAAATGCATATCAGTAATGCAATATAATGAGTTAGTGTAACACCAAGGTGAACACTCAAATGTAATGAGAAGCAATGTGTAACTGTGTTAGTAAAGTAAACACATGCTAGCTATGAAAAAAACAACTCAATTAAGAGTAATGAATAACTTTCAAAGAAAATGGTGACACTTATTCAAAAGTGTGACGTTCCAGCAAATCCTGCAGACGCATGGCAGGCAGCAGAGGTGCAGGATGCATAGAGCGATGAAGAGCACGAATCTGTCTCTGTTGATACAAGGAGATAAGAAACTGGAGCACCAACAGAAAGAAAAGACCAGGCACAATGACATGTGACATAAAATCAGTTTGTAAAATGTCCACATCTCGTGAATCAAAGTTATAATCAGCAATGGCAAGGTCGTCCTGGTCAATGGACAGTTCAACTGTGTGAGAGTCCTTATAGTCCAAAAGATAGGTCAAGGCTGCAGTGAAGTCAATCTCATGACCTCGAAATACATCCAATATCTGGAGCTCTGTCGAAACAGGGTCAGCATCTAGATAAAACAAGGAAACTCCACCAACATTAACAATGGAGTTCTTGGGAACATCAATCAAGCAAACATTGCAGGGTAGAGGAACTCTATTATGAATGTCATGTTTATTCACGGTGACCAGGAGTTCACTCAAAATGCTGCTGTAAAACATGTCGGGGATCTAGGGACACAAAACTCTGTGTGACCAGGAGTTCACTCAAAGGGGTACTAACCAGCCAAACATTGTTGACAACAGCAACTTTCGTCTCTTGGTCATGGTAACTTTACATTGTTCTTTCACATTTTCAGCAGACAACCCACAAAGAGCCGTAGAAGTGTCCTTAAGGAAAGGTTTACCAGGACACAACCAATGAATGTCTTTAGAGCGTTGGCACATGCCAAGATTAGGTACCACTGTTGTATATTAGTGGTGCATACAACAGACGATTCAAAATGTTTCTGTAAAACATGTCGGGGATCTAGGGACACAAAAACTTTCTGTGTGACAGTCTGGGACTGTGTAATCAGGAAACCAGGCGCATCCTGTAGCACGACACCAGAAAGTGGGCCAGGCTCAATCAATCTGGCAACCTCGGATCCCAGGAACATCAAAATCAGGAACAGGACCTTCAAAGTCCGGGACTCCATCTGTAAAAGAAAACAAACAGGCTATCCTGCCTGAAGGTTAGTATCACTCACTTCAGCAAGAGGTTCTTCAGGAAGGAGCTTACTGGGATGACACGGTCTAAGCTGATTAATGTGGACCCATTTAAGGGAGCCTTCCCCCTCAATACCTGACTTCATTCGAATTTGATAAGCAACAGGGGAGGCTTTATCCACAAGAGGAAATGGACCGTTCCAGCTAGGTAGAAATTTACAGTCTTTGACCTTATTCTTACCAAACTTGTAGTAGAATACCTTATCGCCAATCTGGTATTCTTTAGAGGTAGTCCTCAAATCATAGTAGGCCTTCCTACCCCTAGCAGCAGTGTCCAAATTCTTTTGGGCAAAGGCAAAGGCACTTTGCAAGTGTTGTCTTAAATGGGCAACATATTCATGAGCAGTTGTAGCAGCAGCGAGATTCACATCATTAGTCCTGTAAAGAAGATGAAGGGGTAAAACCATGTCCCTACCTGTCATCATCTCAAAAGGGGACACACCAGTAGCACGATGACGCGTGGTTCTGATAGCCATCAGGACCAAAGGCAGTTTGATGTCCCAGTCCTTCCCAGAGGAAGAAACATACTTTTTCAAGATACTGATGATAGTTTTGTTTGCTCTCTCCACTTGTCCAGAGGATTGTGGACAATAAGCAATGTGGACTTTGGCCTTTACACCTAGTACCTTCCACAGATGCTTAATGACTTGTCCCGTGAAGTGGGAACCCTGGTCGGATTCCACTCGCATGGGGAGGCCCCACCTACTGAAAACATGGTTTAACAACAAGGTGGCCGTGGTCTCGGCGGTACAGTTGGGTGCTGGGATGCACTCGACCCACTTAGTAAATAAGCAGGTAACTGTCAACATATATTTGTTGCCTCGAGAGAATCGGGGCACGGGGCCGATCCAATCAATCTGGAGATCAGACCAAGGCATGGTCAGACCCCTGTTTCTCAAAGGTGCTCTATGAGAAGGAGCTGCAGGTTGAAATCTGCAACAGGTCAGACAACCTTTAGTATACAATTGGACATCTTGGTACATGTGGGGCCAGTAGGCCACTTGTTTCAACGTTTCATAGGTTATTCGGTCACCTCTATGACCGGCACAAGGTTCATCATGAGCGTGCTGTAACATAACTCCTCGGAAGGCCCGAGGTACCACCCATTGCACAATACCATGCTTACTCGTCCGTATCAACAGATCTTTCTGGAGATGGAACATGTCCTTGGAGATGTAGGGGATCCTCAGTTCCTCATCATCCTGACAATCCTCCAGAGTTAATGGGTGTTCCTGGGGGTTCTGCAGAAAAAGGTAGAAACGTCCAAGAGTAGGATCTTGTTTCTGGGCTTGCACGAGGTCGAGATCTGTGCTCTCGCCACACCATTGAACCACAGGGGGCATGGTGGATAATTGAGCTTGTCGCCGGGTAACTGCCGTCACAATTTGAAGCCCATTGGTCTCGGGAGCCTCCAACTGCCAGAGGTCTCCAGAGACAGCACCCTCCTTGGCAAGCTGATCAGCTAGATCATTTCCAATCTTGTCAGGATTATCAACACGGGAGTGACCTTTCACTTTCTTCCAGTAGATGGTCATGTCATTTTCATGAGCTACCTTGTCCAAGGACAGAATCAATCCGGCATGTTTGACAGGTTTCCCTTTGGAATTCAGCATATTGTTAGATTTCCAAATGGGTAAGTGGGAAACAAAATTCTGTCTGACGTAGTCTGAATCAGTACAGATGGTTAGGGTGTGAACCCCTGCCTGAGCAGCGGCCTGGAGAGCCGCCAGGGCTGCAGCTAGCTCTGCATACTGATTAGTCTTGGTACCCAGACGGTACTTGAAGGGTTCACAAGGGTGGTTCTGGTTCCAAACCACACCTATACCTGCTACCAGTTCATGGTCAGGCTCTTGACGGTAAGCACAACCGTCCACATACACCTTGGGGTAGCCTTTACAGAGGTTCTCATCGTAAGGACGATGACGAGAAGGCTCAGGCGTACATGACTCCATTTCGGTGTCTAAATCACCCACTAAAGGTTCTCTGGCAGTGCAATCGTGCAATTCAGCCAGGCCCTGTGCGGCGGCATCCTTGCGGTTTTGAGCATACCTGACCTCCAGGGGCCAGCCCTGAAGTGCTAAGGTCCAGGAGACAATGTGACTGTTTGACACTTGTCCCGATTTAATCCGATCACTGCCTAGGAACTTGATGGGTTGGTGATGAGTCTCAACAACCAACCTCTCACCTTGGATATAACTGCGGAAATATTGGAGGGCCCAGACTGTGGACAACAAGGATTTCTCACAGTCAGAGTATTTCCTCTCCACTTCCGTTAAAGCTTTGCTGGCATAGGCAATAACTTTCCTATCTGTGTCATGCATCTGGTACAGAACAGCACTCATAGAGTGATCGGTGAAACCTAGTTCCACGAAGAATTCTCTGCCACTCTCTGGATAGGCAAGACAGGGAGCTCGACTCAAAGCTGCCTTCAGCTCTTCTAGAGCTGCCTCTTGGTTGGGATTCCATGCCCAAGGTTCATCTCTTTTGAGGAGTTTGACCAGGGGTCGGGAAATCTCCGCATATTGATCCACAAATTGGCGTGAATAATTGCAAATGCCCAAGAATGAGCGCAGCTCTCTCACGTTGGTCGGACGTTTGAGATGTTGCAAGGCCGCAATTCTCTTCCTTTGAGGCCGCAGTCCCTCAGCAGAAACTTCGTAACCCAAATAATTGAGGGATTTCCGGCACCATTGGCCCTTTGACAAGGACAGCTTTGCTCCCGCAGCTTTCAGTTGCTGGAAAACATGCTCTATTTCTTGCAAATGGTCAGTGAAACTGGCGCTCTTCACCAGAATGTCGTCTACATAGACGAGGGTGCCTCTAGTCTCAGCATCAGGCAAAGCCTTATGCAGGAAAATATTGAAGTCTGCTGGGGCATTCAAATAACCAAACGGTGTCCGATTCCAAGTATATTGTCGCCTACCAAAGGTAAAAGCCAGCTTATGCTGATCTTCTGGATGGACAGGTATAGTCCAAAATCCTGAGGCCAACTCCAGGCTTGTAAAGTACCTTGCACCCTTGATGGTGGCTAAGTTCTGTTCCAGATGTGCCATAGGCCATCTGGATAGAGGTACCTTTTTATTAAACTGGCGATAGTCCAAAGCTAAGCGCCAGCAAGAATCCTTCTTGATGACAGGCCACAGTGGGGCATTGTAAGTACTGTTGCATTGACGTATAATTCCCTTTTGTTCCAGGGAATTAATGATTTCCTGAACGGATTCATAGGAGGCCAATGGGATTTTATACTGCCTCACAAAGACAGGTTTACTGTTTGGATCCGTAGGAATACGGGTGACATGTAGGTCGGTGAGACCACAGTCATAAGTGTCAGTGGCAAACAGGTCCTTGTGACGGTACAGCAGTTCTTTTAATTGTGCCTTTTCTGACTCATCAGTGCAGGCGTCTGCTTCAGCAAGTTTTCCCGCAACCATTTCGTCAAATCCCAGAACAGGTTTGTTTGAGGGTATTTCAACCTTCTCCTCAATCTCATCTTGGAGAGAGGAGACCTGGATGGCTTGGACAGCATGGGGCTCCCCCCCCTGGTGGGTGAGGGAACTAACAGCCTCATCGAGTTTACTTGACAAAATCAGATGGTCAGACGCGAGGTCCACTTGAGAGGTCACAGCACTATGTGGCCAGACAAACTGTAAGGTGAGGAGGCCTCGGGGTGAGGATCGTACACATGCAGGGGTCCTCCCCCCCCCTTCACAGATGTTCCAGGAAACAGGGATTCCCCAATAATCTGGAGACTCAATTCCACACTTGGGAACGATTCTCCCACTAGGAATCCCAGAGGTTCGCCCTTCACAAGGTGAATTGGATCTGGGTTTGGATTGGTGAGCAATAAGTGTAAGGAGGGAGCTGTGGCCTCCATGCAGGGTATGGGACCCATGGCTAGGCCCAGCTCCTCAAAACGGGAATTTGGACTGAAGAAGACCAAGTTGTCTGAGAACACATGTCCTCGGGTCACCTGTATCTCAGGGGACAATCCTGTACCCTCCCAGGTATTTGGATGTCTTCTGCACTGACCACTTTACAGACTTGAGGTATAGTCTGACCAGCCCGTAGGGATGGGCGGGCACCAGAGAAATCCACCAGATCTCCTTCCATCCTACTCCAGAGGATGTTGCTCACGAAATCCACATAAGTTCCCAGTCGAACAAGGCAATCTGAGCCTAAGGAGAGGGGCACCTCAAGTCCTCTGATGATGGAGAAGGTGTGCCGAAAACCTTTGACCCCAACTTGCAAAGGGGAGATTGCAGTAGCCCATTAATGTCTTGAGCCCTTCCCCAGGCACTTGGAACGAAGTCTTCGCTCCCATTACCCAATCAAGGGTAAGCTGTTGTTTGAGCCGATAGAAAAGAGTCTCACTGATGAGGGAGTGGTCACAGTGGGGTAATAGGTAGGCCCTTTCCTTTTGGGACATGCCCACCTGCATATATATAAAGGGACCTTTCTCAGCCGAGAATATGTCCGTCAGTCTCCTAGGGTGATCTAGGCAGGGATGGGATGGAGGAGGGGTTTGCACCTCACAACCTTCCACAGGTTCCTTCAGGAATATCTGCAGGCAATCAGTATCAAAGACAATGTTAGCTACTGAACCCACTGCAATGGAAACCACGTCGCTGATGCCCTGATCCTCATCTCCATCCCTTTCATACTGGAGCTGAAGGATTTGGGGATCAGCTGACCTCTGGAAATTAATCCTGATGGACTTGTTTGTGCGTTCCACCGAACAAGGACCACTGACTCTGCTGTCATGTTTTACCCTAGCATAAGGTATGGGATGCGTGACCTGTGTCCAGATCACTTCCTGGACGTAGTCCAGAATGGGGCGTAACCGTTTCAGGAGCTCATTGCCAATCAAGAATTCTTCCCCAGGGCACTTAGTAATGAAGACAGGATGTTTCACCTGTAATTTTCCAATTTGGAGGTTAAGCCAGGCCTGCCCCATAGACTCTATGGGCTGATTCCCATAAGCTGCGAGTGACAAATCACTGGGTGTGATGTGTAGGGTCCTCTGACTCCCCAAGGAAGCAGTGAGTCTATCAAAGAGACTCGAGGTAAATCAGGGTAGCCTCAGAGGCGGAATCTATCAGGCCCTCACAGAGAAAAGCCTGCTGAATTGTAACAGGAACAGTGTACCTTTGTCCTTTTGGCTTGAGTTTACCCAGAAAGTACTTGTGCTTCCTGATGGTGTCAAAGGCTGGACTCTCGCTGTCCACTGCGGGACTGTCACTCTGTGTCTCTGGGGTGGCATCTCCAGCTGGCTGCACCTGTGTAATAGTGACCTGTGGGACAGAAACAAAGTCGGTTAGTCATTCAGTCTCATTAGAAGGGGAAGAGGAGTCAACCAGTTCCTCCTCTGGCTTCTGAGGCTTTGCACGTGGCTTAGGTGGCGCACTACTAGCAGAAGCCTCCTGTGAGGAGCTGAATGCAATGGTAGCCTTCATCATATCTGTAAACTCGCTTATTCTCTTCTCCAGCTCCTGGAATTTGTCAAAACCGGGCTTTCTCTTCCAGTTCCGGTTCTGCGGAGTGAAACACTGATTCCCAGAGCGCTGCTTAGACCCAGAAGACTGGTTATTCTGGGGTGGCCTGGGAGGATTCTGTGGAACAGAAGGAGAAGAGTTATTTTCTAACGAAAGGGTAGATTTTACAGCACTAGCACACTGTTTTGGCTCTCTGGCTTTGCTGGGAGCCCTTACTGTGCTGCCAGTATTGGTTGCTCTCATGTTGGGAACAGCTTCTCAAATCCACTCAGCATGTTCTATCACACGTGACAGGGGTTCGTGACGCTTGTCAGACATATAAAGCTTAATAGATGGAAGGAGCAACTGACAGAAAAGATTACGAAACTCCTGATGGTGTTCTATTGTTTCCCAAGAAGGGTCACTCTGGAAGAAGGTCTGCCTAAGTCTGTAAGCAAACTCTCGGGGTGTTTCATTTTCCCTATGAGTCATACTAAATGCTGCCTGCTTTGCAGCAATATCATCAGGGTATGGCCCATAATGTTTCTTTAGTGCCTGTTCAAAGATGACAATGTCCTTCTTTTCATCGTCTGCCATGGCCCGAATAAATTGCTGACAAGGTACATCAAAGGACCATGGAAGATACAGAACCATGTCCTCCCCCCTGGTAATGTTCAGTGCCCGAAAGGCATCTTTGACTGCAGCTAAATGTTCATTTATGGTGGCATGACCATTTTTTACAAAAGGTGTGACCATGCTCCGCAAGGTCTTGATAATTTATAATTGTGCGACAGAAGCACCTTCATTTATTTGATTTCCTTGCAGGACACGGGAGCATAGAGGATTTCGCTTGCCTTCAGCTCCCTCTGGTGGTCGCTGCTGGTACAGTCTTCCATCACTAGGGGGACTTCCCACCCCCCCTCCACCGCTCCCTGGATGGGGAGGGGTCGAGAGTAGGGTGTTTCACTCCGCCCTGTTTCTCTCCTGTGCTCATGTGCTGATGGGAGAGAACTGACTCTGTTCTGGAAAAGCTGCCTTTCTACACTGGGCAGGGTTTCCAGTGGCAAACTGCCGTCATCTACCCTCTGGTACTTCGAGAAGCCTAGAAGGATCAAATTATCCCTGTACTCTGTCTCATTACCCTGAGAGGTGGACACACACGCCAATTCAAAACAATCAGCTCTTAATTGCTGGATTTCGAGGTTAACTCTCTGTATTTCCTGCCCACATTCCTGACATGCAAAAACTAGCTCTCTCTCGAGACTAGCCGTTCGCTGTTTTGCTGCAATCAGAGCAGTCTCTACAGACTCGAGCTCAGCTATCAAAGCACTCTCTCACTGCTCATAAAGAGCAGCGTCCGCTTTTAACCTCTTAGTTTGGGCGGCTAATTCAGTTCTACAAACTGTCAGAAACTGCAATTCCTTTTGATCCTGTTCACCCTGCTTTTTAAGAGTGGAAACCTGAGCCACTAACTCTTGGCATCGCAGACACCACAGGCTAGTAGTACCTGGGGAAAAGAGGCTACTGCTAGCCCGTCTGGTCGCCTCAGCCTGAAGTTCGTCAACTTGATGACGTAATTCAGCACTCTGCTTTTCACACTGTTTTGCTGTATCCTTGGCACACTGTAGCTGACTGTGAGCTGTCCTTAAATCAGACTCTAGCGATTCAGATTTAGTCTGCAGGTGACATAATGCCTTCTGCAGTTTGTCAGTAAACATATGCAGCACACAGGCATGCTCGGCTACCATATCCACCGGTAATTTAGCCTTATGAGCAAGAAGCCGGTCTAGGAACTCACTGAAAAAGCTATCAGCCCTAACAAGCTCTTGCGTATCTGTTGTAAGGCACTTAGAAATTCTTTCAATGTGGTTGGCAGTGGTATCTTTCGACCAACATAGGGAAGCTAATTTCTGGAATGCCAAATCAACCTTATCTGCGTGAGCCATCGTAAATCACTAGCTGAGACTGTCTGTAAGAACTAACACAGGAATCGCTGCTGAAGAATTACTCTAGTGCAGAGATCCTGTAATGTGGGTTCCAAAGCCATCTCAACAGACAATGCTCTCTCGCCACAAACCTCAGCATAAACAGCTGCTTTGACCACAATAGGACAATTCAGAAATAATACACAAATTCTGAGAGGTGTAGCACATTCAGAAATACTCATCCCGGACGAGCCCACCATTATTATGTAGGGTATATTAGTAGCACAAAAAGAAGTTAGACTCTGTTAGTGTCCAGGGGAAATAGCTACTAATTCCCAGCCCAAAGTTCGGTGAGTTATTCTGGCAATGAGCCACGAAAGAAGTCTGGTCTGCAGATATATATTAGACTTTATTATAGGCAACCAGGTAGAAAAATATACACACATATATAGCTAATTAGAAACATGAGGTAGAAATTTGTTATAGTACAGATGTACACTTGGACAACGTAATAAATCACTGATTAGTAACCAGACGTCACTGATTCGCTCTGCACTGAGGAAAAGTAAGAAATATATTGCTAACCCCTTGCCCATCCGGAGGAGGAGAGATAAGTCAGTACCTTAGTTCCGTCGGGCTCTCAGGAACAATGCAGTCCAAGGAGGCAGCTCCTAGCTAATGCGGGCTCTAGCCTCGTCAGGCGAGCCGCAGTAAGTCCGAACCGGAGGTATCTGTGAAAGTCTTATCTCAGACCTGTGGAGGACGGCCTAGCCCACACTTAGTGGCCGTCTTGCGGAAGGGTCAGGTCGCAGGAATCAGGTATGCAGTGCACAGCAGAGAGGAACCGGTGCAAAAGTATGTATGTACAGGTGGGAAAAGCCCCCAACTCTCTCTCTTACTACTGCTAAAGTTTCCAGCGCAGATTGCATTATTCTGTGTAAGAATCCTCCGTCATAGGTCCGATGATTGGTTGGCACCAGGCAGTCTGAGGTGTTCTCAGCGAATCAGGAGGTAGATGATGGTCAGCTTCTTGCAAACAAAGGAGCCATGGTAAAAGTCAGGCAGAAGCAACAGTATGTAACTTCTGGGCATGTACAAGTGTCCAAGGCCAGCCACGGACAATAGCTTCTGTATGCATGCTTAGAAATGCTGCGCCAGCAGTTGCTTGGAGGTCGTTTGTAGCTGAACACAGCAAAAGTGAAGTGAAGAATCCATCTTGTCTGTGCAGGTTGGTTCAGGCCTGAGTTGCTGAGCAGGCCGGAGATTTGCATGTAGAATTGCAGGGGTACCAGCCCTACAATCCCTAGATGTATCCTTGACTTCAGCTGTTGTGTTGTCTGCCGTAATGAGAATGTAAACTCTGATGACCAGGGAGCATCTTTTAAATGTGTCTGTGCAGCGCTGTGTACGCCTTGTTAACACTATACAAATGATCAGTAGTAGTAGTAGTAGAGTTCATGAACTGTTTCGTTTAAGTACGTGGCTACTTCTAGGACATATGCAAATCAAACATTGTTCTTGTAGACCCCACTGCATGGAAGAGAGAACAAAGAACTGATTCTCTCCTGTTCACCACTCTCCTCCCACTGAACTCTACATTCTTTGATATTATGATCCATTGTGGCATCTCTGATAGGTGCATTTAGCAAATAAATCTTCAAGAACCCTAGGTGAACATTCAGCTTTATGTCCCTGCTTAAAGTACACTATACGTTTAAATATTCGGGTCGATATTCAGATGTTACAGTCAGTGTTTTTTTTAAATGCCGGCCGCAGAGTTGAAATATTTTATATACATTCAATGCTGTTATCCACAGAAGCAGCAGTGCTGAATATACCTATAGGGCAGTGGGGCTGCCGCTATATAGATAGCCAGCAATATTCATTGTGCTGTCCTTTAAGCCATCTGGATAAGGTAGGACAGTCTTCCTGCTATATGGATAAGTGCTTTTTCATATCAACTCGATTAATTCTTCTTACATATATTTATTGGGCAATTTCCAAAACTCATTTACCTGAGTAAATAGGTTATTTGAAAACTTCCCACCAATATGCTGATGGCTGACAGAACCTGCTGTTTTACTTTAGCTGCAGCAGTTTTTTGCAGCTCCCCATAAGCTGCTGCCCCCGTCTTCCTCTTGGTTGGGCCAGCCCTGCTCACCAACCATGGGTCCTGTGTTTGACATGGAAAGCAATGGATCCTTTCATGAGCATTTCTAATCAGGGTCGGCCCGTCATCGTGCGAGAACGTTGTTCACACAGGGCCCCGGGCTTCAGGGACCCATGCTAACAACATCCCACACATGATGTTCGGCTCTCCCTGGGCTGGTTTCAGAGGAAGCTGAGGAGGCCTGAGGCTCCAGATCACCTCTGTACAGCCTCCGAAGTGAACAGCGCCATTTTTCTTCACTTTGGCAGCTGTGTTGTAGTGTAGGCTGTTGGCGTGCTGGAGGTAAAAGACCATTTTCTGTTTCCCGGCACGCAGTGTGCCAGTGGTCTATACTAGAACACAGCTGCCGAAGTGAAGAAAATGGTGCTCTTCACTTCAGCGGCTGTACAGAGGCCTCTCTGGCTCCCTCTAAATCCAGTAAGACAGGCGTATTGCTCTTCGGGGGGAGGGGGGGGACTAGGACTAGAAATGGCTGATAGGGGGGTTAGGACTGGAAATGGGCTGATGGGGAGCTTGGACTGGAAATGGGCTGCTGGGGGCTAGGATAGGACTGGAAATGACTGATGAGTAGGCTAGGATTGGAAATGGACTGATGGGGGGGGGGGCTTGAACTGGAAATGGGATGATGGCAGGCTAGGATAGGACTGGAAATGACTGATGGAGGGGCTAAGATTGGAAATGGGCTGATGCGGGGGGATGGGAGAATGGGGTTAAAAGGGAGCGGATGCTGGGTGGGGCTGGAACTAGAAGAGATCTGATGTTGGGGGAGGACTAGAAGGGGATGGGACTGGGGGAGTGAGGACGGAGAGGGGAAAAGATAATTTTGTGTGGGAGGGAAGAAAAAGCTATGATTGGCTGGGTATTGGGAGAATAAGTGAGGACTGAGGATGGAAGGGTGAGATTTCAGTGGATGAAAAAGGAATAAAGAAAGAAATGGAGGAAAGATCAAAAGGGGAAAGATCAGTATGTTAAAGCAGATATAGAGAGAGCATGGAAAAAAACTAGAAGAGGAGAATGGACAAATGGACAGCAGACAATGGAGAGTTAGCAGAAGACACAAAGAAACCAGAAGAAAGTGACTGGAGCAATTGCAACTGAAAAATAAAATGCTCAAACAACAAAAGGTAGAAAAATATGTTTTTATTTTGAATTTATTAACTGGAAAACTCTGGGAAATGTGCATCGTTAATGTCTTTGTGTTTTATTTAGTACAAGAGGAAATTAATTTATAGTTTTATTTCTCCAGTGTTGTTGTACATTCCAAGTTTGACTTTTGGGGTTCCCAGTTTAATTATTGTCTTCCTATTTCTAAATTGTGAGCCCCTGTTTTTGTTTGGTGATGGTCTATGTTCTGTATGTGTAACTGAGCTGAGGTATTCTGTTCATGTAGTTTCTATGTGCCACATAGAAACTACATGAACAGAATAAAACCTAAACTCTCTTTCCCCAGTAGGAGATGTATTGGTATTCTCTGAAATGTATTGGTTTAATATTTGCAGTGTTGCCTTTTGATAGGTAGGGTGTGGTGCTTTGTGAGTCCTGGTAGTGCTGTTATGATACAGCAGGTTTGCTATGGGTTCTAAATAGGCAGTGTTTCTAGTACTTCCTAATGTGCCTGGCGGTTGGCTCTGGAATATAGTAATGTAGAAATCTGGTAGTCTTTCTTTATCCAAATGAGGCTCTGCACAGGGCCCCATACCCCCTTGGGCCACCCTGTTTCTAATATGAATACACGGGTATAAATTTAGCTATGAGAGGACAATTACTTTGTGAAGCTTTGGCTATATATATCTTTACAGACTGCAAATTTTCTAACACATAAAAATAATTTAGTAGATGCCTAGGAAACGTATGCATAAGCAGGGAACAAAATGATTCTGGTATT
Organism: Ichthyophis bannanicus; assembly: GCA_033557465.1. NCBI lineage: Eukaryota > Metazoa > Chordata > Amphibia > Gymnophiona > Ichthyophiidae > Ichthyophis > Ichthyophis bannanicus. The sequence continues at coordinate 168,151,925 of CM066034.1, forward strand.
ACGAATTCAACAAAATCCATCTCTATACAATGGTTGTATATACTATTCAGCTTTCTATTAATTACTTCTTATGAGGACAATTTTCAAAGTCATTTGCACTTGGGTAAATTGTTTTTTTGAAAATTGTCCTTCTTCTACCAGGCTAACTCAGTGTTCTTCGGTATATATACGTCTAACTAGACTGTGAGAAGGCTTCCCCAAAAGTAGGTTTAGGTGGAAGGAAGAAATTAAAATGTGTATTTTAAAATGCATGTGTGTTGTTTTTGTGAGAGGGTTCTCTTGCACACAAATTCTTTGGGTCCTATGTACCCTTGGACAATATTCTGGTTGACTGTATCCTGGCTTCTAGATCCATCAACCATGTTTGCCCTTAACAGCGACCAAAGGCTGTGAGTGTAGTCTCTACAGCATCACTGGCTGGCCTGGATCCCTTGCATGGCAGGGTACAGCACTACCACTGAGCCACTGCACTGACCCCATTTTATCTCTTTTAAGGGGCACAGATTAGACTTCTTCAGGTGCTGAATTGGGGCAATATCATGAACAATTTTGGGGGTATATTTTTTATTACTGTATAGTAAGCTGGATAAGGAGCCTATGCTTCAATTTATAAAATGACCATGAAGTGGATGCCAGTGAACAAACATATTATTAAGTAGTATACTGTGTCTTATTCCAGAAGCACCACCCTGCTTGAGCCTGAACCTATTAGACCTTGAAAGCTAAACAGGGCCAGGCTTGCTGGAACCTGGATGAAGACCGTGTGGGAAGACCAGATGCTATGGGCTGCAGAAGGCAACAGCAGATCATTGGAGTGTCCTAGTGAGAATGCGACAGTCACAAAGGGAGCTGTAATTACCAAACTCTGTGAAAAACAAAGTATTTTTTTCTATTACCACTATGGTTTGAGCATAACAGATCGAGGGGCATGTTTACTAACCCCCATGCTGGTGGGTCATGTTACTAATGCAGGGCTGTGCGCTAACTTCAGGGGGAGCAGGTACAGCCATCCTCCTGCATGTACCATGCTTTACTATGGTAAACTGCCCATGAGAGCAACATGCACCACCCACTGAGGTGGCGTTAGTTGCATCCGCCCTACCTGCGCCTAGTGCAGATTGCATGGGTTACAAATGCTCACGCTAGCTGCACCATGGGAGGAACGCTCTCGTCCCACTCAGTTGCCACTCCAATGCTCATAGCAAGAGTATGGTGCTCCATCTACTTTCTAGCGCTACGCCAAAACCGTGCACTAACTCCATGCTACCATTCAGTAAGTGTGTCCCTAAATGACGTTAGCCTGGAGATTAAAAGATTTTCAAACAGAGATCATCCTCTTCAGGGTTTCCTTGTATGAAAAGCAAAATATAAATAACTCCAAAAAGAATAATCCTCTTATCTTTTTCTTCAGTTCCTTGAAGCTTCAGAAGGTTGCAGCATCAGGACCGGCTGCTTTTTCTTTCTCTCTTTGCTCTCCTCATCTTTAGCACTAAACAGGCATGCTGAACATGTTCTTTGATGAACTTAACAAATTTAAACACTCAACTTTAATTACTGACAGTTTTCGACACTGCACAATAAGACTTGAAATCCTGTTTGCCCAAATCAGTGAAATGTGACTGAAAGCCTCTTGGTCCAATTGTTCTCATTTAGTCCAGCCCTCACAAACATGGTTGTAAAATATTATTGTAACTTGGGTTGACATGAAACACCACTGTCATCAATCAAATAAAAACCACAGCCAAAAAAAATGAAGCGTGTGAATCGATGGCTGGCACAAATGTGGAGGCCTCAGTCACTTAATCACACGTATTGCACAGCTTTGTTCTTTTTTTTTATCTTCTTCTAATCTTGTCACTTTGCTATCTAGTGAGACTTAACAGTGGTGGAGATGAAAAGATCAATATTTTCCAGCTAGGACGGTCTCTGAAAGGCACTGGTGTAGTCAGGTCATTTGAGGGCAACCCCCTCCTCTCCTTACTGAAGTCGGGGTCTGTGCATTCTGGTTGCTCAGCAATGAAGAACTGCACGGTAATAATCCTGGATTCCCTGCTGATGAAATCATATGCCATATATTGAACAGTTAAGATGGTGAAACTCAACAGGATTCCAAGGTTTTTACACAAACCTAGCTATATAAAATTAATTCTAATAAAAGAAGTGGGTTTAACGGACAACGTGACTGAAACATGAAGTCAGGTGATGTCATCTCTCTCTAACCACACTAATACAGATGCATCACTCAGCTTCCGATCTGCAATATCTATACAGTACATATGAAAACATATTCCTCTGCTCAGGCCTGTAATCGATACAGCCTATTTACCGTGTTCTAAAAAAAGTGCTAAACACGTCGGACTTAAAGATATTATTACTTTACTGCCCGAAAGATAGATGATGAACTTGAGGGGACAATAATTTGGGTTAATAATTTGTAGCTAACCAATGGTTTGTCCATCCCTGTTGATGTCTCTTTAAGGTTTTTCTCTATATTTATTTAATTTGAGTATTACTCTGGTTTGTGCTTTTTTTAGTTTGCAATTGGTTGGGGACAATTTCACATTGTTTAGTGCATTTTGCAGTATGTTTGTGTCCTAAAGAGACACACAAAAGGTAATAGTAGCATCCCATGAAAGACGTTAAAAGCAGAACATATCTGCATGTGTATGAGGTGATTATTAACATATTTTTCAATGATATGACTGACTGTGATATAGGAAGCTCAAATGCAAAATTATTTTATTTCATTTCACATTTTTAATTTATGCTTTATAGTTGATCACTACAGGCTCATAATGGAGTGCTGACATCAATAATATATAAATTGAACTCAACCTCTGGGTTAATTTAGGAGTCTGTGATATCAGTACTTCTATCAAACACCCCAAAGTTAGCTATAAAGCCAATAAGAACAATCTGTATATACAGTATGCTTGGAGGTGATGGAGTCTGTTTGTCAGGCCGTCATGCTCACCATGTATGTGCATGTCAAGAGATATGCTGTATAGTGGCTCGTCACGGACTGGAACAAAGGGAGATGGAAACATCTGGGCTGTTTAATTCTTGGCAAAACAGTGGGCCATGTGGCTTTAGAAAACAGAGATATGCAGTGGCCTATTAACAGCTAACAGTACTGGGGTCGGGGGGGGGGGGGTGAGGGCAGGATAATGTTTTGGACCTCTACTGACCTTCAATGGCTGTCAGCAAGCAATAAGCAATAATATACCTGAGACAGGGGCATCAGTCGGATCCTACTTAGAAAAAATGATTCTATCACAGGTTCACATTCCCTCTTTAAGTGCACTACCCCGTAAGAGGGTCATTATATAACAGGTCACCTATATCAGAAGGCCACATAGGTGCCTATTTTTCAGTCTATTTTATAAAGATACATAAGTGCCTGTCTGTCTTTATCAGCTACTGGGTCAAACTGGCAAAAATAGCGGCCAGAATGAAACCTTGTATGTCTGCTTGCGAGCAGGTGTAAAGGTTAATGCATAAAATACAAGTATACAGACAGACAACCCAATATTTAGCCCGACAGTGGTTTCTCTAACTGCCAACCACCATGGTCAAATTATACCAGATATTCAGTGGCAGTATCCGGATAGCAGCTAGCCATTGCCATTGACCCCAGGACCTGGATATTCCATGCTATGGCCATACCTGGCCAGCAATATTAAATATTTGGGTCAGCGCGATAGTGTTGAAGCTCAGCGGGCAGCAGCGATATGCAGCCACTGCCTGGTTAGCTTCAGTAGCAGAAGTCAGACCAGCCTTTAACGCACCTAGCATTTGCTGCCAAGGGATAACCAGGCAATGGTTGAATATCACTGCTGCATGGTTATTCCTGGGTGCGCCAGTTCGTATCGGGGAGTGCAGCAGTGCAACGTGTTAGTGCTGCTGAATATCCTGGCGACTGCGATTAACATGGTGAGCAGCTTTGCTAACACTTTAAATGCTTTGAATATCTCCCATTGGTTTTTGCGGTCATTGGTGGCCCTGTCCAGATAATGGCAATATTTAGTTGCTATCCGGACAGGCCTTTGCAGATAAACTAAGAACTGCCTTTTTGCAGTCCTATCTTTATCCATAAAACTTATCCAGATATAGTTGTGGTCAACATGATTGACACCTCTGGATTTTAGATACGTTGTGTACAATATCTTGAAAAATAATTGGAACTATTCCAACTGTATGTCATCATAATATTTGAATAGTATGTTCAAACATATACAACAAAAAAAAAGATGTCTGTGCAACTTAGACGTAGTAATTGCTGAGAAAAAAAACAAAATATGACCTGAACAGGATTAATAGCACCCTTCACTAATATTTGGTTGCACAACCTTGGCAGTGATGACAACCTCCAAACGTTTCATTTAGCAATCTATGGTTTTCATACATCTGTCTGCTGGTAGATTCTCTCTCTCTTCAACTGTGATTTGTTCCAGCTCATGAATCTTTCCAGGATTCCTTTTACCAATGGCAGATTTCAGCTCTTTCCAAAGGTTCCCGACTGGATTGAGATCAGGACTCTTTGCTGACCAGTTTAAAACAGTCTATTTGTTCCTTTTTTAACCATTCTTTTGTAATTTTTGGATATATGTTTTTGGTCATTGTCCTGCTGGGGGACCTATGACCTTCGACCCAGAACTAGCTTTCTGACACTAGGTAGCACATTTCACTCCAAAATACCTTGATTGTCCTCGAACTTCATGATTCCTTTAATACATTCCAGGCTTCCAGTTCCTGAGGCAGCAAAACAGCCCAACAACGTTATGGAACCTCCACTATATTTATCTGTAGGAAAGGTGTTTTTTTCCTGATAAACTTCATTTCTTTGCCTGTAAATGTATCACTGGTCTGCATTGCCAAAGAGCTCAAGTTTGTTTTCATCTGACCACAGAACGCTTTCCCAGAAGGATTGTGGTTTCTCAAGGTGCATTTGGGCAAAGATCAGGCAGGCCTTTTTATGCCTGTCTTGAGCAGTGAGGTCCTCCTAGGTCTTCATCCATGAAGTCCTTCTTTGTTTAGTGTGCGGTGTATGGTGCGGGTTGAAACCACCACTCTAAACTGCTCAAGGTCAGCCTTAAGCTCTTTGGATGTTGTATATAGTGTTTTTCCAAAAGTTTGTGCTAACCTTCGAAGACGTCTTGGAATAATTTTCCTCTGAGAAGAAAATTTCTTAATAATATTGCAAACTGTAGACACAGGAATCCCAAGGTATTTAGAGATGGCCTTGTACCCCTTTGAAGTTTGATGTTTGGTGATAATGGCATTTCTGACAATCTCAGGCAGTTCTCTTATCTTCACCATTGTGAAAATGGAACAGGGACTGAATGTGGTCATTTAAAACATTAGAGCCATCATTCATTGATTGATTCAAGTCATGTGAGTACTGACAATTGATCACAGGTGCATCTAAATTTACTGCAATGGGAATGTGGTTCTTCCGTTGAAATGGATTTGAATTGTTTATAAGGGTGACAATAATCATGTCATGGCAATGTCCCAGTTTTTATACTTTTTCCTACTATTTCCTTTTTAAATTGATCTTGCTTTATTTTGATTATTTTGTGGGTCAAATGTGTGTGCATATATAGTTGAAACCAATGTTCCCGCTAACCTGCGCTGGGTCCGCTGCCAACATTCCTGCCGGCGGGGGGAGGTGCAGAGCAATCGATGCTCTGCCCCTCCCCCCACTGGCAGGAATGCTGGCGGGGGACCTGGTGCAGATTAAAGAGAACATTGCGAGGGTGTTGCAGCATGTGTTAGACCCTGGATATTGCTCTCACCTTTTCAACATCAGACCATATTTTATAAAATATGGATGTAAATCATGACTTCATCAACAATATGTGCCTTCCTGTCACTGCATGGACTTTACACTTATATTGCCTTTGGATAATTTTATAAAAATAAATTTTATGTGTGTAGAAAGCCCTTTACGCATGACTAATCCTACAAAAATGTACCTTCTAAAAAGGAAATTTTATAACAGGAGACCGTAGATAGGCGCAATATCATAAAGACAAAAACATACCTACTTGCCTAGTATAGGTTTCATAAAAAAAGCACCTTGAATATAGCTGCCATCATTAGAGCTGCTCTCAAGCATCCACTTTACACATTTACATGCCTAAATTAAGGGATTTTATTATCTATGTGCAATGCGCATAGGCGCAAACTCCACCCCCACCCTACTCAGACCCTGGCTACACCTACTAGAAAGGGCATACTTTTACACTGGTCAATATTTTGTAAGAGGCCAAGGATGTGCAAATGATTAAAATACCAATGTAGTCACATACCTTACCACTTAAAGTTGGTAGCCTTTTATATAATTAGCCCCTAAATTTCCAGGCCACATGTTTAAAGTCAAATGGTTGGCAGTCAACTGAATGTCTACCTTTCTGTGTCTTGCTATTCAACCAGCTCCCCACTCACTTTATAATGCCCTGGTCTATAGCCAAATTGTTTTGTTCATTACCTGTCTTCTTTGTCTAGATAGGCAACTTCTGCACCTCTGTGATTCACTACTTTTGTCAGTTCATTAAATAATTTGGACAGGTTTATCTGAAAAGATCATTCTTGCCATCTGATGTCCTGTATTCTACTTGTTTCAAGGTGCTACACTATTTCTTTGGTATAGTTTCCATTGTTTTGCATGCTGTTGGCATTAGACTAATGTCTGTAGTTCTCTATCTCTTTCCTATCTCCATTATTGTATAGCTGCACCAAATATACACTCTTCCAGTCTCTTGGAACCTTATTGATATTCAAAGACAAGATAAATAAAGCTGTTAGCATGTTTTTGAACTTATTTAGTATCATGGAATCTACACTATCAAGTCTCATGACCTTATTCACTCTTGTTATAAGTACTTCCAAGTACCTCCTCCTCTATAATTTTTTTTCATTTACCAATGCCTTTTCACATCTTGCAGCCATTGTCTTTCCTTTCTGTAAATTCCATTTACTCCTTCAATCACAGCTGTTCTCCCTTTATTTTTTTGCCAAATCCTATGGGGTCATTTTAAATTCGCTTAGATGCAATTTGAATGTCTGCAAACGTGTATGTGGACATCAAATCATAGAGACGTCAACTGGAGTGATTTAGGAAATGTTTTTTTTTAGATGTCTCCACTACAGGGATGTCTAAATAGGCAGGGGGTGTGATGGAGGCATGTCCGGGGTGAAGCTACAGACATAGACAACCCCGATTGATCTTAGAACTCTCAGGGATGTCAGTGCCTGTGTCCAAATTTAGACCTGCTTCCAAGCATGAATAGGCACTGGAAAAGAGCTCATTTCGGCACCAAAATGTCTGGAGTGTATTGATAAATTGGCACTACACTATCCTCAGTACTTTTCACAATGACAATGTTATGTTGTATGTGTTTGGGAAACTTGTGTTGAGTTTGCATCATTGCTGCATGTTTCATTGATATTCCCAGTATTAAATACTATACTGGGGATTTCTACTGTAGGTAGACGTCTCTGCAGATGTCTATATCAGGCACATCCACGTTTGTGAATTTGTGCCCGAACTTGGACATGCTTGCCGTTTTTTGGATGTTCAGGCTTGGACGTCCAAGTTTGCACTTGAATGTCCTTTCAAAAATGTGCCTTTATGTATCTAAATAAGGCTTTATCCCTTCTTTTTATCAGTTAAGCTATTTGCTCTTTGGCTTGGACCGTTGCTCTTCTAACTACTTAAACTGTTTCTCTTTGTTTTTGCTAAAGTCGGTATCATCATTTGTCAATACTAGATCTAACGCATCCTCCTCTTGAGTGGGTTCTTCTACCAAATGCTTAAGAATACCACTTGTAAGTTTGCTCCACTAGGTATGTTCCAAAACGCAACCAATAGATTGAAGTCACCTGTAATCTACAAGCAGGACCTCCACTAGAAACCATCACAGTAATGTATGAGGAGTGTCAGATATTAAAGGTATAGGCCAAAATTATGCTAACATTTGTATTTAAAGAAATTATTCAATACATTCCACCAAAAACTACATACTTTTGTTTACTTCTCCACATAATCGCCGTAAACATTGAGACATTTATCCCAGCGTGACACTAGTTTGAACATCCCTTCATGGTACAGTTGTGTGTCAAGTTGCTTGAAGTAGTCCATAACGGTGTCTTGCATATCCTCCTGATCCGCAAAGTGTTTCCCCGCCAAGAATTTCTTCAAAGGTCCGAATAAATGAAAATCAGAAGGGGCTAAGTCCGGACATTGCATACAGCCATAAGACTGAAAAGGTCGGGACGATTACGCGAAGGAGTTAAACTTCTGTACGATGGCGCAAGACCCCACATGTCAAAACAAACCAATCTGTTGTTGACACAGCGGAAGTGGAAGGTCCTGCTACATCCTCCATATAGTCCGGACTTAGCCCCTTCGGATTTTCATTTATTCGGACCTTTGAAGAAATTCTTGGCGGGGAAATGCCTTGCGGATCAGGAGGAATTGCAAGACACCGTTATGGACTATTTCAAGCAACTTGAGATGTAACTGTACCATGAAGGGATGTTCAAACTAGTGTCATGCTGGGATAAATGTCTCAATGTTTATGGCGAATATGTGGAGAAGTAAACAAAAGTATGCAGTTTTTGGTGGAATGTATTGAATAATTTCTTTAAATACAAATGTTAGTGTAATTTTGGCCTATACCTTTAATATCGGACACCCTTCGCATTTTATCCTTTTAACTTTAGTAGTTTGCTTTCTGCCAGATCTTCCTTGATTTTGCTAACTCCTGAATGCTGTTGCTTTTATTCCTTCTAAGCTTACATTCACCTAACTACTTTGCTTGTGGAAAAGAACACTCTGCGTACAGTGTAGTTACTCACCTATAACAAGTGTTCTCTGGGGACAGCAGGAATCAGTCCTCACATATGGGTGATGTCGGCGCCAACAGAGCCCTCGCGGAAGCATCCCCCCAGCTTTTAAAGAAAACCTTTGGGAGATGCCACTATGCATGCGTGGTCCCCTTCCCGCCCAAGGATGCCATCTTGTCCAGTCAGATGACATAGCTAAAGATAGCAAAAATTAAGGAAGCAACTCCAAGGGGAGAAGGTTGTGAGGACTGATTCCTGCTGTCCCCGGAGAACACCTGTTACAGGTGAGTAACTACGCTTTCTCCAGGAACAAGCAGGAAGACAGTCCTCACATATGGGACTCCCTAGCTACAGGTTACCGAAAGCCCATAGAGAAAAATCATGGTTACCACACTGAGGTCCCACTTGGTCACTGGGGGGGTGTACCAGGGGTCTTGATAGGAGTCCCCTCATGAAGCGGGTCACCAACGGCTGGGCCGAGAGGGGTTTGTCATCCACTGGGTGGTGATGCATCATCAGGGCACTGAGGTGCATTCTGACGGAGTTCGATTTGAGCCCAGAATGTGAGAGATGGAGAAAGTACTGCAGCACCAGCTGCACCAGGCAGGAGAACGGGTTGACTCCATGCTCTGCGCACCAAACTGAAGATCTTCGCCACTTGAAGGCGTATGCTTTCCTGGTGGAAGACTTATGGGAAGCCAGCAGGATCTCCTCCACTTCTCCCGAGACGTTGAAAGGGGCTAGGGTCACCCTTTTAGCAGCCATGCTGTCAGTGTCAGGAACCCTAGGTTGGGATGCAAAAGAGAGCCCTCCTCCTGCAACAAGAGCCCTGGGGAGCTCCCCAATGGGATTGGAGTCTCCACTGACAGCCGGAGGAGTAGCAGGAACCATGGCTGCCTAGGCCATTGAGGGGCTATCAAGATCAGTGAGGCCTTGTCACGGAGGGTCCTGAATAACGTTTTAGCAATTAGCAATCTGTGTGAGAAGGCATACATGAGACCTGACCATGCGATGAGAAATGCATCTGCAGCCACCCGTGAGGGGTGAACTGGCTGGCAGCAGAAGTGGGGCATTTGGTAGTTGTCTGGGCTGGCAAACAGATCTATCCATGGCTCTCCCCAAAGGTGAAAGAGCTGGTTGGCCACTCTGAGGTCTAGCTGCCACTCTTAAACCGCTTAATCTGTCAGCCAGTGTGTTGTCCTGGCCCAGCAGATATTCTGCCCATAAGAGTATGCCCTGCGGAACTGCATAGGAGCAGAGGGCCATCTCCTCACAGCAGAGGGCGTAGGACCCCGTGCCCCCCTGCTTGTTCACAGAGAACATAGCCACCTGGTTGTCTGTTTTGATGCTGTAGGTGGAGGCAAAAGGCTTGGAAGGCTAGATGTATCGCCCGCAATTCCAGGAGGTTGATCAGCTGGTTGCTCTCACCCTGCAACCAGCTGCCCTGGGTACCGAGCTCCTCATGGTGGGCTCCCCATCCCAGCAGGGAGGCATCCGTCGTGAGAACCTTTAAAGGGCATGGAGTCTGGAAGGGCATCCCTGCCTCGAGATATTGTTTTGCGACCAGGTCAGGAATTCCACCAACTAGCGGGTCACTGAGACTCTGTCCCGGAGATGGCCTGTGGCCTGTGTCCACTGGTCCCAAAGGCACCATAGTGCGGCCCTCATGTGGAGGCAGGCGTCTGGGGTGACATGGACCGTGGAGGCCATGTGTCCAAATAGGCGTAGCAGGAGCTGAGCGGACACCAAGGGATGGTTTGTATGTCCAGGGCCAAAGCCCTGAGGCAGTTGGCCTGTTCCCATGGAAGGAAGGCTTTTGCCTGGCGGGTGTCTAGTTTTGCCCCTATGAATTCCAGACACTGTGTCGGGAGGAGGTGGGACTTGGGGTAGTTTATTACAAATCCAAGATGCTGTAGGACCTGGATGGTATGTGTGGTTGCCTGCTGCACTTCTGAGGCCATGCCTCCCTTTATGAGCCAATCATCCAGGTAGGGGAAGAGAAAGACCCCATGGATATGGAGGAAGGTGGCCATGACTGCCAGTCACTTGGTGAAGACTTTTGTGGTGGAAAGCAAGCCAAAGGGCAGTACCCTGTACTGGTAATGACTGCCCCCACCATGAACCTCAGGTACTGCCTGTGGTTGGGGTGAATGAGGATGTGTGTGTAAGCATCCTTCAAATCTAAGAAGCCTAGCCAATCTCCCTGCTGGAGGTAAGGCAGCAATGTTCCAAGGGAAAGCATCTTGAACCTCTCTCTCACCAGGAATCTGTTCAGATTGTGCAGGTCAAAGATGGGCCTTAGGCCCCCCTGTTCATTTTGGTATGAGGAAGAACGTGGAGTAGAACCCTTTGCTCCTGAGATGGTGGGAACTGGTTTTACCACTCTGTCTTCGAGAAGACCTGCCAATTTCTTCAGTATGAAGGGGAGATCTGGGGGGCTCTCCTGGAAAGAAAGGGGGAGGTGTCTGGCCAGGTGGAGGAGGTAGCCCTCCTTGACTACCTGGACTGCCCAAGAATCGATGGTGATGGCTGGCCACCTTTTGGCATAGTGAATATGACGCCCCCTGTGGGCTGCAGACCTCCTTGGAGTGGAGAGGCTATGCCCAGGAGTCAAAAGCTCCCCCCTGGCTGGTCTGGGGCCTGTGCCTGGGGCTTGGGAGGCTTCTGCTTATGAGGGACTTGCCCATGTCCCTTGGCCTGCTGCCCTTGCTGGGGCACCAGGGAGGCCTGAAACTGGGGGTAGTTTCTGTAAGCAGCCCCTTTCCTCGGGTAGGGCTTTTTACCCAAGTCCTTCCATCAGGGAGGGGCAGTGGTCTTCTTAGAGAGCCTGGTCCTCGTCATAAACTCAGTCTCCAGCTCGGCAGCCTTGTTGATCATGGGTTTGCCAAAGAGGTTCTCTTCTTGCCATGAGACGTCAATCAATTTGTCCTGAACCCATTGCTTGAGGTCAGATGACTGTAGCCAAGCCTGGCATCGGTCACCGATGTCCACCACCGCTACTCGAGCTGCCGACTCAAAACCGTCATAGGCTGTCTGAGACATAAACTTGGAGGGCTCACAGATGGCCTTGGTCAGGTTCTTCAACCACTGAAAGGGTTCCTTGGAAAGACCAGCTAAGAACCCGGTGAGTTCCTTCACCAGGTCCTCAAGTACATGCCCAAGTACAGCTGGTATGCCTGGATCCAGCCGATGAGTATTGAGCCCTGGTAGCACTTTCTGTTGAGGGCGTCCAGGGTTCATGCCTCCCTGCCGGGGACACTGAGAAGTGCTTCTGACTCTTCAGGCGATGCATGGCCGACTCCACCACCATGGAGTTATGCGGCAGCTGTGAATTCTGGAAGCCCGGGCTCCAGCTGCTTGCTCACCACTGGCACCGATGCCAGTGTCTCCCATATATGGAGCATTAGCTGTTCCAGGATGGGAGGGATGGGCACCATAAGCAATTCTCTTGGAGGGGTCTTGTATTGGAGAATTTCTAGCTCTTCCATTCGAGAGTCCTCCTCTGATTCCATCAAGAACTCTAGAGCCTTGTCAGACGGCTGCCTAGGGTGAGAACTTACACAATCTTGACGATGCATATATTCATATGATTCTTGCAAGGTATTGTGGGTAATGTAGTTCTTTCACTCCCAAACACAGCTGAAGACAATAATTGAGTTGTGATACCGGTGGTAAGGCCAATAAAATACTTCTTTTATTGATGGGGTTTAATTCACCCAGCACAAATATGCTTGGTAGCAATATAAAAGAGGTTACTTGCTTGCAGTGTTTAAATGGATAACATAAAGTCACAAAGCAAATCAGAAAACAACCTTCAACTTGTCAGGCAATTAGCTAATGTTTTCTTAGCAAATAATTACCAAATAAAAAGGCACAAAGAAATAAATGAACTTTGCTTGTTAGGTTAACTTCTGCTTATTTTCCACGCAGATCCCAGCAGTGATTCTCCCTTGCTCACACACACAATCAGGTGCAGCTTTAATTACTATCAATTGACCAGCTGAAACCCTTTAACTGGCTGGCTGCTACTGTGTGAACCCAAATCCTGCTTTAAGAGCTGTTTGCAGTGGAAATAAAGAAGAAAGTTAGGTTTCTTTGTGATGGCTGATGTGTTTGCTCACAGAAAGCTAGCAATAGCATTTAGATAGAGAACAGTCCATATAATTAATAGTTTCATCTGCTGTATCTCCCCCTTCATCAATCAGCATAGGGTCACTATCATACATTGGCACAGGCGAGTCTTTCATTAAGGCACTATCATGAGAATGCTTATTCCCTTGCTGCCATTCACTATTATAGATAGGGTCTGGATCAGTGTTCATACCTGAGCCTCTCCTGCTATCATAATTCCTCTCTGTATAGCTTGGCCAGTATGTAATCCAGTTCTGATGTCCAGCCTTCCAATCTTGATCCCTGGACACTGGATCCTCTCTCACATACCTTCTGGCATAGGTCTGAAAGTCCTTTCCACGTGCAGTCTTCTCTCTTCCAGGTAGCCACTGGTGATTCCTATCTCTGCCAATCCATTCCTCTGGCTGACTCCAGTCCAATGGACTCTGCTGGCACTTGGAATACCTCCCAGTATAGGTACTGCCTTGGAATCTCCCAGACCTTCCAATAGCCTTCCTTCTTTTCCTTCCAGAGAGTTTCCTTCTCTCTCTATCCGCTTGGCTTGGCTTCTGTTTCTCCAAGTGATGTTGGTGCTTGTAGCCTTTGCTGTATCTTTTCCTGAAGCTGTTATCTGAAGAATAAGCTCTATTCTTATTCTGTTCTAATGTGTGCTCCTCCTTAACACAGCGCAGCTGTGTTGAATCAGGCCCTGCCCTTTGAGAGTGCTTAGGGATTACCTCATAGCTCTCTTGATTGCACACACGTTTTCTCACTTCAGCCTCCCTCATGGCTGCTGGAAACCTGGTGCATTCTGGGACATGTAGTCTTTAATTTGAAAACTCTTGTAACATGCTTCTACCAGAACTGACAGGTTGCTTGTTCAGAGTCACATCATCTTTTCTATAGCTCCTACCTGAGCTATGATAAGCTTCCTTATCACATACCCCCCTGCTTAAGTTATTACGGACTGGTTTTACTGGTGAAACTTCTTCTCTACAGTCCATAATACGGGAAAGTGCATCCGCATTCTTGTGTAACTTCCCGGCACGATGTTCAACCTGAAAATCAAACGCCTGTAAGGCCATGTACCAGCGTGTCAACCTGGCATTGTGGTTCTTCATTTGCTGCAACCACTTAAGTGGGGCATGGTCCGTGACCAACTGGAACTTTCTCCCTGTAAGGTAAAACCTTAACGCCTCCACTGACCACTTGATAGCCAAACACTCTTTTTCTATTGTGGAATACTTTTGTTCAGCCAGTGACAACTTCCTGCTCAGGTACATCACAGGATGCTCCTCTCCATCATGGCACTGGGACAGGACCGCTCCTAGCCCCACATCCGATGCATCGGTTTAAACCAGAAAGGGTTTCTTGAAGTCTACTCCTTTCAGTACCGGTCCTGTACACAATTTTTCTTTTAAGACTGAAAACGCTTTTTCAGCTTCTGGTGTCCACTTTATCTGGTTTGGACAATTCTTTCGCAGCATATCTGTGAAAATGGCACTTTTCTCTGCGAATTACGGTATAAACCGGCGGTAGTATCCAATAAGTCCTAAGAAACTTCTTAGTTGTTTCTTTGTTGTTGGAGGAGGAAAATTCCTGATGCTATCTATTTTGCTTAATAGAGGTTTAATTTTTCCTCTTCCCACTAGGTGGCCTAGGTATTTTACCTCCCTATTTGCAAAGGCACACTTCTTCGGGTTTAAAGTGATTCCCGCTTGCTTCATAGAGCACAAGACTGCCCTGATCCTCTTCAAATGCTCCGCCCAGGTGTTACTATGGATTATGACATCATCCATGTATGCAAAAGCATAACTTTGGTGGGGTCGAAGTACCTGATCCACTAACCTTTGGCAGGTAGCCGCTGCTCCATGCAGTCCGAAAGGCATCCTCTTGAACTGGAAAAGGCCAACGGGGGTGCTGAACGCAGTCTTCGGCTTCGACTCCCTGGTGAGAGGGATTTGCCAATATCCTTTTGTCATATCAAGGGTGGTTAAGTATTGAGCCTGTCCCAGCTGGTCCAACAGCTCCTCAATTCTTGGCATTGGATATGCATCAAAAACTGATATGGCGTTTACCTGCCGGAAGTCAATACAAAATCTTAAGGATCCATCAGGCTTCGGCACCAGGACTATGGGGCTATTCCAGGGACTCTTTGACTCCTCTATTACCCCCATATCCAACATCTCCTGGACTTGTGCCACTACCTCCTGTCTTTTGGCTTCAGGCAAGCGGTATGGCCTTTGACGAACCAATTTCCCAGGTGGAGTTATTATTTCATGGGCCACCAAATGGGTCTCCCCAGGTATGGGTGTCAACACATCTGGGAATTCCTTAAGCAACTTCCTAATTTCTTCCTGTTGTACCATTGTCAGGTCCTCACCTATTTGGGGCTCTGATTTTTCTTTACAATCAGATACCTGGGGTCCCAAATCTTCCTCTTCACTCACCTCCCTCTCTCGGGCACAGGTGGCAGCTAAGCTTTTAACCCCTTTGACATCAGTAGAACCAAAGCCTTTGGCTCCACGTTCAGAATTCTCTAGGGATGTGACCTCCTCCACAGGTGGAAAACCCAGCCTCTCACAGATCAATTGGGCAATTTTGTCCCCTGTCTTCACATGATACTCATTCTGTCCAAAGTTAAACAACAGAACTTTAATATTGCCCCTGTAATCGGGATCAATTACTCCCGCACCCACATCGATGAAATATTTAAGGGCTAATCCGGACCTTGGGGCTACTCTCCCATAACATCCAATTGGTATTTCCACTTGGAGACCGGTGTCAACCAGGGCTCTCCCTTGGCTAGGTACAGTCACATTTTCTATGCTGCACAGGTCAAACCCAGCAGATTGAGGGGTTGCCCGCTTAGGAGCTTGGGCCTTCTCTGAGACCTTATGGTACTTTAGGACGAATATCTGCTTTGGGGTAGCTTGGTCTTCTGGACGCTTAACCATCTTTTTAGCTGGGGTCTGAGGACTTCCAAATAAAGGCCCGGGAGCTACTACCATTAAACCTTCTCCCTCCTTCTTTCCTAGTCCTTCCACTAGACCCTGCTTAAATCTTGGCCAGTCTCTTCCTAGAACCAAATCAAAGGGTAGCCTAGGCACCACTGCTAACAGGACTTCCTCTTGTTTCCCTAGGCACTTAACCTTTAGCCTATAGGTGGGATATGATGATGCAGCACCATGAATGCATCTGATGTGAACTTGGCTTTCAGGGGTTCTAGGCACAAATCTTTCTTGGGCCTCTATCCTCTTCCAAAGCCTTTTTGACATCATACTCTGGTCTGCCCCAGAGTCTAATAATGCATTTGTGGTAATTCCCTGCACATCAACCATCAAAAGAAATCCTTCCTTGGGCTGTTTTAAATCCAGTCCCATTAAACTAGTGTGTGTCTGGCATCTCTTCTCTAAGTGTCCCACTTTTCCACACTTGAAACATTTCTTTCTATTCCACTGTGTCATCTGGTTTGATACAGTACATTCATTTTCAGAAACATTCTTAATTATTCTTTTTTCTGATACAGCACATCTAGCCTCAGCATCCATCTTTAGAGGGCCACCCATTCTATGGCAAGCCTGCGTGGCTTCCAAGAATCTCTCTGCTAGCATGGTTGCCTCTCCAAGATTTTGGCAATTTTGCTGTATAAGAAAAACATTCAAATCTTTAGGTACCCCAAGCATAAATTGTTCCAGCATTATAATATCTAATAACATTTCTACTGTCTTTTGCTCAGGCTCCAACCATTTTACAGCTAAACTTCTAATTCTCTGACTCAGAGCCCTGGGTGTCTCACCTACTTTCAATGTAACAGCTCTAAACAGTCGCCTGTACTCTGAAATAGACAACCCTAGGCGATCTCTAATAGCTGCCTTTACATCCTTATAAATCAAAGCCTGGGCTGCTGGCATTGCTCTGTAAGCTGCTAGTGCCTCTCCAGTTAATGAGGCTGCCAGCCTTACTGCCCACTGGGTCTCTGGCCATGCTAAAGCCTGTGCCACTCTTTCAAAAGACTCTAGAAAATCATCAACATTATCATCTGGAGTTAATTTCCCAAAATTAAATGCCCCAATCCCTTGATTGAGTCCCACAGTGTCCACATGTGGTGTACCAGTACTAACTGCTGGTCTTGCATCTGTTTCCACTTTGGCTCTGCAGCTGCACTAGAGCTTGCACCAGATCAAGCACTGGTTTCTGCTGTTCCATTAAGGCCTTCACAGCAGTGTCCTGGGCCTGCTGTGATAGCTCCTGCTGCTTGCTAAATTGGACTGCCATCCACTGAGCCATCTCCCTCGGATCCATCTTGACCCCAGCAAGAAATAAAGAAAAAAAAAAAAAACCAAAGAGCAGCACCTTCCAACCAGGTGTGGTTTTTTTCAACTTTCTCTTTTTTTTTTTTTTTTCAATTACCCCCTGTGCTTA
Source organism: Ichthyophis bannanicus (assembly GCA_033557465.1). Classification (NCBI taxonomy): domain Eukaryota; kingdom Metazoa; phylum Chordata; class Amphibia; order Gymnophiona; family Ichthyophiidae; genus Ichthyophis; species Ichthyophis bannanicus. Next base: position 168,169,313 of record CM066034.1, read on the forward strand.
CACACATCCACCACTAGACATGCCCAGGTACATATTACCTTGTCTCAGTGATGAATCCAGCTTTGCACAGGGTCTTTTCCTCTGGGACAGCTTCCTGGAACAACCACTTCTCCTCCAAAGGGCAGATGAGGGAAAAAATCTTCTTTCAGCTTCAAACTTGAATTTTATTTGTAATCCACAGCAAATAAATCCTCTTGGTGCAAAAGCAATCCGAAAAACTACGCCATTTGTCAGACGGCTGCCTAGGGTGAGAACTTACACAATCTTGACGATGCATATATTCATATGATTCTTGCAAGGTATTGTGGGTAATGTAGTTCTTTCACTCCCAAACACAGCTGAAGACAATAATTGAGTTGTGATACCGGTGGTAAGGCCAATAAAATACTTCTTATATTGATGGGGTTTAATTCACCCAGCACAAATATGCTTGGTAGCAATATAAAAGAGGTTACTTGCTTGCAGTGTTTAAATGGATAACATAAAGTCACAAAGCAAATCAGAAAACAACCTTCAACTTGTCAGGCAATTAGCTAATGTTTTCTTAGCAAATAATTACCAAATAAAAAGGCACAAAGAAATAAATGAACTTTGCTTGTTAGGTTAACTTCTGCTTATTTTCCACGCAGATCCCAGCAGTGATTCTCCCTTGCTCACACACACAATCAGGTGCAGCTTTAATTACTATCAATTGACCAGCTGAAACCCTTTAGCTGGCTGGCTGCTACTGTGTGAACCCAAATCCTGCTTTAAGAGCTGTTTGCAGTGGAAATAAAGAACAAAGTTAGGTTTCTTTGTGATGGCTGATGTGTTTGCTCACAGAAAGCTAGCAATAGCATTTAGATAGAGAACAGTCCATGTAATTAATAGTTTCATCTGCTGTATCTCCCCCTTCATCAATCAGCATAGGGTCACTATCATACATTGGCACAGACGAGTCTTTCATTAAGGCACTATCATGAGAATGCTTATTCCCTTGCTGCCATTCACTATTATAGATAGGGTCTGGATCAGTGTTCATACCTGAGCCTCTCCTGCTATCATAATTCCTCTCTGTATAGCTTGGCCAGTATGTAATCCAGTTCTGATGTCCAGCCTTCCAATCTTGATCCCTGGACACTGGATCCTCTCTCACATACCTTCTGGCATAGGTCTGAAAGTCCTTTCCACGTGCAGTCTTCTCTCTTCCAGGTAGCCACTGGTGATTCCTATCTCTGCCAATCCATTCCTCTGGCTGACTCCAGTCCAATGGACTCTGCTGGCACTTGGAATACCTCCCAGTATAGGTACTGCCTTGGAATCTCCCAGACCTTCCAATAGCCTTCCTTCTTTTCCTTCCAGAGAGTTTCCTTCTCTCTCTATCTGCTTGGCTTGGCTTCTGTTTCTCCAAGTGATGTTGGTGCTTGTAGCCGTTGCTGTATCTTTTCCTGAAGCTGTTATCTGAAGAATAAGCTCTATTCTTATTCTGTTCTAATGTGTGCTCCTCCTTAACACAGCGCAGCTGTGTTGAATCAGGCCCTGCCCTTTGAGATGAGTGCTTAGGGATTACCTCATAGCTCTCTTGATTGCACACACGTTTTCTCACTTCAGCCTCCCTCATGGCTGCTGGAAACCTGGTGCATTCTGGGACTGGTAGTCTTTTATGTGAAAACTCTGTTTTCTTGCTTCTACCAGAACTGATAGGTTGCTTGTTCAGAGTCACATCATCTTTTCTATAGCTCCTACCTGAGCTATGATAAGCTTCCTTATCACAGCCTTGGACATGTCCCTGACGAAATCAAGGAACACCATGTCCTCGGACGGGGACCAAAGCTGTGGCTTCGAGGAAGGGGGGTCAGAGGGGATGTCACAGTGGAGATTCCTCATCTGTCTCCCATTCAGAATAGTCCATCAAGGACTTGGGGGAAGGATGGCTCATGGGGTCTGGTGCTGATCCCTGCCCACAGCCCTCGGATGCCCTGCGGCTGGCACCAAGCACACTGGCTGGCGAAGATCACGGCCCTGTGGAACAGGAACCAGATCGAGACCTCGGCTGAGGATCAACTCGCGGCTGGAAGACCTCGAGGATCGGCTCAGCCTCCGGGGACATCCTTGACATCGAGAGCCCAATGATCTGGGTGGAGGAACCGGTGGTACCAGACAACAGCTCTTGCTGCTGGTCCATGAAGACAGTCAAGCTGTGCTCCAGGGCTGCCATTCTGGACTCCAGGCCAGAAGGCTCCACAGCCATCGACGCAGGCACCGAGGGAATCGGGCATGATGCCATTTCCCCCGAAGGGGAGTCCTCGATGAGGATGGTGTCAGGCGACCGAGGCCAGCCCAGGGTATAGTCCTTTTGGGGGACCTTTGCAGGCTGATCCTTCTCAGATCCCTTGGATGAGCGTCTAGGACTGCAGGACCTGTCTCAGGGCATACCTGGCCCATCTGAGCCATCCAGGGATGCCACCTTTGAGGCCTTTTTCTTCTTTTTGAGTTCCCTCAAGGGAGACCCCCTTTCTGAAGAACCACGACATCGGTCGGGGTCTGTAAAGCTACCCAGAGATTCTGTGGTTTTGGAGGAGGCCTTGGCTTTCGGAGGTACCCGGGAATCTGGAAAAAACTTATCTTGCTGCTGCTGGTGGCTCTTAAGGGCCTTGGTGGACATCTTTTTACAGAGGCTGCATGCCGTGGGGTCATGGTCTGGTCCCAGGCAATGAAGGCAGCAGTCATGTGTCTCGGTCAGGGACATTATTTTGGTACACCAATTACACTTTTTAAAGCCACTGGTAGCCATGGGAGAAAAATGTATCCCAGTGAGGTCGAAAACCCGCGGTGCTTCCAGTTGGAAGAAAGGCGTAAAGACGCAAGAAAATAAAAGAAATAACTAAGAACATGAGACTCAATGCCGGGGCAGCAGGCTCGGGTGGCGGGAAGAGTACCGGTGCACTATCAGAGGAGAGCATGAAACTCAGATTGAGAAAATCAACTTTTTCCGGGGGAAGAGCAGACAGACGTCTGAAGGGCTCCGCAGAAAAAAGGAGGCTGGACAAGATGGTACCCTTGGGCGGGAAGGGGACCACGCATGCGTGGTGGCATCTCCCAAAGGCTTTTTTTGAAAGCTGGGGAGATGCTTCCGCAAGGGCTCCGTCGGCACCGACGTCACCCTATGTGAGGACTGACTTCCTGCTTGTTCCCGGAGAACCTTCTCTTCATTTAAAAACCTTTCTAAGTAGAAGTTGAACCAATGGCTAAGGTCCATAATACCTTTCCTGGGGGAATATAAACAATCGTATTGGTAAAATCCAATGCCATGCATAAACTGTTAAAGTCAGTTAGGCCATTTCTTCAGATATGACCTAAATGGTCTTGAAAGTTCATGTATAACATTGCATAATTCTTACGCTGACAAATGAAAAGTAAATGAAAAGCATCTACAAAGATTCTAATTTAGTTTAAACAATGATACAGCAAATATTAAGGTACAATTCAATGTCTACGTTTAAATAAGGAACAAATAATAAACAACTGAGCCATGGAACAAGCAAACTGATATTTTGAAGGCTACAGTTAATACAGCTCATTTCAGTTTCTTTTGATGACTGATCTATAGAGTAAATGAGCCGCTTATGTGTATGGTAAAAAATGGTCCTACGGTTGCAAAAATGTTTGGGAAAACCTGTCGCATAGAGGTTGGTACTACAGGTGGAGAAGATTCATAAATTTTAAAAACAGTGGAAATTTTATATTCAAGACCATATACAGTTATTTTGTCCAGAGAAGAAATATATAAAATACATATAAATATCCAGCCTTTCATAATATCATCGCACATTTATGCTTAGTAGCAGCACCTGGTGGTTCTTGTAGGCTGCCTCTGACATTAAATCTGCTTTGTATATGCTGGAGGAGGAGGAGGTGCTCTCCCCTACAACTTTAAATTGAGCGCCAGCCATGAAGTTACCCATAGATAGTAAAGCTTCTGTGGTCATTCAGATGGCTAGTACAGCTTACAGGGAGTAGGTATGAAGTTTCAAGGGAAAAGACTCTTCCCTCTTCTGTAGAATGTCTCTTGGTAAAATCATAAGGCACTGTACACACAGGGCAAACTGGTCTACTCTAGACTTTGGCAAGCACACAACATCTGGAGACTTGACCAATTAGTGTGTGAGTCATGGTTTGAGTCCTTTGCTGAGTTCCAAATGGAATACGATCTGCCTGGTACTCAGTTCTATTTTTGGTTTCAATTGAAACATTCCTTCCAAAATGTAACGAGATGGATCCATTTTCAGTTACCTGGAGAGTAGAAACCTTTATGTTGCTGTGGGGGAGACAGGCCCAGCTTACTTCTCAGATATATAAAATTTTATTCTCTGCAGCGAGCTGGATCAACATGGGGATGGAGGAAGTGTGGGTCACAGACATAAGAACAGAAGAACAATGGAAGAATGCCTGGGACAAGATAGCTCATTTTTCTCAGTCTGTCTTTATTGCCCATAGGGCAATTTTTACACCAATGGTAGCACTCCATTTGATTCAAATTTGGACAATCACTGCTGGTCCTGCCACTGTGATATATGTATATTGTCTCACATGTTGTACCTCTTCTAATTTACAGTCCTTTTGGTTGCTGTTTGGGAGAAATACATACTGTTGGGTATTATTATTTAAGTTTTTCTATCAGATTCTGATATGAATGTCCCAAGCTATGTATTCCAGCCTTCCTGAGTGTGAGGCTTATCTCTTGGATCTTCTATTATTTGTGGCAATATCATTGGTGATGTATCATTGGAAGAATAATTCTCTTTTATTGTAGATGCTACCCATTAGTGGAATACTGTTTGTGTTATACATAAATATGGAGCAGTGTTGCTAGGTAAAAATCTAAAGTCCCCAAAAATTGCACAATGTTAGAGAAACTTTGATAGGTATATATTGGCAAGAATAGTTTAGTATATTTTGATCTGTATAATGTTATGTATTGGTGCACATGTTTATTCTTGCCTTGTTTTTGTTCTTATTGTGGTGCTATTTATTGACAAGGTCCCTCATGAGAGACTCTTGGCCAAATTAAAAAGTCATGGGATTGGAGGCAGTGTACTATGTGGATCAGGAACGGCTTAAAAGATAGAAAGCAGAAGGTAGGGTTAAATGACCAATTTTCTCAATGGAGAAAGCTGAATAGTAGAGTACCCAAGGAATCTGTGTTGGGCCTGCTGCTTTATAAATGACCTGGAAATGGGAATAATGAGTGAGGTGATCAAATTTGCAGATGACACAAAATTATTCAAAGTTGTTAAAACGCAAGAGGACTGTGAAAAATTGCAAGAGGACCTTGATAAATTGGAAGACTGGACGTCCAAATGGCAGATGAAATTTAATGTGGGCAAGTGCAAAGTTATACACCTAGTGAAGAACAACTCAAACTATGATTACACAATGCAAGGTTCCACATTAGAAACCACCACTCAGGAAAAAGATTTAGGTGTCATCATGGATAATATGTTGAAACCCTCCACCCAGTGTGCGGCAGCAGCCAAAAAAGCTAATAGAATGCTAGGAATCATAAGGAATGGAATGGAGAATAAAACCAAGGATATTACAATGCCTCTGTATTGTTCCATGATACGACCGCATCTTGAATATTGTGTGCAGTTCTGGTCACCATATTTTAAAAAGGATATAGCAGAATTAGAAAAGGAACAGAGAAGTGTCTCCAAAATGGTAAAGGGGATGGAAGAATACTCCTATGAAGAAAGGCTTAAAATGTTAGGGCTTTTCAACTTGGAAAAGAGATGGCTGAGGGGAGATATGATAGAGGTCTATAAATTAATGAATGGAGTAGAACAGGTAAATATTGATCGGTTGTTTATGCGATCAAAAAGTAGGAAGACTAGGGGACACGCAGTGAAGCTACCATGTAACCCATTTAAGGCTAATAAGAGAAAATATTTTTTCACTTAACACGTAATCAAACTTTGGAATTTGTTACCAGAGGATGTAGTGAAGGCTGTTAGTATAGCTGGGTTTAAAAAAGATTTTGACAAGTTCCTGGAAGAAAGGTCCATAAAACGTTATTAAAGAGGACCTGCGAAATCCACAGCTTGTCTGTGACAAGCTTTGTGGAATTTATGTGCCTTTTTGGGAACCTGCCAGGTACTTGTGACCTGGATTGGCCACTGTTGGAAACAGGATAATGAACTTGATGGACCTTGGTCTGACCCAGTATGGCATTTCTTATGTTCTAATAATAGCATATTACTGGTGATAAAGGGGGTCATTTTAGAAGTTCTATTCGGCAGATAGATGCTCAAAAGGCACCTGAAAAATGCGGAAATGGCAGGGATGTGCAGAATGTGATTTCAGAAATGTACCTGTTTGAATGTCCCCATTGAGGCCACATCCATCTTTGCATGTCCCGGAGGGGACATTTCTGGGCACAGTTAGGGTGGTACCTGCTGCCGCACATCCATGACATATTTAGACAAAACTGTCTAAATAAATAAATATTTCACATAGCCATTGTGCTGTGCAGCATGCAGTTTCTAAATGTGCCCACTACATTTGTTATAAATCATGAATAGGAATGGTATTTTGCTGTCCATGCTAACTGTGGTTTACAATTTTGTTTGGAGGACCTTGTATAGCAAAGAGATTAGTCTGACTGTTGTCTATGTCCACATAGGAGTCTGTGTAGCAACTACCATGTGTTTCTGCTATGTATCCCATCTCCACTGTTATAGACCCCATGCTAAACCAAAGCCCATTATCAAACCAAAACCCACATCATCTCTCCTTTTCCTGTACCTGACCATTCTGATCCACCTCCTCAGCTAGTACCTGTGTGCCTCCCTTGTATGGTCCAGTACCCTCAGCATTTTCCTGTGAACCTGTGTGTGCCCCTGCTGTAAGACTCTGAACATAAGTGTTCCAGTTTATGTTTATTCAACAATTTGATATATCGCCCTTTATGACATCAGGGCGGTTTACAATATAAACCATAATGGCGGCCATGGCCGGGAAAGGAAAAGAAATACAATAATTAATAGGAAAGTGGCAGTACAATCACACAAGGAGGAGAAAGACAGAGAGAGGGCGACAAATAAGGAGTCAGATGAGGCAGTATATGCGTTTGTGTGTGAGTGTGTGTGGGCATGGAGGTGAGGTGGCATATGAATGGCCTACGATGGAGTGTATGCTTGTATGTCTGTGGTGGTTGATAGTAGTGCATTGGGTGCTGGTGGGTGATTTAACTGGGTGTAGGTGGTGGTCATTACTGGGTGCTTGTGGTGAGTCTAATTGGGTGCTGGGGCACAGGCGCCATGGATGCTGCAATGTCATTCTTTGTGCTGGCCATGCAGCATGAGTCCCATGGGGAGCAAAGGAGAGAGAGAGCAGAGGGCACCCATGACAGAGGGTATATCAGCCCAGGACCTGCTACCTGGACCTCACAGATAAGCAGTGCCTGACTAGGGTTAGATTTTACAAGGCTTCCATTCAACATTTATTCCAGGAACTGAATCCTCTTCTCCCTCCATCACACAGAGGATCCATCCCATGTCTGTGCACCTAAAGACCCATGACTCAGCCAATCTTAATTGTATGTTTCATGCTCCAAATGTATATTTTTTATGACATGGATATATCAATACATATACCACATGTAGTATTTCAACTTGCTGCCAAGAACATGAGTCCCTCCCGGTGGTATCCATTCAACTCCTTGCAGCACAAAACATATGATTAAGGTTCGGTTACAAGAACATCATTCAAGATTATCTACCAAAACAATGTCAGCACCAACATTGCCTGTAATATCAACATGTCTTTGCTGATTTAAAGTGGAGGGTGTTGGATTATGTTCCGTCCTTATTTTGGGGGAGTTATCATGAAGCAAAATTAAATCTGCAGGAGCCGTTTTGGATCTATACTCTATCAACTGTGACACCTACTGGGTTAAATAAACAGATTGATTGGTATACTTTAATTTGAGGTGGTCATGTTCCTTTAAATACAGACATCATTGGCAGGAGTAAGAATAAAAGTGCCATGGCCATATTGTCTGAAAAGCCACTTTGAGAGTGAAAGTATGAAGAAGTTGTGAGATGTGCAGCATGGCGTGCTAAACTTGAAAGTGGACAAACTCATTTCAGATAAGTGTTTAAGCATTGTACCCTGAAGCAGAATTTTTCCAGTTTGAAATCCAATGTTGTGTTGATGCTTGACGTTTTTAAGTGTTCTTTGAAGAGAAGATTAGTTTGGGGTGTGAGTAATTAAAAATCTTAAAAAGGACTGACTGACAGTATTTCTAAACTGTGTGTTGATATTGAAAAGATTTTTTCATTTTGTTCACTTGTTATTACTGGGTTTTGGTGTTTAACATCAAGCGAGCACACAGCAAGGGTGATATACAGGTGTTCCTGGATAACCCAATAATTAGGGCAGTGGCTGGAGAGCCAGGCTCAAATTCTGTTGTGTGCTTGGCAGGTCATCTAAATCCTAAGGGATCTGAAAAGAACATAGACTCCCTGGAGAGAGGAAACACCTACCATACATGATCCTAGTTTGCCTTGAACATGCAACAGAAATGTGAGCTAACTCTTCCTTTATTCTTGATCAGCCCTTCCCAGCAACATCCATTGCAGGTGACAGAGGTTATCACTTAAGGAGTTGCCTGATGATCCCTATAGTGTCACCATGCAATGAGGTAGAGGAGCGACACAATAGGGCCAACAGGCACACCGGAGCCATAATCAAGAAGATGTTTGGCCATCTGAATGGATGCTTCAGGTGCTTGGACAGAAATGGAGGAGAGCTCTTATACAGCCTCACCGGGGACTGTCAAATATTCATGGCATGCTGCATGCTGCACAACCTGGCAGACAGGAGGTGGCAACCCCTGCCTGCTGGGGTGGAATCTCTGGATGTAGACATAGAGAAGGGGCTAGCCCCCAGGAATGAGACAGAGCAGCCATAGAGGTAGGACCTGGAAGCAAGAGAAGAACTCATACACAGGCATTTCATGTGAAGATATGTGTTTTATTTCAAACTTATGAACATGCAGCACAGTGCTCAGAATGGTGTCCCTCACCTCCACTTCACCATCTCAACCACCCACACACCCTGCACAAGTGAAACCATTCCCAAATTCTCCCATCAATGACCCTTGCACATAAACACCTGACAGTGCCATGAAGATTCCCCTCCCTGACCCCATAACACAGCTGGTCCCCCCAATTCTCTCATGCCCACAGACCACATACATGCTTACAAGCATCACCAATACACAATTCCTCTCATACATATCTAGCCTGTCACCACACTCATATTCCTGCAGCTTCCATGTTGGTGGGGATCTCATAGTTCTTCCATCTCCTGCCCCAATCCCCAACCCCTCGGGCCCTTATCTGTCTGACACTGATGCTGTGAAGATAACTGGGAATGGTATGGTAGAGGGTGCCTCAGTACTCTTGGAGAAATTAGAGGTGGCAGCATCTTGCTCATTATCACCTTGAGAGGCCCCCTTAAATTGGGGAAAGCAGAGGGAGGCATCAGATCCATGAGACACGGTTCCCAATATGTAGGAAGGGAGAGCGACTGGCTGGATGGGCTGCAAGGCTGGTAGGATAAGCTTTGATGCCCATGCAGGAGTGGTGATGTGGCTGTTGAATGGAAGCTGTATGGTGCTGGAAGATGTGCCTTGCTCCCTGAAGAGATTCTGCAGGTCTTACCACAGGCCCCTAAATTCAGCTAGAGGGTATGAGTCACCTCCAGCTGTTGTTACCAGAGTGTGAGTGAATGCTGCATGAGCTCCAGATTCTCTGCATGCAGCTGTAGGAGTTATGTGTTTTGCTGCAGCAGCCTTTCTCCACATCACACAATTATTGGCTCTAGTGACAGGTGGAATGGCTTCCCTCCTCCATAGTATCTCCAACATTCTCTGCAGGTGGGTCATCATTCAGGCAGGGGAAGGGTTGTAGCATCTGCATAGAATCCTCAATGATGTTTCCCTCTTCCTCCTCAAGTTGCTGTACATTGCCACCTCTGATGTGCTCCGCCACAATCTCTGGTCTAGGAGGCTGCTCTAATGGTGGGTCCTCACTACCATCTCTGTTACCTGATGCATCAATCGGTGTCTCTGGATTCTTCTGAGTCCATCCTGTGGGGCCATCCATGCTGGTGCCCTCCCCTGAATCACCACCTTCATCTGCCCCTTCAGGTAAGGAGTGATATCATATCACACACTCTATTCATGCAGTAGATACAGCACTGTGTATGCCTTGTAGCTTTACTATACCACCCCTTACATCGATCAGGGGTGGTTTACATCAAACACAAAACATAGTTACAGAGAACATATTGAATTATAGTACAAGGAACTATTTACACGCCAGTATTCATACATATGGTAGTATAGTGGAAGCTGAGATTCATAACTATTTACAAGACTGTGAAACTATGAGTAAGGCTGCAGTGGAATATGCTTGCCAGTGGGCGAAAGGTAGAAGGGGAGTTTAGACTAATTGGGAAGAGCGAGGTGGGAAGTGGAGGCGATTGCAGTGGGATTGTAATATTCAGAGAAAAGTAGAGTTTTTAATTCCTTGCGAAAAGTCTGGAGATCTTTGATTGATCTGATGGAATCATGGAGAGAGTTCCAAAGGGTGGGAGCTGTGTACCTGAAGGCCCTATTGCTGGTAGCTTTTTTTTTTCCATATTGAGGAGTGCATTGATAGGAGGATCTGGGTATTTTTTTCTCCTGCTTCTGATGATGGGTTGTGCATTTTTCATGGTGGAAAAGCAGGAGGGAGAGATACCATTATGTAATTTAAAAGTGGTGACTATCATCTTGTATCTTATTCTGGTTACTATAGGGAGCCAATGGAGATTATAGATTATTGGGGTGATGTGGTCGATTAGGCTTGTCTTGGAGATAACCCTGGTGGTTACGTTATGGGCGAGTTGGAGTGTATGGAGAGTTATCTTAGGAAGACCTTGTAATACAGTAAACTGTTGCAGTAGTTCAAGTGAGGGGTAATTAAGGCTTGGACTGCTGTTCTGAAGCCATGGGTTTCAAGGTTGGCCTGAGATGTTGTAGGGTTTTCAATTTCTAGAATATCATTCTAGCAGTTTGTTTAATTTGTAAAAACATGTTGAAGGCACTGTCAGTTATAACGCCTAGTAACCGGAGATCTGTACCCGGCGCTCTCCCTCCGCCCTACCCTTTCCCCTTACTTGTATATCCCTCCAAGGATTTCACTTGGGTGATGGTTGGGAAGGTGAAGTTGGGATGCTTAGATAGAGACCTTGGGATGAATATCAGATTGAGTGTGTTATTTTTTGTATGTGTAGGATGTTTCATTATTTAGAGAAAGCCCATGTCTTCCATGAATTCTAGGACGTCAGTGGCTTGTTGCAGTGGGAGGGATGCTAGGTTAAAGTATCCAAGAATTATACGTGCTTTCTTTGTTGGAGATGTACAGGCTGAATCAAGTATGGATATAAGGTTGTGGTGATTGTTGGTGGGTGGTCTGTAAATGAGGCATAGTGCCAGATTTTTGCTTTCAATTTTGATCATGTCTATGCCATTGAATAGTAGTAGTAGATATTGCATCCATCCGGTCCAGTATTCATGAAAAGCATCCATGTGGGGGGCAGAGCTAGACGCAGACTGGAATGGATGCCTGAATGAGAGCTCCTGGAGCCTAATATAGATTCCTGCCATTCCTCCCATCCTACCTGCATATAAAAGCTCTTTCCCTCCTGCAGAGATATTCTTGGATATGTCCATCATCAAGCCAGCATGTCTTGACTACCCTCCTGCTCAATCTAAGAGGATGAAATGCATCAGACATGATCCACTCTCTCCAAACAAGATGATGCCCGGGAAAAATGCTGAAGAAGACCCACAGCAGGTCTTGACCGAAATTCGTCAGATCAAAGAACTGCTAATGGACAACGGAGATACCCTTAATGTTGTGCGCCCCAAGCTCTTGGAAATTCCTAACAAACTCTCTGCTTTGACAGTAAGGATGGATACCACTGATTCCACATTAGCTGCTTATGGTGTGTGTGTCCAACAAATGGAAAAAAACTCCAGGAAGCTTATGCAGCTAGAAAAAGAAATTGAAGATATGAATAACAGATCATGGTGCAGCAACTTACATATCATCGGGATTCCAGAAGAATTAGAGGGCTCCAAAAGGTCTCTTTCTTTGCAAACTTACTGCTTAAACTACTTCAGACAGATTTCAAGTTTCCTCTTTAAACTGAAAGAGCACATCATATACCAACATCCAGAAATCTGGCGCTAAAAACCCAGTCATTCTCTAGCTGCTAAGATATCCTCAAGCGCTGCACATATTGCAGACCGTGAAGCTGCGCTCATCAATCCAATTCAAAGGTCATTGATTATCCTTCTTCCCTGACCTTAACAAGAGTACGGTTGAGAGGTGCAAGCAATTCCTGTCATATAGACCCTGCTTGCAACAACTTCAGGCACGATATGGCTTATATTATCTGGCTCATTTTCAAGTGATGGTACATAACTGTACTTGTACATTTGAGGATCCCAAACTCCACAAAATTTTTCTGTTGGAATTTGATGGCATGGATACTTGATACACCATTCATAATGTCACACTACCTCTTCAAGTATGAGCCTAACTGTTCTCTCTGATTCTACTTTTCACTATCCAGCATGGATCAACAAGCTGTATATCATTGGAAGTTGAATGTGTCTTTCCAAGGCCCTTTATTTATTTAGACAGTTTTGTATACCACTTTATCCTTCAATCAAAGTGGTCACAACACAATTGAGGGATACATTTAACATGAGGGGATATGAGACACATACACTAATACTTACAGGGAACATGGGCAATGGAGGGTTAAGTGGCTTGCCCAAGACCACAAGGAGCACCTGTGGGACTAGAAACCCCAGTCCTTCTGGCCCAAGATTGCTGTCCTCTAGTGGGATTTGAACCACTGACCTTCGGTACCTTGCCCCAACCACTAGGCCACTCCTCCCTCTACTGCTGGAGCCTATTAAACTCTCTTAGTGTTGATGCCATCGCTGTTGTGGGAACTCTTGTTCAGTAAGACCTGCTATAATATGGTTGCTTTTGGATATACTTTATTTTCTTTTTGTTTGATATAAAGGTTACCAGTGGACGTTTATGGTATCATAGAAGGTAGAAGGGAAGGGATGTAGGCAGTTGACTACAATATGGAGTCATTCTGAACCATGATTAAGGGGCCTGGATATGCCATGTACATGTGCAAAGGGTGCTGATGTGCAAGCACATATTTCACAACTGAAATGATATGGACGTACAGTTGTCCTGGATGTGGAACCCTGTACATCCAAAAGTGGGGCGGGAATGGGGCTTGTCCACCGGCGTAGATGTCCAAGTCTGACTGTGAGCATGTACATCTGAATGTCAGAGCTTACATGTACAACCCAGACCACCAGAAACATTGAATAAGGGCAGTAGCTAGAAAAAAACATTTACTCAGGTGGAGCCAGTGGAGATACAAACACACAGTGCCCTTCCCACGGACACAGGGCTGACTGACACATGCTACCCCACACATAGCCCCTCCATGTGGCACCATAGAACACTACACTGCCCACAGCATACACCCATGTGCCCCCCCATAGCCCATGGTAGACCACCTCCACCCACCCACCACAACCCCCAACCATGGAACATGTACATGCTTGGTAGACAGGCCAGGCTGCCTGCCAGAAAACAACTACTGCTGTCCTCGACATCTCCTTACCCGTCCCATGTCCTATCCCACCCTGGGGTCACCTTGCTTGTCCCCTGTGCTGGGACCTGCATTTAACAGGAGGCAGATGTGCCCTCTGAGGATGAGCTGCTACTGCTGTTGCAATCCTCACTGTCATCCCCCCTGCCAAATGGAATGGTGGGAACACCATAGGCGGCTCCACATGCTGAGGCACGGTGCACAGGACCCTAGACTGTCCCCCAGCCATGCCCCCCCAGCTGATGCCTGCCATGCACTGGTGCATGTTGACACCCTGCTGGTGGAAGGCATGACAGTAGGCACAGGAGTATGTGCAGGTGCCACAGAAGCAGTGGATGGTGGTGGAGGTGGTAACTCAGTCCTGGCAGTGGGAGATGGCAGACTGGGGGATGGGATGGGTCCAGGTATCCCCTGAGAGCTGGCCAGCTGGCCAATCACAGTTCCAAGATTGGTGCCCAGTTGGTCTAAGGATGCAACCAGGATGGCTGTGGCAGTCAGCTGCTGTTCCTGGATGGACAGCTCTCTCTCCCAGATCACTATCTGGTGCTCCTAGAGTGAAAACACTCCTGCAAAGGAGACCCATATTTGCAAGCATGTGCTCCGCATGTGCCCCTTGATGTCCGAGCAAGCGCTGGGTGCACTGCACAAGCAGTGCAGACGTGAGATGGTGTGTCCGCTCCCTGTTAATGGGCCCCTCCTGGGACACTGGTGGCTCTGGTGATGGTGCGAGCTGGTCCCCCTCTACCTCTAATGCATCATCCTCTGTTCCTATTGACTCTTCCTGGCACCATGTCAGTGGGGCTCCCTGGAGGCAATCCCCCCACCTCCCCTGGTGCCACAGAGGTTGCAGCAAGAGCAGGTGACTTGGGCAGTGATGGAGCAGCTTGTGGCAGTGCTGGCATGGGGGCAGTGCTAGGTCCCGCAATTGCAGCTGCACCTGTTGGGAGAGGCACGGGTCAGCAAACCAACATTGATAGATGACATATGTGCAGATGTGTAGGCAAATGGAGAGGGGGACACAGCAGTGCAGATATGTGGACACAGCAGAGAACAAGCCATGCACCACAGTGCAGGCCGAGAACCAGAGAGCCCCCCCCAATGAGGACATAGAGAGAAATGTGGCTGTGCAACATGCCCATGTGTGTCCCTTGCCCACCCCGAGGATGGACATGTGAGAGATGGGTGGGCAGTGAAGGGAGCCCTGAACCCCATGATGCAGGACATGGCCACTGGCCACTGAGGGTGTGGATGAAACAGATCATGCATGTACCTTGGTCCTGTGGCAGCCTTGAGGTGTCCAAGTCACTGACACCTTCCAGTGTAGCAGAGTCATCGGTTGCCAGGACCCGCTGCTCCAGATCACTCAGTTGCACCCTCTATCCATCAGGACCCTCACTGCTCGCCTTAGCACACACCTCCCGGCACACCTGCCACCACATCCGCTTCATATCCTCAATGTCTCTGTTGTTGTTGTGGACGGCCACCATCATTGCCACTCATAGCACTGAGCTTGTAGTCCTCTGTGCCCATCAGGCCTGCATAGTCACTAAGAATGGCCTCTAAGAGGAAGGCCGACTCACCCTCACTGAAGTTGTGCTTCCGTGCAAACTTCTGTGGGGCCATCACAAAAGCACAGGCAGACACAAATATGTCCCAAAAGCAGAATCACCTACACCAGTACATGTCCAAACCGCAGGACGATGGACGCTTTATGCCGATTGGACATCAAGAGACATAGATGTACAGACACTTGGAATATGCCACACATCTGCTCATCTGCTGCCACGTGCTTGTCGTGCTCTCTCTCTGTGATGTGTCACTCCTTCTGCTGGCTCTTGGCGCGTGATGGCTGCTGTGGCCCGACCGTAGTGATGAGTTTGCGAATTAGTGCTCTGGCAAGCGGAGACGAGACTCTGTAGCAGGCCTTCCTTCCAGCAGGAATCATTGGGAAACTTTTGGGTTTTCCTTCTCCCCCTTTTATTTCTTTTGAATGTGAAGGGAAGAAACAAGGAAGTGGCATCACTAGAGATTTAAGAAAACAATCCTGCAGCAAAAGAAAATAACAAGGAGCAGGAGGCCGGAGGGGGCTCCTGGGACCTGCACCTCGAGGAAACAGTGGGACATTGTTGCCATTCTCCAAGCTAGACAACAGGAGAGAGAGAGCATGACACCATGCAAATCACTCAGAAAACCCTTCAGTGGCAGACATTCAAAATCGACATTGACCAGGAAGAGACGGTAAAGGCATTGAAAGAGAAGATTGAATCAGAAAAGGGGAAGGATGCTTTTCCAGTAGCCGGGCAGAAATTAATTTATGTAGGAAATTAATTTATCATTTATTCTCAATGATGATACAATTCTCAAAGAATAGAAAATTAACGAGAAAAACTTTGTGGTGGGTATGGTGACAAAACCCAAAGCAGTGTCTACCAAAGCTGCTGCAGCACCATCAACAGTTGTGACTCCTTCATCAAGTGTAGCCACTGCCATGTTCACTTCTACTACTACTACTACTACAACAGCAGCAGCAGCAGCATCTGGCCCTATATCTGCTCCTCCTTCAACTCCTACGCCTCCTGTTCCTACAACAGCCGCAGCACCTTCTGAGCCTACAACTACTTGTGCTCCTAAAAAAGACAAACCATCTGAAAAATCTAATGAAGACTCGAATACCATCACGTCAGTATTAACTGAGAGCAAAGAACCTAACAACAGCTCACTGAGTGACTCTGCTCAGTCGTGCCTTTTTGCAGATGCTACAAGTGCATGTGATGGGTCAGTCATATGAGAATATGGTCACAGAAATCAGGTCAATGGGCTATGAGCGGGAGCAGGTAATTGCTGCACTGAGAGCGAGCTTCAACAATCCCGACAGGGCTGTTGAGTACCTCTTGATGGGCATCCCTGGGGACAGAGAAACGCAGGCTGTGGCTGATCCCCCACAAGCAGTTGCACCTCATCCAGCAGCAGCTACAACAACAAATACAACAGCTCCTTTAGGGGGAAACCCACTTGAATTTTTACAGAATAAACCTCAGTTCCAGCAGATGAGACAAAACCTTGCTCAGGTTGGAACAAAAGACAATATTTGATATGAATACCTTACATCCTATGGGTCTTAACCAAGAGACTGATCTCTCTGTTTTCTTATAAATACAGTGACTTTACAGCGTCATTTCATATACCTTGCCGTGCCTATATATTCTTGTCATTTTTAACTTTTTATATTCATTTATTTATTTATTATTTTCTTTTCTTAATTTGTTGGTCTTATGAAGTTTTTCCTCCCCTTTATTTATAGTTTTATGGTTTTGTAGGGTATGATTTATGGTTGGCTTATTTACATATGGCTGAACTTCAAGCGCTTCGGTTCGATTCCATTGCTCCCCTCAGTTTATAGTTCCCTCGCTATGGTGTCTTTTATAAATGCTTTTGTCTTGTTCTTTTTCCCCCTTTAGGTATAATTATTTCCTTTTTAAGACATGGTTTGATTGCTGTTTAATACATATCCTTTCATGTGTTTATTGTACAGTTTGTTTTAGTTCCCCATGGGGATTTTTATTCTTCTATTTATTTCTTTTAACATTTATTCCTTTCATTATATATTATTTTTATCACCTTTTTGTCCACTGTACACTACTTTTTAGTATGCTTATATTCTTCAATATTAAATGATCGGGTCTCTTCATTTTTAAAAAACTCCTCCTCTCCTTTCCTGAGCTCAGATTTTTGCTTGTTGGTTCCTTTGCAATTGTTTCCATAAATATATATATATTGTAACAGTGCAGACCCCGAACAACCCGAGAAAATGCAGTTCAGTATAAAGGAGCACAGAAAAAGTGACAGGGTAAACAAGGAAATGTCAGATGGTTACCATGAGCAACCTAGAAACACGTGCAAAAGCCCAATGAGGACACACCCAGCCAGCACAGGAAGGGAATTCACTTTACCTGACAGGGTTCAGCTGGGTGGGGGTGGAGCAAGGAAACACTGGGATAAAATAGGCTCCCAGACAATCAGAGAGAGAGAGGAGCTGAAGCAGCCACGGACACACTCTGAGAGAATACAGCAAAGGCAGCTAAAACCCTGGGAAGCATGGAGCAGGTATGAGAATGTAAGAGAGAGTGACAATGAGGCTTTGGAGCAACTAGAGAGCCAGCGTGAAGGTCAGAGGGGAACCGAAGACCTGAGTAAAGCAGAGAGATATCAACAGCCAGATAGTGTGTTTGAGCCAGAGAGACGCAAGAAGACTGCAGTTGCAGGTTCCAGTGCACAGAGTGAATGCAAGAGTGATTTGCCATATGAAAGAAGACAACCCTGGAGGTATGGAAATAGGCACACAAGGTCCCACTATCTAGAGGCTGAAAATATCCCTTCTTCTGGTTTTAAAAACCCTAGAAGAAAAAGGTTTTACTTACCAGATAAAGCTGAAGAGTTTTGTAGTCATTGTAAGCTCACAGCTCCCTGTGAAACTCCGTCACGAGCTCTCCAATCTAGCTCAGCTGGGTTACAAAAGGGAAGCCTGAACCGGCAGAGAAATTCCCTTAATTATCCCACTAGCAGAACAAACCAGGAGTTGAGCTATATTCTAAAATACCAGCAGGGGCAGTGCCCTGAAAAGCTCAACTCTAGAATACATGGTAATTCCCAGAGAGACACTAGCTCTAAGGAAGAGAGGAACTTCCTGTCTGACGAGGTTAACCAGCCATTCTCCCACGTTACTGCTGAGGTCCAGAATGAACCTTCCAGTCAGCCGGAGTTAATGGAATATCAAAATGCAGAAGAAAATGATATGCCAGAATTGATGGACTGCTCTTTGACCTTGATTGAACCTGAGTTCTCTCTCAGATAAGTAATTAGTTTGTGTCATAGCTTTAGTGTTATAAGCAACAGGCTGCAGCTCTCTCTAAGTAAAGCAGATATAAGCTGTGCTGTCAGCTACAGGAGAAAGAACCACATTGAAATATTTAAGCTGTTTTGTTCTTTTCATTTATTTGTTGTTTTGGAAGCTGAAGGAAGCAAGTTCTGTTTGCTTTTGTTACTTTATGTTATATGTCCAAGCAAGGCATTTGATTTATGTTCCTGAATATAAAGTACCCTCAAGGGACGGGGAATAAAACCCTTTAATTTGGAAAGAAGTGTTTTGTGATTTATATCAGTGAAGGCACAACTACCACCCTCCAGAGCCTTGCAATACCAGTGGCTACCGCTTGGCCAGAGAGGGCACGACAATATTTTAACATTGCATTGGCAAAAGGCTTTTAAATCACGTTGAACTGGCAATGCATAATACAATTCTCTTTGCCTAATTTTATATAGATGCTTGAATTTTAATTGTACCGTTCTATTTATAAAGGTTAATTTTGTTCATATTATTTTTAATAATTCTTCTTTTGCCTCTTCATTCCCACTTGTCTGGCTCGCTTTGGTCTATGGGTAATTGCCTTAACAATTGACATCATAGGAGGTCTGTCCAATTCTTCTTTAAATGCGAATTTGGGAGCATATTGTCTCTTTTTTATGAGGAGTTGCTTGGTCAAAGGTGACAATGTTTACACTTTAATTCCAGCTGTATCCCCTTGATCTTCCTTCGGGTCTCCCATCTCCAGTGCACTCTTGGCGTTTTTTAGTTTAGACTCCCCTAGCAAGGACATTACACCTTTATCACATCAGTTAATTTAAGTTTCGAATTGATAGCCTATGTTGTAACACAAGTGTGGGAGTATATAGTATTTCTTATCATATACTATAACTCATGAAACATGAATTACTATTCTATCTGTTTTCACAGAGGCTAGATTGCATATATCCTTTTTACGAGCGTATTCTCTGACAGATTTTCAATAGTCCTTTACATTTCTTTTTTAGCTATTGCATAATTTGACAGAATCGCTTATTCTCCAATTAAGTGTATGAGTGTCCTCATATAGGTGAGTTTAGTTTTTTTCCCCCCTTCTGATAGCGATGTCCATAAAATGGTACTGTTATGGTGGATGGATTTCTGTTTTTTTCATTTCTCCCTCTATTTCTCCTATGGATTTTATGATTGATTTACCATCATTTATCACTTCTGTACAGCATATTTTTATTGTTGTGGTTTATTGTTTTTATTGTTCTACCTTCTATTTATTTATTATCATATATACGTTATCCGTATTATATTATGATAGTTTTTCAATGGGCTCTTTTATATTGACATTTGTTATTAGTTAATATCTATTTATTTATGTTTTTATGGACCCTTTTATGTGTGTCATTGTATATATTTTTTTGATATATATGTTTATTAATTTTTATATTCTTTTTTTGTATATATGGTTTTTATTTTTTAAGGTCATTGTCTCCTGAAGAAGGCTATATGCCGAAACACGTGTAGGGCTGACTTTGAGACTCAATAAAGCTCTATCCTCCAGTGGTGTGACTCTCCCACTCCTTCTTGTTCTCTGGGTAAGTTGGGACAGAACAGCAGGATATGCACACGCATGCGGGACACCATGCAGCATAGGCGCACAGGACACGATGAGTATGCCCACAGGGCATTCCCACCATGGTGACATGCATGGGATTGGACACATATCACTGGCTTGGGGCACTGGTTACACTCCCATTGATGTATCTCTGCATATGGGGGCTGCACACCTGTCCCACAAGGGCATGCCGGTGGATGCACATTGTCATGACATGCACAGCACAAATGGAATGGGGGGGACAGGGCTCGCCATAGCACTCTAGATGTACATGTGCAGCCTGGCACCAGTATGGCACACATGCATATGGGGAGTGTGGGATGGATGTGGTGCACTAGCCAGTGCACAGCCGGTAGTGGGCCACTGCTTAACACTCTTCTCCTTTCCCCCCCAAACCATGCAGGTGACCATGGGTACCCACTGGTTCCTCACTCCAGTCATAAGATCACAGATGCCCAGGGAGCTAAGGAACAAGCAGGCGCATCAGGCAACCAGGTCCATCATCGAAAGAACCTTTGGCTTGCTGAACAGCAGGTTCTGATGCCTGGATTGGTCTGGTGGAGGGCTCCTCTATGACCCGTGTAAGGTGTGCAGTGTGTTCATGGCCTATTGCATGTTACATAATTACGCAATATGCCAGAGGCAGCCAAGGTCTGATGTACCTGGGCCCAAGCCAGAGGATATGGATGATGACGGTGTGCCACCATCACCACAAGCACGTGGTGTGGCATTCTGGAGGGCTGTTGTGGCATGCTTGGGCCTGCTGCAGGCAAACTTTGCATGAGGTAGACCTGTCCTGCTGTTGTTGTCTTGTGCTGGGGGAGAGGGTGGGCATGGGTGGAAGGTGGGCAGGAGTAACCTGGGCTGTACACCCATCACAGGTGGGCATCTGCTACTCAAGATACATGTCTGGGTCCCTGAAGGCAGTGGCCCCCATGTACACCGCTGGGGTGGGTGGTAGATGCCTGACATGGGCCCATGCTGGACACAGGTGTGTGCATTGACCAGCGAGAGGGACCTGCGACCTGGCAACTGTGCACCGCTGTGGTACCAACCAGTCCACCAGGGCTGTCACATCCCTGTGCAGACAGCCATAATGTCCGTTCACTGCATCAGGGGATGTGCGAGCGCCGAATGCACCTCATGCACCTGCCAGCCACACTTTCCCCTGACTGCCATAGCCCCTGTGCACACCTCACCATCCATACACCATGGCACTGTCCCTGCACCCGCCACCTGCTGTACTGTTCACCTCCTACCACCTCCTTGCCCATGTCAGCCATTCACGCAGACTTCCCCTGTAGTCCACCATCCCCGTGCTCCTTCTCAGGGTGGACCTTCACATACACCTGTCCCTGCAGTCTCTGGGTGCAAAACTCCAACTCATACAGTCATGAGTGTCCCCATACCCTTCGGCCCGCACATGCCACCCTTGCACTGGCAGCTGCCAATCATGCCATGACTTTTCTA
The DNA here is from genome assembly GCA_033557465.1 of Ichthyophis bannanicus. NCBI lineage: Eukaryota > Metazoa > Chordata > Amphibia > Gymnophiona > Ichthyophiidae > Ichthyophis > Ichthyophis bannanicus. The sequence continues at coordinate 168,190,996 of CM066034.1, forward strand.
GTCACCTGCCAAAGCCTGTACAGTGCCAGAGTGCACCTGTTACCCCCATGTCCTCTCCCACACTGCACCACATTCACTGGCAAGGGCCTCCCTGTGACTTGCCAGCACCAGGCACCATGGTGGCCATGGACTGTGCCACCTAACACCCACATGTGTACAGAACATGGTAGTGGTAGACTGGGCTCCCATACCTGCATGTTCAGGGTGCTGTACCCTGTGTTGCAATGTGGCTACTGGGGCCCATGGTAACAAGGAGACCAGAGGTAGGGAAAACAGTCCTTATTGCAAAACATGGGCCAGACATGCCACACATAGGTGGCAGTACCAGCAATGGTAAACATCTGGGCCAACTAAAATCTCACATATCCATCGTGGCCTACCGGGGGCTGCTCCTACATCCCTGTGGGTCTGATGGGGATGTATGGGCCTCTGTGAGCCATCACACCTCCCGGGAGAGGGCCTAGAGGTCCCCACGGATGCCCTGCAGGTGCTGCACAATGAGCTCCAGGGGACCAGAATGGTAAGCATGGACCTGATGGGCTCCGACCTACATGTGTGTGGTATGCTGCAGGGTTCTGGGGTCCACATCAGCAGCCTGGTGCTCATTACACAACACAGTATAAGGGCATACATCACATGGTGCACACACATTCACTCTCTGCCTGCCCCATGCACACCCCCATCCATTCCCACCTTACCCTGCATGTGGGCCGCAGCCCCTTCCACCACCTGCATGCTCCTTGACCCGGCCCTGCCCCCCTGCTTGCATATGACCCCATCCTCCTCCACCTGCCCACTGCTATCCCCAACACCATCCACCTGCTCTCTTCCATCCCCTCCCACCTCTGCTGTCTCACTCTCATCTCCCTCCACACTCCTTGGCTCGCCCACACCCCCTCCTACCTCCCCTGACTTGCTCCCATCCCCTCCCACCTTGCCCTGCTCATATGCACTCCACCCTACCTCCTCTGGCTTGCTCCCATCCCCTTCCACCTCCCCCTTCTCATGCACTTCCTCCTGCATCTCCTCTGCTGCCTTGTTGTCCTCCTCACCTTCCTCCTCTTTTTCATTGTCCTCCTCAGGTGCAGGGGGTGGGGAATTCTGAACCGGATAGCTGTGTGGAATACAAGGGGCCAGGCATTAGTGGCAGTGCATTTGGGTGCATGGCAGGCATGTCCCTGCCACATGATCTGTCTGCAGGCACCCCTGCAGTTGGCTCACTCATTGTGTCCAGGGTTTGTGTGGGGTGCCTGCATGTGACCTGTCACGGTTGCTGCATACTCACCCTGCTCCCGCTGCAACTGCCGTCGGATCCAGTGTATCAGTTTGGGATGTGTGTGCTGGATGGCTCTGTAGCACACACGATACACTTCAGTTTCCCTCATGATGCGGAAGCAGCTGTGGATACAAACTGGTGGACTACATGAGTGCTTATGTTTCTTCCCTCACAGGTCTGTCCATGCCAACCCCTGCACGATGGCCTCCCATCTGCAGCTGCTGAGGCAGGACCCAGTGCACTGACACTTACCAGATGCTACCTGTCCATGGACTGCATCTGACCCTGCTTCCCAGTGTCCCCTGACTCATGTGTGCCTGCAGAGCATCATAGTCAGGCCATGGGCTGGGGGCCATGGGGAGTGTGGTCACTGCCCTGATGGACCGCGGGTCCTGTCCCCCCATTGGACCTTTACAATATGCACCCCAGGCTGGGCTGCCCATTGCTGCCTTTGCTTGTTGTTCACCTGCCTGCCTTTGCTATCTGTCTCTTGTATGCAGCACCAGGGTATTGGGGCACATTGTTGCATTGTACTGTGCATGTCCTGCCCATGTCTGCCTCTGCATGGCAGTGCTGGGACATGCACCATGGGCATGGGGTGTGGGCATGGGCTACTGGTGTAGTGACTGGCTTTGGGGCAGGGGACTGTGGATTCGCTAGCTGCCTGCTTTGCTTGTTTGGGTGTGCTGTTGGTGTGCCATCTGCTTCTACTCAGTTCTGTGTTTTCAGGTGTCTATTTGGCTTTCTCTGAGCATTTTCACCACATCATTAAAATTTGCAGACCTCCCTTTCACAGTGGGGCGGCGGCTCTACATCCTCTATTGCAGGGCTCACCAAGGACATACATCTATCCAACCCTACATCAGTGGGGGCTGCCCTTAATGCACATGCAGCTCCTTTAGTTTGGGGCCCAAACTGCTTTTGTATGCCCACTGTAGTCCTCCCTCCTCCGATGTTCAGGATAGGTCATTCTGTCTGTTGCCATGTCTGGTGGCCAAGGTGGTTGTGTCACAGGCCCTTGTATATGGGAAATCTGAAAGGTTTTACCATGTGGTGAGACTGCTCAGAGACTGCCACAGGGACACAGGTGAACCACTGACAGTGCTGTGTGGGTGGCACACCAGCATTAACCCACATCTGGCAGGGCTGGCAGGGATCAGACACCCAGGCCCCAGTGCTGGGAACCATGCCCACATTACCAGACTGGGGCCCGACTTCCACAACATACGACAGGCAGCAGTGCCCAGTCACAGGCACATGGTAATGGGTGGCGGGAGCCCTGAGACACAGCTACTGCAGCAGCAACCCTCCTTTCACCATGGGATGGCACTGTGGCCATAGTGAGGTATGACAACCTGTGCTGATGTGCCCAGCAGCAGCAATGCTCCTGGTACATGGGGATTGGCCACCACATAGCCTTGTGCCCAAGTGTTAGTCACATCCATCTGGGTACTGGCCAGTTCAACCCACACAGATGCCTATATCACCTTGTCAGGGCAACAACACCTCACATTCACCATGCAGCCACAGGCCAGGCCCACATATTGGCAGGATTGGCAGAGGTACAAATTTGCCAGTGCATACATTGGACAGGAGGTTACCTTGGTGGGGGCACAGGTATACCCACCTCTCTTTGGCCACATTGGGGTCACACAGCAATGGGGGTTTCACTGCTGCTTTGACTGGGTCTCAGGGGCCTTGGTTTCCTTTCCCATCTGCCTATATCTGGGGTGGGGGTGGGTCTCTGGCCTGGTGATATGCATATAGTTTTTATGTCTGGGGGCTGGGGGTTCGGTCTTCACCCGCTCTGTTTTCTTTGTGCTGACCTTTCATCTTATCCACCATTGCCTGTGGTGGACTCATGTTGACATGGTTGGCTTTGCTCAGCCATTATCATGTTGTGCAGCTTGGGCTGGCATGATCACATGGTGCTGCAACACTGTTCCATATGTGTGGGATGGTTGGTGTGTTTCCTAGGGGTCTGTCTATTTGGTTTATTCTGGTCTGTGCCTCCCAGTGATATCGCATCATCAATATTGCACATTCCACAGGGACATTGTTGTGTGCATGTCTTTGTGTCTGCACATTTTTCAGTATTGGCTTATCTGGCCCTGGTACCTGTGTCATCTGCCTGCTATTCTCTGGGGAACAGTGTTTCTGGTTGCCTGTGTCCTGCTCTACCCTATGTGCTGCCTTCCTTCCTTCATGTGGGCCCTGTTGTGTATATCCAGGTTGACCTGGTGTGCATGCACTCTGTAGGTTCACCACACCATTACCCACATAGATTTGGAGCTGCTTGCCTTGCTCTGTGCACTTTTCATCTCCCTGCACAGGCATTCTTCCCACCCTCGCCCAGCCCCCCCCCCCCTGTTTTGCACTCTACCCCTGATCATGCAGACTGGTATGGACTCAGCGGGTTTGGATTACTGTAAGGATTAATAACCTTACCTTTGGTCTCCTAAACCTCTATGGACCTAATGTAGACTGTCCCACCTTCTTCCTAGAGGTCGCTCAGGAGATCAATAACATTATTCCTCTTCCACTCATCATAGGAGGTGAATTTAACACTGTCTTGGACCTAACTCTTGATAGGCAATCTCCCAGATCACAAACAGCCTCTAAAGCCTCCCAGGCTCTGGCTTCGTGGATGGAAAAATTTGGCCTACTACATCCCTGACATTTGTTGCACAATACAGACAAAGATTTCACTTTTTTTCTCACATCCACACCATACCCACTCACGGATTGATTTTTTTCCTAATGTCCAAACCCCTTTCACTTGGCCTTGTAGATGCCATAATACAGGGTATCACGGTTTCAGATCATGCTGCCATTACCCTTGCGATACAATTAACTCCGGATAACCCTTCCCCTCCTCTATGGAGATTTGACAGAATCCTTTTCAGTGATGAGGCCTTTTTTGCTATGGTTCGCGCAATCATTTATGAATACTTTCATTGTAACCTACTGGGCTCCACTTCAGGTCGGGCATGGTGGGAGGGCTTTAAAGCATCTTTCCATGCTAAAATTACTGGCTTTGCTATAGGACTCTCCTAAAAACATAAACAAGAACATCATTCTTTAGATACTCAAATTAAATGTGCTGAACAACAGCTTATACACAAATCAAATCCTATTGTTTTGCTCTTGCTGAAAAAGTTCAGATACCAATATAACTTGCTGCTGAATTCTGAAGCACTCCAAGTTATAACAATACAGAACCGTTGTTATTTTCATGAAAACAATAGAGCAGACAAGCTCTTAGCTAACCCCTTAAAAACTCACACTACCACATCTCGTATTGCAGCTCTTTCAAGTGACAATGGCGAACTTCTATCACAGAACTCTGCTATCCTCGATAGCTTTAAACAGTTCTACTCTTGTTTATATACATCTGAAGTTTCCAATCCCTCAGAAATGACAGAGAACCTTGACAGACCAACTCTTAGTCCTCAGCAAGCCTCTGACTTGGACCATCCCTTTCAACTGTCTGAACATTTTACTGCTTTCAGTCAAATGCCTCAAGGCAAGGTGATGGGCCCAGATGGCCTTCCCGCAGAATTTTATTGCTCCTTTCAGAAGGAGCTTGCTCCCTATCTACTGCAGTACTTCTCTCTTCTCCTTCAACAAACTCTTTCATTTGGTGCTTTTTCTGAAGCAATTGTGGTAGCTCATGAAGTCGGGCAGAGACCTGCAAAAAGTCGAAAACTACAGGCCCATATCACTTCTCAATTTCGACTACAAACTCCATGCTAAAATTCTCTCTAATTATCTTAGTAACTATATCCCCTTTCTTATTTATCCTGACCAATGAGGATTCATCACTGTTCGGTCTACAGCAGATAATGCATGACTATTCTGTAACATACTACCTGCAGTTTAGAATTCTTCATCATCCTTGACTGGACTTTCCCTCAATGCCAAGAAGGCATCTGACAGGCTCAAATGGCCCTTCTTGTTTTCTGTGCTGCATTGATTTTTAATTGGGGATATCTTTATTAAAATGATCCAAGTTTTGTATGCCTGTTCTACAGCATGAGTCTGTGCGAACTTTGTCTTATCAACCTCCTTCTTGCTCCACAGAGGCACTTGACAGGGATGCCCATTATCTCTTCTGCTTTTTAATCTTGCCCTGGAGCCACTCACAATCTTACTTAGAGGATCCCCACAGATGACAGGTATACGAGTTCAAGAGACACATATAAAACTCTCTGCATATGCTGATGATCTGCTTCTCTTTGTGATCCCTCAATCCATACAGTTGATTCTTTCCATTATAGACCATTATTCTCTACTGTCTGGATATAAAATAAACTGGTCCAAATCCGTGTCTTTCCCTCTTAATGAGCAAGTGACACCTAACGACGTAACATTCCCCTTTCAATGGGCAACTGACTCCATTAAATACCTTGGCATGCACTATTATACTTCCCTAGCTAGTACCACTACACACGCCATGAAGCGGTGTGTAACCTTACTGCAATTTTTAACGACACAGTGGTCTCCACTTTACCTCTCCTGGTGGGACTGCTTAGAAGTCATTAAAATGATGATTGCCCCCAAACGTAACTATATTCTCGGAATATTACCTGTTCTATTTCCAGCTTCCTTTTGCAAGAAAATTGATTGTTACTTTCAACTTTCTATGGAAAGGGAAACCCCCCATATTGCCTTATGGAAATTAAAACATGGTGAATCTCAAGGTAGGGTTCAATTTCCTGACTTCTTGGCATATCATCACTCCTTTATTTTAAAACAAAGGGCCAGATGGGTGACCCAGTCAACGGAATATCTTAAACCAAGTTGTCTGTCTCTAGAGGAACAACTTGCATACCACGTCTCCATTCAGTTCCTTCATGAATTATCAGTGACCCTTTCTTACTGTATCTCACCAGTTATACAATTGACACAAACAGCTTTTCAAACTTTTGGTCGTCTCCATGCCCACTTGACCTTATTCTCAGAAAACTCTCCTCTTTGGTACAATCCCAAATTTAAAATCCAAAAACGTATGATCAATTGCCGCATTTGGTAAACATATGGAATCTGGACAATCGGGAAATTTGCTAATGGTGATAAGTTCAAACTCTTTATGGAATTACAACAGGAATTTCGCTTCCCTGTAAAATTATTCTTTCAATAGGTCTAGCTCACACACTATTTGCGATTTGCGGGAGTGATCTTACCAAACCTCCTAAAGTAGTGGCCTCTTTTACAGATTATTCAAATAGTGGCAGCCATCTCTCACGAAGCAGTGCTGGTCTTGTTGGTCAAATGTAAGCACCCTTTCACATGTCCTTTTTGAATGTCCCAACCTTCAACTTTATTGGCAAGGAATCTGGAAAAAATGCAGCAGATATTCCAACTCCCATCAACACTAGCTTTCTGGATATTGATATATCGCTCTCTGGCTCTCACTCCGTATCTCTCACAGACGGAGCATCCACTCTTCGATATCTTGCTTAATATAGTGATAAAGATTGTTGTAACACTTTGGAAATCTGATGGGGGGCTTGATGCTCTCCAGTAGTGGAATATGGTCTGTTTATATCGAAAATTTGAAGCATCTCTTTTCTTTAACTCACCACAGCTAATTCACAACATACGAAAATTGCAGCTGTTAGACAACTTTGTGACAAATTCAATGTAAAACTTGCTAACATAGGAACTAGTCTGTCAAGCCAAGAGGGGTGGGAGGAGGGAGCGGGACACTCTATTGGTGTAAGTTGGTTTTGGTCTAAGTTGCTGTTGCCTTATGTTTTTTTGTAATTGATAAAACTTAAATAAAGATATTAAAAAAAAAAGAAAAGTATGCATGTGAGGATGGCATGCCACAGTGCTGCTATATCCAGGAACTCTGATTGCTCTGGCTCTTTAGAGTTAGATAGGGGAGAGACCAATGCAATCAGAGAGAGTGCCCTAGATGGTTAGTGTGTGCTTTTCTTTGGGATGGAAGATTGAAGAGGGCTCCCAGGGCTCTCATGGCCAAAGCATATATGGGATACAGAACCACCATGAGTGCCTGGAGGACCACTGTTGCAACCACCTCTGGGGGATAAGGTGTTATGGGGAGAGTGCAGATGGCCATTCAAGATAATGCGTTCTATCCATAGACTATCGGGTTGAGACCAGTATATAGGGGTGAGGTGGAGTGGGGGCAGGTATGTGCACATCCCCTTATATACAGTGCTGTCCCAATGAGCTGTCTGTGTGTTACAGGTGGGCGCCACAAACCTTGTGCATATGGTGGTCTGGAACTGTCCAGATCCCCAGAACCCCTCACAGAGTCCTCATCCATTGTTTCCAGGACCCGCTGTTTCAGGTCCATTGGGTCCCAGCTCTGTGGTCTTCTTTCTTGCTCACCTTCTCCTATCCTGCTACGTCCACTTGAGCTTTTTTGTATCACAGTTGCGGTGGTAGATGGTGTTGATTCTGTAACAGATGCCCTGCTAGATCTTTTGCTTGTTCGTGCCTTTGAATTGCTTCACCCTGTCTGTCTCCTAGTTTCAGGGATAGATGGCTCCCATATTCCACCCCCATCCACATGCCCTTGTGTTAAGAGTCCAGCTTCCATGTCCAGACACCCTTACTGTGGTCTTTCCTGCTACAATACCCTGAAACTAGCTGACTCTCACTGCTTCTTGACACCTATTTGTCCCATGCAACTAGTTTTGATGTCCATGACTGCTGTTCACTGGCTTTCATGGCCCTTGTCTAGCATCACTGATGGCGGGGTTCCAGACACTTTGTCACATCTGTGCCACTTGTGACTCCACATACCTCGCTGCTCTTGGAGCCGCATCCTTATGCAGTTCAACATCTTGGATTGCTTCCTCCACATGGCCCAGAATTTGGTATTGAGAGTCTCTGCTTCCTGGTGTATGTGATTAGCAATGCCCTCCTAGAAGACAAGATGTCTCTGTCATTATAATGTGTCCTTCCATGTGTCACCCAGTGCTCCTTACAACATCTTGACCTTGTGTCCTCCTGCTGTGGCAGTTTGCCATGGTTCCTATCCTACCAGTAGGTGCAAACAGTACATTTCCTCCCCCCCCCAGCCATCTTGTTCCTCACGTAGCCCCCGTGCAGTGCTATGAGCTATCCTCTATTTTATGTTCATGGTGTGGATGCATACCTGTTCTTTTGGCTCTGCATTCCTGCATCCAAATGCAGGCTGTATCCAAATGCATAGTGTGGTCTTCATGTGCCACAGCCTGTGGTTTGGGCTGTACATGAGCTGCATCCCTTCCTTGGTAGGGCTGCCTACATGGCACTGCCCTTTTTTCTTTCCTCTCTCTTGAACACTGCACATTTCTCTGTCATGTCTTGCAAGTATGCTACCTCCTTTTACATTGCCACTGCTCAGCTTATGTGTGTGTGCCCTCTCTCCCTGCTGGATGCAGTTTGCCTCTGCTATTGTGTGTTTCTGTGGCTTCCCTGTTCCCATGGGAGTATATATGAGACCTCACACCATGCCGCCTCTCACCTGAGGCCAACCAGGATGCCTTGCCATCCTCCCTGTGCAATTGTAGGGTACCTGGAGCCATGTGCCCCATCACATGCTATGTCACTTCTAGACTTACTGGGCCAGGATCTTGTGGATCCTCATCCAGACCCAATGCACTGCTGCATAAGCTGGCCTTTGCCACCATGGGGGGTACAGCAGCTCTTCATCTTCCAGGACTAACATGCAGAGCCTGTGGAGCTCTTGAAGGACTACAAAAAGGGACTGCTACTTCTGGAGAGAGATCTGCAATTGTAAGTATTTACTTCTGGGAATTTTTCTAAATCTTGGTGAAAAGAAAGTTCTTTAGATTAAAGCTGATTAATCTGTGAATCCAGTGTATTTGTTAAATTAGTCAGGGCCTAGTATCAGCAAATAGCTTTAGTTAAATTAAAAACTCAACAGGTAGATTTCAGTTTAAGTTTAAAACCCAGCAGAGAGCTTTTAGTTTAAATTTAATACTCAGTCAGGGCCTAGTAGCAGCAAAGAACTTTCAGTTTAAAATTAAAATACAACAGAGAGTTTTCTGGTTAAATTTAGAACCCAAGGTTCCCACAATCCAAGTAAGGGCTGTGTGAATCACCCATGAAATTGGTCACAGATTACCTTAGAAGCACAGGACAGGGTACTGTGTATCAGCCAGTTTTTAATAACTCTTCTTTCCCTCCCTCCCCCCAATACCTACCCACCCCGGGGATAATCATAGTTTTATAGGTGCTTAAATCTCTTAATGGAAAGGAGGTGCCACATTCACTCTCAGGTGCAGCTGTATATCCTCATCAGGCATAAATTAAGGACCTGAGATTAAGCTTCAGGTGAACAAAGTACATTAAACGTATTAGGTATAGTTTTATTAGTATAAGTTTCCCCAGGAACCCTTAGTAAGTAAAGAACTTAAATACCTAAACACAACCTTATAACTAAGATGCAGACAGCAGTCCAGCAGTGAGATGGGGGTTTTCCAGTCTTTTGCATCGAGTGTCACATGTATGATTTTCTCCCAGTTGGTGAGGGCTCTTACGTGTGCACTAGGTGCAAGGAGATCTTTGCTCTCAGTGAACTGATCTCTGGAGACTAGAGTAGCAGACTTAGAGGACATAAGGCAGACAGAGAGGTACATAGACGAGACCTACAGGGATATAGTCCTGAAGTACTATACCCAGTCTGGCAGCATTCCTGTTGCTATGGAGGAGAGAGGTCACGTGACAGGAGAACATTACCCTGATGTGGCAGGAAGTGATCCTGTAGCTAGGATTTGTCCTCCAGGTGATGTAAAACCCTCTCACACCGAGGAGGTTTCTCCAGGGCTATGTGCCCACGAGGAAAGGGTTAGGACAGCCGTTATAGTTGGTGATTCAATCATTAGGCATGTAGATAGCTGGGTGGCTGGTGGACATGAGGATTGCCTAGTAACATGCTTGCCTGAAGCAAAGCTAGCAGACCTCATGCGCCACATAGACAAGATCTTAGATAGTGCTGGGGAGGAGTCTTCTGTCTTGGTATATGTTGGTACCAATGACATAGGAAAGTGTAATAAGGAGGTTCAGGAGGCTAAAGTTAGGCTTTTAGGTAGGAAGTTGCAATCCAGATCTCCCAGAGTAGCATTCTCTGAAATGCTTCCCATTCCACGCACAGGACCCAAAAGGCAGGCAGAGCTCCAGAGTCTCAATGCGTGTATGAGACAATGCTGAAAGAATGAGGGTTTTGGATTTGTTAGGAACTGGGGAACGTTCTGGGGAAAAAAGGAGCTCTTCTGAAGTGATGGGCTTCATCTTAACTGGAACGGAACCAGGCTGCAGGCATTAACCTTGAAAAAGGAGATAGAGCAGCTTTTAAACTAAATAATAGGGGAGAGCCAAGAGTCGCACAAGAACACATGGTTCGGAACAATGTATCCTTGAAGGATAATAGCAAAAGATTGAAGTTTGGGCATATCAGTAGAGATGTTCCAATAAAGACAAAAGCAGCACAAATGCCCTTCAGTACAGAGCAGACAGAGCTTAAAGATTCCAAATTACCCCTGCCTACCAATAGCCAGATTAATATGAATAAAATACAGCTTATAAAATGCTTGTATGCAAATGCTAGAAGTCTAAAAAAATAAGATGGGAGAGTTAGAATATATAGCACTAAATGAGAGGTTAGATATGATTGATATCTCAGAGACATGGTGGAAAGAGGAAAACCAGTGGGATACTGTGATACCTGGGTACAAACTATATCGTATTGATAGAGAAGATCAAATTGGTGGAGGGATTGCACTCTATGTTAGAGAGGGCATTGAGTCACAAATGATTAAAGTTTTGCAGGAAACAAAATTCACTGTAGAATCTCTATGGATTGAAATTCCATGTAAAAGGGGGAAGGGGAAGGCGATGGCAGTGAGGGTGTTCTATCGACCGCCTGGCCAGAATAAACAAATGGATGATGAATTTCTCAAAGAAATCAGGGAAGCTAATAAAAGTTACAACACAGTAATAATAATTGGCGATTTCAATTACCCAAGTATCGACTGAGTCAGTGTCATGGCAGGACATGCTAGGGAGATAAAGTTTCTAGATGAAATAAATAACTGCTTCTTGGAGCAGCTGGTTCATGAACCGACCAGAGGGGAAGCCCATTTTGGACTTAGTCCTTAGTGGAACACAATATCTGGTGCAAGAGATAAGGGTGTTGGGGCCACTTGACATTAGTAATCATAGCATGATTGTGTTTGATTTAATAAATGAAGGAAGGACGCTAAGGAAATTCACAATACTCCCTTTTAACTTTCAAAAGGGAGACTATGATAAAATGAGGAAAATAGTTAAGAAAAAACTAAAAGGAACAGTTGCAAAGGTTAAAGATTTACATCAAACTTGGGTGTTGTTTAAAAATACTATCTTGGAAGCCCAGACCAGATGTATTCCATGCTTTAGGAAAAGTGGAAATAAGTCCAAAAAACTGTAAGCATGGTTTAAAGGTGAGGTCAGAGAGGCTGTTGTTGTCAAAAAAGCATATTTTAGGAAATGGAAAAAGGAGCCAAATGACACAAGCACTGGCAAGTTAGATGCAAGGCATTGATAAGGCAGGCAGAGAGACTTTGAAAAGAAGCTTGCTGTGGAAGCAAAAATGCATAGTAAAGACTTTTTCAACTACATTCATAGCCAAAAACCCGTGAAAGAGTCAGTTGGTCCATTAGATGATAGAGGGGTAAAAGGGGCACTAAGAGGGGACAAAGGCCATAGCGGAGAGAATGAATGAATTCTTTGCTTCGGTCTTTACTGAGGAAGATGTAGGAATGTTACCTATGATTGAAATGATTTTTAAAGGAGATGCTGCGGAAGAATTGAAAGAAATATCGATACATTGGGAAGATGTGTTATAACTATTTGATAAACTGAAGACCAGATGGTATACATCCAAGGGTGTTGAAAGAACTCAAATATGAGATTGCAGACCTATTAGAAATCTGTGAATTATCATTACAATAACACAGGTACACTACCAAAAAACTGCCTCCAGTTTTGCAACTGATTCCTATAGATTTTGGGGTGCTGAATCCAGGAAAAATAGCCAAAATGTTCCATCACGTCACGTTTTCTTGCAAAATTAGATTTCTTACCCATATAAGGAATGTTCACATAATTTCTTTTTAGCCGACTGCAGTTTATTTTCTTGGCCCAAAATAGAGGTTGTAATGGTTAACTAACTAGAAACACTCCCTCATGATATTTTAGAGTGTTTTGTATTCATTTTATACATTAACAGGACAATTGGGAGGCGGGGGGCTAAATCCAGTACTCGCGCTGGCGCATGTTCTTTCCTGTTCGCCTCGCCTCGTTCGCTCGCTCCAACACGGTGGTTGCGACATGAAGGTTCCTGTCAAATTTCAGTTTCTTGCAAGTTCATTATTACCTTTTGTTTGCTCAGTCGTAATCCAGCTTTATTCCAAAGTGGTTCACTACAGTTGTAGTTTGCAGTGCTGTGTATTTGTGATGGCTCACAGAGCCAGAGGTTGCGTCAACTCTCCGGACAGTTTTTGTTTTATTTGTGGGGAATATACTGTGAAAAAGCGGCAGAGGAACATTTCTGCTTTTATTAAAAAAGTATATTTCGCCTATTTCGGTTTGAAGTTAGGCGATCAAGAAAAAACGTGGGCTCCTCACAAAGTGTGCAAGACATGTGAGGAAGATCTACGCTTATGGATGAAAGGTAAAAAACAAGCATTTCGTTTCGGAATACCTATGATGTGGCGTGAACAAAGAGACCACAGCAGTGACTGCTATTTTTGCTCTTGCATTGTGAAGGGATACAACTTAAAAAATAAGAACGTAATAAGTTACCCCAACCTTCCCTCAGCAATTAGGCCTATGCCTCATAGCAACGAAGTACCTGTGCCTGAACCACCAAAATCTTTGGATCATATTTGTGTGGACGGTTCTGATCATGATGAGACTCATCAGATGGCTTTTCCCGATGAGTCCAGTACTTCCGAGTTTGAAACTGAACCAGATCCGAAACCTGAACTTTTCTCTCAAGCTGAATTGAATGATTTAGTCCGGGATTTAGGACTCCCACAAGATGCTGCCCAACTGCTAGGTTCTCGGCTTAAACAGAAAAATCTATTGTCACCAGGAACAACTTTTTATTGGTACCGCAACCGCGAGACACAATTTTTGAAGTATTTCAGCAAAGAGGAAGATTTGGTATTTTGCAACGATATATACGGAGTGATGGAAAAGTTTAAACTCAAGTATGATCCTGCTGAATGGCGGCTGTTCATTGATTCGTCAAAAGACAGCATAAAAGGTGTTCTTCTTCATAATGGCAACACATTCGCTTCAGTTCCTATTGCTCACTCTGTTATTCTCCAAGAAAAATAAGAGAATTTGGCCCTGATTCTTCAGAAGATTCGTTATGATGAGCATAAGTGGATGATTTGTGGAGACTTTAAAATTCTATCCATGCTATTAGGGCAGCAATCCGGTTTCACCAAATATCCCTGCTTCCGTTGCTTGTGGGATAGCCGGGCCCGCGACCTACACTGGGGGAAAAAAGACTGGCCAATTCGGGAGTATTTGAGACCCGGTGAGAAAAATGTTCTTCATGAGAGCTTGGTACCTCGTGATAAAATTCTATTACCACCTCTCCACATTAAGTTGGGTCTCATTAAGCAATTCATCAAGTCCCTTCCAAAAGATGGTGAGTGCTTTCGGTACCTTTGCTCAAAGTTCCCCCGACTTTCTGAAGCAAAGCTAAAGGAAGGAGTGTTTGTTGGCCCTGATATAAGGAAACTCATTTCAGATGGAGCATTCGCTGAAACGATGTCTGAGAAGGAAAAAGAAGCCTGGGATTCCTTCAAGGATGTTGTTCTCAAATTCTTGGGGAAACAGGCGGGATGAGAACTATAAGGATATTGTTGCCAGGATGCTCAATGCCTTCAAAGAACAAGGCTGTAACATGAGCCTGAAAGTCCATTTCTTGCACTCCCATGTGAACTACTTTCCCGAAAACATGGGGGCGTACAGTGAAGAACAAGGTGAAAGGTTTCACCAGGACATCAAGGACGCAGAGAGAAGGTACCAAGGAAGATGGAACACCACTATGATGGCTGATTTCTGCTGGTTGCTGCTGCGGGAAACCCCAGATGAAAAATATGCCAAGCAGCGCACCAAGAGAAGCATTCGGGGGAAGAAGAAACGGGCCCACCAGGAGATTGATTGACCCAAGAATGACTTTAAAATCTAAACTGTGTTGACAAATATCGTGTTTTTACTAAACTTTGAAATAAAAATTTGCTAGTTATTACCACAGTGTCGGATCTCATTTATTAGAATTTTATTTTCACACCATCGGGTGTTTGTCTTCATGTATTGCAATGGTGCGGTTTGCGTTTTCTATTCTTACATACATACCTGTACAACATTTTTTGCACATTTCTTTGCTTTGCTTTGTGTCTAACCTCGCTCTTATATGCTCAATGTTTGTGCACATGTATGTGGCTGTTTTAAGTGCAGACAATTTTGCTACCATCACAGTGTGTTTTGTTGACATTGCTCTATTCTTATGTGCTGCCTTGTTACAATTTTCTTTATTCTTATTTGAATAACTACTAAACAATTAGTATAAAGAATTCATCCAAGAAACTTTTATCTCGATCGCACTCAATCTGAAATGTTCACCTCAAACTGCTAACCCAATGTAGCAAAAAATCTGTACGTGATGGAGCAAATTGGTTACCAGATTTGGATTCAGCACACCAAAAAACGTAAAAATCAATCGAAACATTAGAGGCAGTTTAAAAAAAATTTTTTTTAGTGTACCTGTGTAATCTGTAATACCTGAAGATTGGAGGATAGCCAATGTAAAGCAAGTTTTTAAAAAGGGTTTCAGGGGTGACACAGGAAACTACAGACCAGTGAGCCTGACGTCAGTACCGGGAAAAATGGTGGAAACCATCATAAAGAACAAAATTACTGAACATGTATATAGTCATGGCTTAATGGGAGACAGCTAACATGGCTTTAGCCAAGGAAGGTCTTGTCTTGCTATTCTATTATGTATTTTTGAAGTTGTTAATAAACAGGTAGAGAAAAGTGATCGTTTGATATAGTGTATCTGGACTTTCAGAAAGACTTTGACAAGGTCCCTCATGAGAGACTTTTGGCAAAATTAAAAAGTCATGGGATAGGAGGCAGTGTACTATTGTGGATCAAGAACTCGTTAAAAGATAGAAAGCAGAGGGTAGGGCTAAATGGCCAATTTTCCCAATGGAAAAAGGAGAATAGTGGAGTACCCCAGGGATCTGTAGTGGGTTGGCTGCTTATTAACATATTCATAAATGACCTGGAAATGGGAACAACAAATGAGGTTATCAAATTTGCAGATGACACAAAACTATTCAAAGTTGTTAAAACCCATGAGGTTTGTGGAAAATTGCTAGAGGATCTTGATAAATTGGAAGACTGGAAATCCAAATGGCAGATGAAATTTAATGTTATGCACCTAGGAAAGAAAATTCCAAACTATGGCTACACTATGCAAGGTTCCACATTAGGAACCACCACCCAGGAAAAAGATTTAGCATCATTGTGGATAACATGTTAAAACCCTCCGCCCAGTGTGCAGCGGTGGCCAAGAGAGCAAATAGAATGCTAGGTATCACAGGAAAGGAATGGAGAATAAAAGAAAGGATATTATAATGTCTCTGTATCATTCCATAGTGCGACCGCACCTCGAATATTGTGTGCAATTCTGGTCGCCATACTTTAAAAAGGATATATTGTTGTTAGAAAAGGTACAGAGAAGAGCCACCAAAATGGTAAAGTGGATGGAAGGAAACCCCTATGAAGAGAGGCTAAAAAGGTTAGGGCTCTTCAACCTAGAAAAGAGACAGCTGAGGGGAGATATGATAGAGGTCTATAAATTAATGAATGGAGTGGAATGGGTAAACGTAGATCGATTGTTTACGCCATCAAAATTTAGAAAGACTAGTGGACATGCAATGAAGCTACAGGGTAACCTATTTAAGATTAATAAGAGAAAATATGTTTTCACTCAACGTGCAATCAAACTCTGGAATTTTCTACAGGAGGATGTAGTAAAAGCTGTTAGTGTAGCCAGGTTTAAAAAAGTTTTGGACAAGTTCCTGGAGGGAAGGTCCATAAACCATTATTAAAGTGGACCCAGAATATCCACAGCTTGCCCCAATATAAGCACTGTGGAACCTGTGTCTTTTGGGGGAACTGCTAGGTACTTGTGACCTAGATTGGCCATTGTTGGAAACAGGATACAGGGCTTGATGGACCTTGGTCTGACCCAGTATGGCATATCTTATGTTCTTATGTAAGTTTGGCTGCCTGGGCGCCATGCCTTGCTTTTCCGTATCCACATGCAGGGGCTCTGTGAGTGTGCATATGCATGCCCATTTTGCATCGTGCCTGCACTTCTACACCCCCATTTCTGTCAGTGAGCCGCTGCACATCTACTCTGTTGTATTTTTCACAACACACATATGCAGGTTGGCTCTAGGCAACAAATGTGCATCTGAGCAGATACACTCATTCAACCAAACTGCCTACTCATAACTCCTTAATCTACTAATTTACTGAGCCTACCCATTCGTAAGTCCACATCTTCTCACTAGTTCACTCATACACACACAATCCCTAACCATGCTTTCCCTCATTAGGGCATGCTTTTGCGTCATCCTTACAGCAAACACTTTTCAATGTCCTATTTAGTATGCCTTCTTGCATGCATTTGCTGAACACCAGCATTCTCTTTGCTAACAATTTCTTTGGTTACACCTGGGTGAACAAAAAGACTTTTGATTAATCTGTTTTTTATTCAAAAAGAACCAAATAGAACAACAACAGGGCCTATACAAAAGATACCACCAGAACAAGTGGGTAGTTGAAAACAAAGTATGCACAAAATACAAACGCTGCATACAAAATTACACAGGAATACACAATTTACACACTTTACAAATCCGCAAAGACCCCCAATTTTTCCTTTTCTTTTTTTGTTTTTTTTTTATTTTGTTTTAGCAGGACGTCCCCATGTGGTTCCCGATGTCCCCCACCCCCCCAGACACTCCCCACCCCCCACAACGACACAGCCAGCGGAATGTACCTGATAGTAAAAGATAAAAGAAAGAAAGACCCTGAGAGAATACCGCCAGGTTTGGGGTTGACTCTGCTCCCAAACCCGCCATCAAGTACCATATCACACACAAGCAAACTACGTCTCTCCTACCCTCCCACCCCGATCCGACCCCTCCTCCCACCCACCCCCCTGTTTCCCCCCCCCTCCCCGAGCCCTCCCTTGGTAACAGAGGGGTTGACAGACACCCAAGCACTCATACCGAGCTGGCAAAAAAGAAAAGGGGGCCAGACAGGCTGCACGCTCACCCTACACGGCCCTCAAGGCCGCCTCATAATCCTACTGCGAACTCGCCAAGGCAGTAAGTGCAAGTGGGATCCCCAGCCCTCCAGAAACCGCTGCCACCGCCGCTCAGTCCCCCGGGCCCAAAACTGCTCCATGAGCATTATCCTATGAAGCTGGATTCGCCAAAGTCCATACAGGGGGCCCTTAGTATCCAACCATTGTTGCAACACAGTCACTCGAGCAGTCACCAACACCAAACGCAGCCATCTCCATCTCACTTCCCCCAAAGCATTCGACCACGTTGACTCCCACACATCAAGCACCACATTCTTGGCACTCCACGGCACAGACTGTCGTAAACATGTGGACAGGTAGGCACGCACCTTCTCCCAGAACATCTGAACACACCTGCAACGCCAAAACATATGTCCTAACGTAGCCCGGGGTGCCGCACACCGAGGACATCGGTGATCGTCTCCCACCCCCGCCCACCACGCCCTGAGAGGTGCAAAGTATAACCTTCGCAAAATCTTATATTGGGTGTCACGATGAGGGACTAGAACACTCACTGATGGAATAGCAGCCAGCCCCCGTAGGAGCTCGTCCGCACTCACCGCCTCCCCTAGGTCAGCCGCCCATGCGGACGCCAGGGGTGCCAAGTCAAGAGGAGGAACCCCTTCCCATAACATCCTATAGAGCCAAGACACACGCATTCCCTGCTCACCCCCTAACAACGCCATCTCAACCGTCGTACTCACCTCCCCGTTCAGAGATGCCACGGGAACCGAACGGACATAACTACGAAGTTGGGCGTATCGAAAGACATCATTATGGGGGGCGGAGCTAGCCGCGGTGCAGAATGGACGCGTGAGTCTGAAGCTCCCGTTGTTGCTATTGAATCCTGAGCTTTTCTGTGCGATAATTGAGCCCTGCATTTCTCCTTTTGGAATGCTAACGAAAGAGCAGTGATTGAGGATGTCTACCTTAAAACTGGCGCGCCTTGAATTCCAGTCGGGTGCTGGGTCGGCAGCGAAGCGTTCAAAATCGGAGACTGGATCCCCACAGAAAATGGCCGCTGGGGAGAAGGAGAGCACAGGGGAAGGCCTGCGGGAAGTTCTTGCCGAGCTGAAGTGCGTAAAGGAAATGATAGCTACAAACGCAGTGGCACTGACTACGATTCAAGAAGATTTGAACGAAGTAAAGGGAAAAGTGACTGAGATGAGTTCACGCTTGCACGGGGCTGAAGAGAAAATTCAGCGACATGAAAATATTCTTGGTCAACTGGGCCCCCTGACTAGACGGGTCAAACGAATGGAAGACCTGATAGAGGATCAGAACAATCGAGCCAGACGTAATAACATCAGGTTAGTGGGTGTTCCAGAGGGAGCAGAAGGCTCAGACCCGGTGGCCTTTTTAGAGAAAATTATTCCGGAGATGTTGCAACTTACTTTTGGGAGACCATTTGAGATAGAGCGCGCTCACCGCGTTCCTACGCATAGGGCAGAGAACGTCAAGTATCCTCGACCTATCATCCTAAAAGTGTTCCACTACCCACAGGTCTTGCAGATATTGCAAGCGGCTAAAAAGAGTGCATCATTATTGCTGCAGGGCCAAAAAGTTGCTTTTTATCCAGATCTCAGTAAGCAAACTATGGATCGTAGGAGAGAGTTGCTAGCCTGCAGGCCCATGTTACAGAGCGCGCAAGCCAGATATGGACTGTATTACCCGGGAACCATGCGAGTGACATTGAACAATATAACGAGGAACTTTGTAGAACCTGACAAGCTGCGAGCCTTCATACAGGAACATACTGGCATGGATACCTAAGAAACTGTGTTTTCCCTTTTCTCTCTATGGGCTGCCTTCTGTGAGTAGTGGAAGTGTACTGCTGCGATTGGGTCATAGGGATTCTATGGACTCTGTCAGCAGGTATACCAGCTCATGGGTTTGGTTGCGGAGTCACTGTTAAAATTTACTGTTTTAAATGCTTTTTGCGGCTCACTCAGCTCTGTGTGTCACTTAGACAATATTTGGGAAAAGATTGCGTTTTCTCCTTTTGTCTCTTCTTCTCTTTTCCCTTTTGCTTTCTTTCCTGCTCTCTGCATTTGTTATTGCACAGATGTAACTCTTATTCTACATAGTGAAGGGCAACAATGGGGGTGGTGGTGGATTTTGGTTTTCTGGCACAGGGTGTGGTTTTCACCTTGAAATGTTTTTGTACAAAGTTTAGCTGTTTGTTAAGGCCATTCCGACCTTGGGGCACGCTAGCGCTGTCAGCGGCAATAGCTCAGAAGTCAGTCGACTTCCTGTATAATGATACTACTCACTACTGGTGATGGCAACTGATCTGGTTATACTCACCCTGAACGTAAAGGGGATCACAGACCCAATAAAACGTAAGAAAATACTATCTTATTGTCAACGGAAAAGAGCAGATGTTGTGTATCTGCAGGAGACACATCTCTCAGAGAAAGAATCGTGGAAGGTCACATCAAAAATGTACAGGGTGTTAGTTGTTGCCCCAGCTACAGGACGGAAAGGAGGAGTGCTAATATTAGTTCGAGGGACGCTCTACCCTGCGCTCAAGGATGTGAAAGCAGATCCTGGTGGTAGATGGGCTAGGGCTACAATGCAAATAGATCAGACTCCTTTCACGTTCCTGAACATCTATGCGCCAACTGTTGAAGATCCCGGTTTCTTTAAAAGTATTGCCATGGAGTTAACAGAGGCGGTTAATACAAATATAGTGTTGGGCGGTGATTTTAATATAATTCTAGATCCACTGCTAGATAGAACACCGTATAAAGCAATCGCCAAAGCAAGATTGCATGCAGTATTGCTGGGAATGATGGAGGAGCTGTCTCTAGTAGAACCGTGGCGACTCCTTCATCCCACAGACAGGGAATATACATTCTATTCCGCACCACATAATACTCAAACTAGAATTGATTACTTTTTGCTTTCAGCGGGTTTACTTAAGCGAGTGGCTGCTGTAACAATACACACAAGTACAGTGTCTGATCATGCTGCGGTTTCCCTGACCCTAGAAACGGGACACTCGCAGAAGATACCCCCCAGGTGGACCTTTGATAAATCGCTGCTACTGGAAGAGTCCTTCGAGGTTTACATAAATAAAGTGATTGAGACGTACCTTCAATGCAATGATCCTGCTGATACCTCTATATGGGGTTGGTGGGAGGGGTTTAAAGCGATGCTCCGTGCTCATATTACTTCATATGCTATACGAAGAAATAAATGTAAAAAACTGGAACGGGAAGCATTGGAAGTACAAATAAAAGCTGGAGAGCGACTACTGGCGAAGAAAACTGACTCGATGGTACTGATCAGACTGCAAAGACTACGGTACAAATACAATACCATGCTCTATAAGGAAGCTCACCTCGCAGTTCGTGCCCAACAAAGTACATATTATCATGAGAGTAATCGGGCTGGTTCATTGTTAGCTAATTTGCTTAAAGCACGGAGGAATATGACATGTATAGCTGGGCTACAAGATAGCAAGGGAGATCTTCTGGTCCGGGAGGAACAAATACTGGAACGTTGCAAAGAATTTTATGAAGAATTATATCGTTCAGACGTGAATTGCAGTGATGAAGCTTTTTCGGCCTTTGTTTCTAACATAACTGGACCCAAACTTCAGGCAAGTCAGATCCAGGAGTTAGAGCAGGAAATGTCCGCTGTGGAAATACACAAAGCAATTCGACAGATGGCTCGGGGGAAGGCTTCCGGACCCGATGGTCTGCCATTGGAATTGTATTATAAGTGTCAGCGGCTAATAGTACCAATGCTGCAGACCTATTATAACGGCCTGTACGAGTCAGATCCAGAGGTTGGGGCCTTGGCCGAAGCCACTGTAGTTATTCATCCGAAGCCGGGAAGGGATCCGCTGAAAATAGAAAACTACAGGCCCATATCGCTATTAAACGTAGATTATAAGATATATGCTAAGGTATTGGCTAATCGACTGAATCTGGTCCTGACTGACCTGATACATACTGATCAATGTGGCTTTGTACAAGGAAGGTCTACTACAGATAACGGGAGATTACTGGCCCATGTTTTGCTCAAAGCCCAAGAGCTGTCGGAACCTCTCATTGGATTATTGCTAGATGCCGAAAAGGCATTTGATAGGCTGGAAGGTCATACCTTTTCCGATCTCTGCGCTGGTTTGGGATTGGAGAGAAGTGTCTTAAAAGAATAGCGATATTGTATGCTAAACCAGTGGCACGCATTGCAGCTAATTCTGGTCTCTCGGCTCCCTTTGAATTACAACGAGGAACTCGCCAAGGATGCCCCCTATCACCTCTTCTTTTTAATCTGGCATTAGAGATGCTTGCAATTGCGATTCGACAGCACAACAGTATTGCAGGTGTGGAACTTGCCGATGGCCAATGCAAGTTATCTGCATATGCAGATGATCTTCTGCTTTTTTCTGAAGCCGGACTCTTTGCCAGCAGTTCTACAACTTATTGATAACTATTCAGCTATATCGGGATATAAAGTAAACTTAACAAAGACAACAATAATACCTCTGAATTCCCATGTATATAGGAAGGGACTACAAGACTACCCTTTTCAATATGCACAGTCATCATTCAAGTATCTGGGGGTTGAGTACGGTTTTACCATCCAGGAAACCATTACTCTCAATATGCGTACATGCAAAACAACAGTCCATGATTGTATCAATAAGTGGACCCCCTTGCACTTAACCTGGTGGGGCAGGTTGGAAACTATAAAAATGATGTTGTTTCCCAAAATCAGTTATATCCTGAGTATGATCCCTGTGTTATTCTCTTCGAGTTTTTACAAGCAAATCAACAGTATGATAGTGTCTTTCTTGTGGGGTAATAGAGTCCCACGGATAGCGGCATGGAAGTTAAGATTGCCCAAGGACAAAGGCGGTGTACATTTGCCAGATGTGAAATGGTTGCATTTGGCCTCCTTATTGCGACAAGGCTCGCAATGGACTACCGTGGAGAATTTGGACAGTGCAGCTCGGTGGCTAGCGGTTGAACAAGCTCTCCATACCCCATTGCAGACAAGGCTGCTGATTGGGATGACGCACGATCCGTGAAAGCCGCCAAACATGGTGGTAGGGGCAACACAACAAGTGTGTCGATGGCTTGCAAAATGCCCATATGGATGAATCCCCGTCTCCGCATAGATGGGAAACCCGTGAGATGGAAGACATGGATAGAGCGGGGAATTGAGACACTAGGGCAACTGATGTTAGGGACGGAATTCAAGACTTTTGGAATGTTGAAAACGGAGTTTGGATTGCCACCTACCAGTTACTTTCAATGGTGTCAGCTTCGGCACTGTCTGAGTAGAGCGGGGGTATCACCGATGTTGCTGAGACCGGGATGGCCACTGGGACAAAAGCTTCAGGAGATACAGGAAGGTACACGGGCCGTCTCGAAGCTCCTCGTGATACTTTGCTCACGAGGGGAGAAAGAATGTGTGAAAGTACAGTCGACATGGCTCGATGACACAGGAGATTGTTTGCCAGTGGAGCAATGGAGCACCTTTTGGGGGCCCCAAATACGAGTCACCAAGTCTGCATCCCTCACGCAATCTTTGTATTTTCTGGCACATCGGGCCTACCTCACCCCATTAAAGAAGATGAAATGGGCAGGACAGGAGGGGAATCGGTGCTGGTCCTGTCATACAGCTATTGGTACATTTGCACATATGCTCTTCTACTGTGAACATCTACGGATATTCTGGCTTACTGTTTGGCAGCGGATATCGAGTATACTGAACATTCAAACTCCGATTACTTATCCGATAATAGTTTTCAAATCCCTGATGATATGGCCAAAGCTGCCTAAACAGGATAGTCGCCTATTGGATTTAATGATAAGTCTGGCTTTAAAGGTCATACTGCTTCATTGGAAGAATTTGGAGAAGGTGCATTTTGAACTGTGGTGGAACCTGCTGTGTTTGCAGAGGAGTTACGAAGACATATATACAGAACAGCATCCCCATTCCGGCAAATGGTCCGAGAAGGGGGACGCTCTGAGCAGATATATCCAAGGACAAAAACAAGAAAATACGTAGCTGCTGCTGCTGGCGGTGGGGCGGGTCGCGGGGTTGGAATGGTCATGCCATATTTTCTTTCAATTTATATTTGTGTTGGTTACCTTTTGTTCTGTGATGAAGTTATTGATGATTAGAATGCAGATTACTGTATTAGATATGACAGTAAAGTTTTCACTGGCTGTATTTATGTTTTGAATTTTGAATAAAGAGATATTATAAAAAAAAGAAAAAAAAAGAAAGACATCATTATGATCTAATGGGTATTGCTGGCACAGGGTAGAAAAATCAACCAGCCCCCCTTCTGGGATCAGCACATGTTCCAAATTAACGATCCCCATCCGGTCCCATGCCGAAAAAGGCGATCTCCCCAAACCCGGGACAAAATCCTCGTTCCCTCGGATAGGAAGATAAGGGGTATGCGCTGCCGCAAGTCGGTGACCTGTACAGAAATACCGCCAAGCCATTCTCACCGGGTCTAAAAGAACTCGCCGAAGAAGAGGAGCGCCCCCCACCCCCTTAATCACTTTAGCATGAAGAAGATACCGCAAGTGCAATGGAGAATCCACATCCGCAAGTGTACCTACAGGAGAATAGTCCTCTAAATCCCATAACCAGTCACGAACAAAGCGTAACAAACATGCAACATTATATTTCCACACATCTGGGAAGCCTAAACCGCCTAACTCGCGAGGTTGACTAAGTACGCTCAAACGCACCCGAGGCCTACCTCCTCGCCAAAGCAGCCTATTAAACTCCCGATCCACCCGCCGAATATCTGAGCATTTGAGAAACAGCGGAAGCGTCTGAAGCACATAAAGAAGTTTAGGGAAAAGAGTCATCTTGCACAATGCCACACGCCCTCCCAGGGACAGCGGTAAATCTCGCCACTTATCCACCGCAGACGATATAGAGGCAAGCACCCGATCAACATTCAGGCTATAGAGGTCCCCGAGTTCCGCCGGCAAGTAGACCCCCAGATACTTAAAATAACCATCCGCCCATCGCAAGGGGAAGTCGCCCTGCCAAGCCAGTCCCACCGCGGCCGCCAATAACATCGTCTCCGACTTATCCAAATTAAGTTTAAAGCCCGAAACCAACCCATATTCCCGTATTAGATGTAAAAGAGGAGGCAGCCCAACCTGCGGATCCCCCAAATGCACTAGCAAATCATCCGCGAATGCCGCCGCACGGAATTCCTCCCGGCCCATCGGGACCCCACGAAAATGCGGAGCCTCACGAATCCTATGCAAAAGAGGTTCCAGAGTAAGAACAAATAAAAGTGGGGACAGCGGGCACCCCTGCCGCGTCCCCTTCTGAATGGCAAAATCCTCCGTCACATCACCATTCACCAAGAGGGCCCCAAGCGGAGCAGCATACAGCAACCTGATCACATCCACAAAGAAGCCCTCGAACCCCATCACCTCAAGAACTTGGTACATAAAGCTCCACTGGACCCTATCAAACGCTTTTTCAGCGTCGAAACTGATAAGGAGCCGTGACTCTTAACGTGCTCCGCACAAAAAGAGAGCAGGATCCGATGTAGATTATGGGACACCTGGCGGCCCCTTACAAAGCCCACCTGGTTGGGATGTATCAAAGTCGGCAGCAAAGGGGCCAGCCTATCCACCATTATTTTGGCGAAGAGTTTAATATCTACATTAAGAAGCGAAATTGGTCGATAAGATCCCGGAAGAAGGGATCCCGCCCAGGCTTAGGCAAAACAGTAACTAGTGCTTTATTCGCCTCATACGGAAACCGCCCTCTTTGTACCAAATCTTCATAATATCCTACCAGGGGGGCCACCAAAGCGGCGCCCAGAAGCTTGTAGAATTCGCCACGAAAGCCGTCGATCCCCGTAGCTTTGCCATTTTTCAAATGTTTAATACCCTCCTGAACCTCCCTCCTCGAGATTGGCCTGTTAAGGAGCTGTAGCTGTTCAGCGGTAAGCTGCGGTAAGACACAACCGCCTAAAAAAAGCCGACCCTCATCCTCCCGGTCTCCCTCATTCGCATAAAGATGTCGATAAAAGTCGGTGAAAACGGCCTCAATCGCCTTCTTGTCCCGCTTAATTGTCCCATCGGGATGCCGAATGGCCCCAATATGTCTGGCGCCTACCTCAGGTCGCACCAGAGCCGACATCAACTTACCAGCCCTATTACCATGCTGATAAAGCTTGAATCGGTAGTACAGCAGAGATTTCTGGGCACGGCGGTGAAGGAGCGTTTCCAGTTCCAACTGGATTTCACGCAGTGTGCGTAGATTCGCTGCGGATTTGTATGCAGCTACCCTCCTCCGAGCCCTGGCCAGATCCTTCTCCAATAACAAAATCTGTTGGTTTAAGCGCTTACGGCGCAGGCCATGATAACTAATGATTTCCCCATGCATAACTGCCTTTCCAGCTTCCCAAAGAAGAGCGGGGGAGGTCTCCGGCATGTCATTAAAGGCCACATAGTCCTCCCAGCACTTCCAGATGTGCGCCTCAAACTGAGCGTCCCCACTAAGGTCGAAAGGATATCTC
This sequence comes from Ichthyophis bannanicus, assembly GCA_033557465.1. Taxonomy (NCBI): domain Eukaryota; kingdom Metazoa; phylum Chordata; class Amphibia; order Gymnophiona; family Ichthyophiidae; genus Ichthyophis; species Ichthyophis bannanicus. The sequence goes on from CM066034.1 coordinate 168,217,234, forward strand.
CAAAGCCGGTTGCCATTAGAGCCAGGATTGCGAAGCTCCAACACAGCCATTGCATGGTCAGAAAGAACAGAAGACCCAATCACTGAAGCTACTACCCGCCCAAACAGAGCCTCCGAGATCAAAAAATAATCGATACGGGACCACGTCCCATGGGCCCGGGAAATATGAGTATAATCCTGTTCCCCTGGGTGCAGAACCCTCCAAACGTCCAACAATCTATACGCCTCACAGATCCCCCACAAGTGCTTACGAGCCCTCTGACTCCCATCCCCCCTCTCCCAGAGCGGTCAAGAGCAGTATCCAGCACCTCATTAAGGTCCCCACCCATAACTACCTGATAGCCCCCAGTATCCTCCAAAATATTAGCCAGAGCCCGGTAGAAGCCAGCCTCATAAACATTAGGCCCATACACCGAGCAGATAGCCACCTTCGAGCCGTTAAGCACCCCCCATACACAGACATAGTGACCCTCCGGGTCCGTAACGACATGCTCCTCGACCCAGGTAACTGATTTGGTAAATAAGATGGCCATGCCTCTCTTCCGCCCCAAAGCTGGGGCCCCATAAACATGTGAAATAGAGCCCCTGCACAGTTTCGCATGCTCCGCCTCCGATTGATGCGTTTCTTGAAGCAGTATCACATTAATACGTTGACGTTGCAGATGCTGCAGCACCTTGTAACGTTTAATTGGAGAGCCTAACCCACAAACATTCCAAGTCGCGAAGCGAACGGCACTACCCAGTATCCACACTCCAGTTGAGCCTCCAGGAAAGAATAACCCGCCCTTCCAGTGGGCGGAACCCCCCCAGCCTAGGGTCTCCCCCGCCACCCACAGACGATCTGTCCAAAACTGCCACAACCACAGCCACACCAACCATCGAACATACAAGCCCAGCCAGCAAACACACCATCCCATCCACACATATAAACCTAGCAGATATCCAGTAACCCCGTCACCCCTCTGAATTAAGCCCATCTGTTTACCCTTCCCCACCCCCCCATTCCCCCCCCACCTTAACCCTCTCCCCCTCGTCAGCATGACCCCTTATACCCCCCACACTCCCCATCCACCCTAACAGACTCTGATGCCTACCAGAGGCCGGTGACTTCCTACGGCTATCGGGCCCACCCCTCTAGGGAGTCCCAAGCTCCTCCCCCAACCAGCCATAGCCCTCCCTGCTCCCATGACATACCCCGACTCTGATCATTCTAGGCTTCCAGATGCACTACCCCCAAACCGCGGGTGCCCGAGGCCCACCCACTCCACCCCTTACTAAGCCGCTTCTGCGAAGGGTGGGGGAGGAGGAGCAAAAAACATGTAAGCCAGCATCTACACCCCCCTCCCCAGGCCGCCACCCCCTTCCTCTTCCTCATGCGCTATATACAAAGACTAGGACTGTCCGCGCCTCAAGGACACGTTAGGGCAGGCCGTCACAAGGAAAACTAAAAGAAAAAAAAACTAAACTAAAAGCGGGGACAGAGGCACCTGAGGACCCATTTGCAGCCCCCCCACCCGCTCTACCTCTACGCCACTCCCCCCGCCACGTCGAGGCCAGGATAATATCCAGGTGCAAGAGGAGGAAGCCCAGCGGAGGCAGAAATCCCAGATAGAGGCTGCCCCCACTAAGCCCCCACCCCGCCCCCGTGGACATCCAATTGAAATTGAAAGAGATAAAAATAAGCCCCTAAAGATATGCAAATCCGGGTCCGGTCAGTATTATCTGTGCCGCTGACATCAGAGGCATGCAGTGATTCATACAAAGATACAAAGATACCCCCGGGAGCAGCAGCGGTAATCACAAAGTGGCGCCAACTGCTGGATCCCAGGCCAGAGCTGCCGAGGCAGCCCTCCAATCAAACACCTCCCCCTCTTTAAAACGTACCTTCTCCCCCATTCAGCACAGCAGCATGCCCAGAGCAGAAGGTCTTTCAGCTCCATCACCAGACCCACGGGAGGGGAACAAGACAATCACTGTAAATCCCCAGGAAACCCAAGAAGGAAAAAAGAAAAGAAGGAAAGAAAGGAATAAAAAGAAAAATTAATAAAAAGTAAAATAAAAATTTAAATTAGGATTAAAATTAAAATTAAAATTAAAATTTAGAATTAAAATTAAAAGTAAAATTGGAATTAAAATTAAAACACACGTCGCTATCTCCTCCCCGCCCACTCCTGCCAATTCCCCCCCCCCCACTGCCAATCTACACCATTCAGGCCCTGGCTCTCCAAGCCCCCCCCCCCCCAAGAAAGAAAGAATGGAGGGGATAGAGTCCCGTCAACCAAGATCAAGGACTAGAGGGGGAAGGAGAGAGAAAAACAGAAGCAGGGGAGGAAGAAGAGAAGCAATCCCCTAAATAAGCACCAGGCCAAAGCCCCAACCCAACAACAACCAAATGTGGAGCTCAGTATCGCCAGGGTCATACACCCCCCGACCCCCCGCTCAATGGTACACTAACATATGCCCATAGTACAAAATAATGTAAAGTACAAGTCGTCCAGAGTACATGGCCCTCGGGCACACCTGCCAGGCCCAGCAGGATCAGGGCATCGACCTCCAAGCAACAGCGCTCCAGCAAAGTCACATTCGCGAAGCCTGCATCCGCCTTATCAGGTCACCGTCACGGAAGGCTCTCCCAGCTGTGCCAGCCATGTGCGCGCTTCTTCCGGGGTCCCCAGAAATTTCATTCGGCCTTGATGTTCCACCCGGAGTTTGGCAGGGTACAATAGAGTGAAACGTATAGCTCTATTAGCCAGCTGAGCGCATATCATGGAGAAAGCTCGGCACTGCTGGCTTACTAGCTGAGAATAGTCCTGGAACACCAAGAGCTGCGCTCCTCCATCCCCTCGCCGCCGCTGAGCCCTGGCCGCCCGTAGTACCATCTCCTTCTGTCGATAGTCCAAGAAACGGGCTATCACCACACGTGGTCTCTGCGCCTCCTCACGCCTCGGGCCCAGGCGGTGCACGCGCTCAAGATGAATTGGGGGCTCCAAATCCCCAGCCACAAGTTGCTCCATCCAACTAGAGAGATATTTAGGGAGAGCAGTCTGTAACAGATTCAGGAACCCCGACGAAATGCAGATTTTTCCTGCGGCCCCTGTTCTCGAGGTCTTCCAACTTGTCGGCTTGTGTTTTCGCCAGCGCCTCGAGAGCTTGTAGTCGGGCAGCTAGCGAGTGTTGGACATCCTCCACGCCGGAGATTCGCTCTTCTGCCTGCTCCATTCGGCCTGTAAAATCTGCGATCTTTTGAGCCACCATGCTCAGCTGGCCTCCGAGGTCACAGAAGCGCTCGTCCAGCGCTTTTACTACGGCCGCGCTCACCTCCGCCACCATATTACACTCGCCATCAGATGAGGGGCTTTTAGGTGCCCCGTCGGCCATTTTAGAGTCAGGGCCCCGGACACGCTCTCTCTTCGTGGTTTTTGTAGCCATCGGGCTGCACCCCGCGATCGTGGTCACCACTGCTTCAGTCCTGCCGCACTCTCCGATAATACTAAAGCCAGCCAGGGGTATTCAGCTTGCATGTAATAGTAGGAATTGCAAATTGGCGGGATGGGTACCCGGAGCTGATCTACTTGCGTCCGATCAGCTCAATGCCATACCGGAAGTCCAAAAAGACTTTTAAGATATATAAACCAATAACTGAACCATATTTATTTTGTTTACATGCCACCACTCACAAGTGGTTTCTGGAGATGAGTCAACAAGTTCTGTGTACGCTGTGTGCAGTATGCCCCTACAGGATTTCTAAAGTTGCAACGCTGGCATAGCTATTAGTCAGATGGATAGATGGCTTTCAGTAGGTATTTTTTCATTTTTCATATGTGCTGCTATAGTATAAACAAGTTGGCCTGATTATATTGTTGCACTGGTGCCTGTATAAGCTCCACTGTTGTCAGAGGAAATGTCAGCTATAGCAGAAGTAATAGATCCATCCTGACATATTGTCTGAACTGCCTGTTTCAAAACTACCGCACAAAATGCCCTGTACAACTGAAGGAGTGATTTAGTTCTTGCAAGATGCTAAATGTCCTCATACTTGGTGATTTCTCTTTTTTTTATAGGGAGAAAATACTTTGAAGACAGAAAATATTTTAGCCAATTAGCTAAAATGTTACAGTTGGTGCACTCCAGGCTTGATGGGCTCATTAAGCATTAAAACTCCTTGACATTTCTTGGTTATAGTGAGAAATGCTAACTGCCAGCAAGCATTTTGTATTTTTACTAAAGCTTGTCTGTTTCACCTTCTTGTCTGTCATCTGCATGTCTAATTTCATTTCTCCTTTTATTAAAAATTCAGCACTAAAGCCAGTCTTAAAAAATAACTTTAATGATTCTTTTCTAAGATATGCTCTCCCTCTCTTTCTCTGTTTAATTCCATTGCTAAATTTTGAAACTTAATGGCAAGCCACAATGTTAAATTGCCAAGAGGCCGCGGACTAATTTAGCCTGTCATTGCTTCTTGGCAAAAATGCCAGAATTAGTGATCCATGATTTAAAAGAAGGGCGAGGGGAGGGGAGGAAAAGAAAAAATCCATAAAGGCAATAATGTTGGAAATACTGAAAATGGTCTACAAATAGCTGTTTTAAACTGGCATACAAAGAAAAAGGTAGAAATATTTTCTAATGCTGTATTGTACAAATTCAGTAGCTTCACTGCTTCAAGAAAAGACTAGAGGTGGGATAGGCAGAGCTAGCGACCGGCGCTTACAGATCAGCGGGCCATCGCCACTTTAACATAGTGCTGGATATTCAATGCCAGGGGTATATACGGGCACTGGCAAAGAATATCCAGTCTGCCCAGATAGCATGTTAGCTAACTGGGCAGTGACGATATTCAGCTGCTGCCCAGTTAGCTAATTTGGGTAAGGTTAAGCAAACTACTACTACTATTAATTATATATAGTGCTACAAGGCATATGCAGCACTGTACAAGAACATTTAGAAGATGGGCCCTACGCGTTAGAACTTGCAATCTAATCAAGGCAGACAGTACAATATAAGAGAAACAAGGAGGTCAAATAGGGAAAGGAGACACAAGGAGAACAAGGGAATTAAGATACAAAAGTAGCCTCAAAGAGGTGAGCTTTTAGCATGGATTTGAAAAGGGGGAAAGATGAGACCTGACGTATAGATTTAGGAAGTTTGTTCCAAGCATAAGGAGCAGCGAGATGAAAAGATCGAAGCCTGGAGTTGGCAGCGGAAGAAAAGAGCATATAGAGTAGAAAGTCAGAGGAAAACCTGGAAATGGGAATAACGAGTGATAATAGGGGAAAGCCGACAGTCGCCCAAGAGCGAATGGTTCGGAAGAATGTATCCTTGAAGGATACTACCAAAAGCAGAGAGGTTCCACAAAAGAGTAAAGTAGCCCAAATGCCCTCGAGTATGGAGCAGACAGAGCTTAAAGATCCCAAATTACCCATGTCTACCAATAGCCAAATTAATATGAATAAAATACAGTCTCTAAAATGCTTGTATGCAAATGCTAGAAGTCTGAAAAATAAGATGGGAGAGTTAGAATACGATATAGCACTAAATGAGAGGTTAGATATGACTGGAATCTCAGAGACATGGTGGAAGGAGGACAACCAGTGGGACACTGTGATACCTTATGTTCTTATGAGTAAATACTCTTGTGAATAGTTGCAGTAATGAAGTCCCATGTTTTATTCCAAGTTCTCTGACCTTGTTCTCTGTAAACCTAACAGTTTGTTGTTATGGTATGTTGTTATATTGTGAACCGCGCTGATTCTGAATAGTGCGGTATATAAGAGCCTGTAATAAATAAATAAATAAATAAATAAATAAAGGTGATCAAATATGCAGATGACACAAAATTATTCAAAGTTATTAAAATGGAAGAGGATTGTGAAAGATTGCAAGAGAACCTTGATAAATTGGAAGACTGGACGTTCAAATGGCAGATGAAATTTCATGTGGACAATTGCAAAGTTATGCACCTAGGAAAGAACAATCCAAACTATGGTTATACGATCTAAAGTTCTATATTAGGAACCACAACCCGGGAAAAAGATTTAGGTGTCATATTTAGGTGTCATTGTGGATAACATGTTGAAACCCTCTGCCCAGTGTGCAGTGGCAGCCAAGAAAGCAAATAGAATGCTAGGAATCATAAGGAAAGGAATGGAGAATCAAACCAAGGATATTATATTGTATTTGTATTGTTCCATGGTGCGACCGCACCTTCTATATTGTGTGCAAATTTGGTTGCTATATCTTAAAAAGGAATAGTAGAATTAGAAAAAGTACAGAGAAGAGTCACCAAAATGGTAAAAGGGATGGAAGAATACCACTATGAGGAAAAGTTTAAAAGATTAGGGCTCTTCAACTTGGAAAAGAGACGGCTGAGGGGAGATATGATAGAAGTCTATAAAATAATGAATGGAATGGAATGGGTAAATGTAGATCGATTGTTTACGCCATCAAAAAGTAGAAAGACTAGGGGACATGCAATGAAGCTACAGTGCAACCCGTTTAAGACTAATAAGAGAACATATGTTATCACTCAACGTGTAATCAAACTCTGGAATTCGTTACTGGAGGATGTAGCAATAGCTGTCAGTGTAGCCAAGTTTAAAAACGGTTTGGACAAGTTCCTGGAGGAAAGGTCCATAAACCATTATCAAAGAGGACCTTGGAAATCCACTGCTTGTCCCGGGAAAAACACTGTGGAAACTGTGTGCCTTATTGAGGATGTGCCAGGTACTTGTGACCTGGATTGGCCACTGTTGGAAACAGGATAATGGGCTTGATGGAGCTTGGTCTGGCTCAGTATGGCATTTCTTATGCTCTTATGATTAGGAAAACCCATGCTAGCTGCCACTTTAATGGTGCTTATGCACTAATGTATTTCCCATGCTCACATTCCGCCTCTAACTCACCCTCTCTGCACATTTGCATAGCAATGACAGTTAAAATGCACTTTGGCAGTTGGTAGCTGGCATGCCCCTGCATTGGTGTTCTCCATGGCCACCTATCGCAAACTATAATGCACATTAGCTGCTTAATAAAAGGGCCTCTAAAATATTAATTTACAATCAGGGCCGACCCAAGGGTTTCTGCTGCCCTAAGCAGAAGCCCCAACCATCTGCCCCACCCCACGTGCACTGCACCGCCTTCCCCATCCCCCATGCTGAGCCACGTGCCCCCTGCTGCCATGCCATGCGTTCCCCTGCTGCCGCGCCATGCTCCACCCACTGCTGCTGATTCTGGTGGCGGGAGGCTGAATCACATGGTCTGTCGCAGGCTGCTGCTCCTGAGCCTAGTCGCCCGCAGCAGGAATCTGCATCAGCGAAGGGTGGCGGCATCACGGTTCAGCACAGGGTGAAGATGGCATGGCTGGACGCTTGGGGGGAAACATATGGCCTGCCAACCACAGAGGTCTGCCATCCTAGGCAGCTGCCTAGTGGATGGGCCGGCCCTGTTTACAACACTGGTTTTATTTAAACAGCTGCTCGTTTCATAGTTTTCTCCCAAGTGGCAAAATATGCTACAGTTCTTGTTTTCTGAGATCATTAACACTTATACATGTGTCATGTTTTTCATATAGTAGCCACTACAAACCTGATTTTATGACAGGATGCCTATATGAAAAGTCCAAAAGGTGCATAGTTATCGATACATCTCTCAGTTCCGGTCCCAAAAGCCTGCAAATGCTGATGCACACAGTTACACCTGCTCCAAGACAGATATATATGTGCATATGCTCCACATGGATTGGAGGAGTAGCCTAGTGGTTAGAGCACTGGCTTGGTAACCAAGAGACCTGGGTTAAATTCCCACTGGCATTCCTTGTGGCTTTGAGCAAGTCATTTAACACTCTATTGCTTCAGAAGAAAGGCCTAGCAATCTACTTCCAGTCACACTGCCAAGAAAGCCCAGGAGCTGCTGGGTTGCCAGGAGTCAGCACTAACTCAAAGGCACACATTGCTTTTCTACATGCTCCACATGTATGCCCTGTGTGCATTTTATAAAATATATGCATACATTGCAACTCTGGTCACGTTTTAACCAACCCTTGCCCCCAGGAACACCTACCCATGGTGCAAGAATAAGAACATGCCATCTTATCAGCGATTGCTCTTATGTACACGTATCCTACCAAGCAATTTTGCAAAAGGCAATACATTGACTTCTTCTGTTCAGTGTGTGGCAGGGTAATTATAGCTGTTTGAATGTTTTAAAGAGTCTTTGGTTTGGGGTCAGTGTGGTTGTCAAACTACATGATGTGTCCATAATGTTCTATGAACAGAAAGGTCTTGAGCTTTTTCTGGAAATCCTTGATGTCTTCAGTGGAACAAATTTCTTCAGGGAGGGTGTTCCATATTGTGGTGCAGCTAGTGATAGTGCCCTTTTGGAGGTTGATTGTTTGCTTTTCTGGTAGTCTGATGGAACATTGATCATGTGTCTGTTGTTGCTCCTTCTGGGGTGGGTGATGTCTTCTCTTGTGATAAGGGTTTCTTGTATGCCTGTTGAGGAGTGGTAGATAATTTTAAAGATGTTTAGTATTGTTTTGAACTTGGCATGTGCTTCAATTGGTAGCCAGTGTAGTTGATGTAATACTGGTGTCTTACTGGTTCTGCTGATGATTCATGCTGTTGTGTTCTGAACCATCTGTAGTGGATGTGTGACTTGCTTTGGGAGTCCTTGGTAGAGTGAGTTGTTATAGTCCAGTACTGGTGTAATGATGTCTTGGCAAATGGTCTGGAAATGGTCCTGGTGTAGGCATGGTTTAAGTCTTCTTATGAGGTGCAGTTTGTGGTATGCCTTCACTGCTGTTTTGTTTGCATGTTATTGAGGGCTGATGTTTTTGTAGTGTGACACCTAGTTAGTGTACCTCTTCTTTTACAGGTATGGTTTGGTTCAGCAGTTGGATTTGTTGTGGAGAATTGAAGGTGGTGCTACTGCTGATGTAGAGTGCTGAGCCAGGTGGCTACCTCTTCCAGGCATTGAGTGATGGCCATGAGGTTTGGTGCTTCCAGGTCATTCAGAGTATATACCATAAGGTCATCAGCATACAGATTTATTTATTTAACCAGTTTTCTATACTACCTTATCCTTCAAGGAAAGTGGTTTACATTGTATAATCACTATAAATGATACTGGATACATTCCCTTGTCCCCAAAGGGCTCACAATCTAGTTGTACCTGAGGCAATGGAGGGTTAAGTGGCTTGCCCAAGGCCACAAGGAGTACCTATAGGACTAGAAACCCCAGTCCCTCCAGACTGAGAATGCTGTCCCTAGGTGGGACTTGAACCCTTGGCCCTCCAGCCTGAGGAACCATGTCCTAACCACTAGGCCACTCCTCCCCTTGGAATAGGATGTTGTATATCTTGATAATATGCAGAGGGGTGCATGTATAAATTGAAAAGTATTGATGACAGTGCCAATCCTTGTGGGATGCCTTGAGGTATAGAGAAGCGTGCTGAGTAGTGTGCTCCACATTTAACTTGTTGTAGTCTGTTCTTTAAGTATGAGGTGAACCATTTTAGTGTGGTATTGCAGATGCCAGTTTCCTGGAGGTGTTGGATTAGGATGGGGTGGGAAACTGAGTCGAAGGCAGATGAGATATCCATGAAAATTAGGAGAAATCCGTTCTTTGGTTTGTCAGTTCCCTTCAGGATGTTATTGAAGAGTGATGTTAGGAGTGTTTCCACATTGTGATGTGGTTTAAAACCATGTTGTTGCAGGTCCAGTGGTGTATTGTGGTCTATATGGTCCTGTAGCTGCATCTGAACTGTCTTCTCTATGATCTTTGCAAGAAATGGTAGGCTGGAGATCAGATGGTATGTCGTGAGATCCATTTTGCAGAGTGAAGTGTTTTTCAGGCTTGGTCATATGGATGCTTGTTTAAGGTAGGTTGGCTTGTGCCCTTGCAGTAAGGATAATTTAACTATTTTTTGAATGTATGGACTGAGTTGTTCCTTAGTGTTTTTTATCCATTGCATAGGGCATGGGTCGTTTGGAGAAGTGGTGATGTTGAGTGAGGTGATTATTTGCTCTATTTGTCTATGAGGTGGTATGGTGAATTCTCCCTGTGGTTGTGTGGATGTTTGCACTTCTGTGTTGCTGCATTTCATGGTTGTTGCCAGCGGGTGTACATTAAGTCTGTTGTGTTTTTTAGCCAAGTGGTTTGCCATGTCTTGGGGGTGGACTTCAATGCTCTCCTGGTGCGTGTTGTCTCTGGTGAGAGCCCCGACAATGTTGAAAAGCTCCCTTGTTTATTGATTGCATGATGATTGTGTGGTGCTGTTGTTTGTAGTTGTTGATCATGGTGTTGTAATCCTTCTGTTTGGTATAGTATAGTTGTTGCGTGACTGTGTCTTGGTTTTTCTCCATTTTCTATTTTTCTCAATTCTCTTTTTGCATCTCTGATCATGCTAGAGTACCAGGGGGCAGAAGGTTTAGCGCTTGTGTGTGTGCGATTCCTATGGGGTGCTGCTACTGCTGCAATAGTTAGTGTGTTGGTCCAGTTCTCAATAATCTTGTCGAGGTCTTCCGTACTTGTTGTAGGTTTGGAATTACTTCTTTCAAAAACGCTTCTCTATCGAAGGACTTAAATCTTCTTTTGGTTTCAGGTTTTTCCTGTGGATGCATTGGTTGGTTGATCTGTCTTTTTTTTTAATTTAACCACTTTTATTACTGTTTTTTTTATATTACAATTACAAATACTGCATCATTAACTAAACCAAACTACTAACAGAAATTTCTAACCCTTTCTCCCTCTCCCCCCATCCTTCCCCCCTACCCAATGCACAATTACACAGAAGTTAAGCACATAAGATATAATATAATATAACCGGGTTGCATAAACAATGTCCTGGCCATCTAGGCCTAACTATAGCTGAACCCAACTATTTAACTCTGGGTTGTATTCCCCCTTTCACCCCCATCCACTTCATAAGGGGTTTCCACAGTTATTCAAACTCCTTCTCCCTCTCCCTCCTCAGGGCTGTTAGCCTCTCCAAGCCATATATCTCATGCAAGTTTGTTTTCCAAGCATCCACATTCAACAAGCTTAAGTTTTTCCATTGCTTAGCTATTGCACTTCGAGCCGCAACAACGCATAGTCTTAATAATACTCCTCTTTCTCCTTCCCACCCCTTCCCTCTTACCCCGAGGAGCAATTGCACTTGCCCCATTCCGCTTCTCTTCCAAATATATGTGTTACTATTCCTCTGATAGATTCCCAATAGTGTCGCAATTTCTGGCACTCCCACCACATGTGGCTAAAGTCGCCCACACAGAAACACCCTCTCCAGCACTGTGCAGTGTCACTACCTCCTAGTCTATGGAGTCGGGTCAGGGTTAGGTACCACCTATACAACATTTTATAATTATTTTCCACATGCCAAGAGGCTATTAGCCCTTCTGACATCCCCTTATATATTTCTATCCAACTCCTATTGTCTATGGAAGTTCTTAGGTCTTTCTCCCACTGATGCTGAAAGGACATCCGCCCCTCGCTCTCCCCCTGTCTCAGCAAATGATATGTGTTAGACAGACTTTTTTTTTTAGCATGTGTAATCCAACTCATCTTTTCAAATGCACTTAACCTCTCCCTAATGACATTTCCCCTTCCCTTTCCCTCAACCAGTGATGAACCTGCAGATATCCATAAAAATCTTATCTGGGCAGTTCAAATTTCACCTGAAACTCCTCAAATGAGCTCAAAGCCCCTTTAGGGCACAGTTGATAAACTGTGTGCAGCACCTTGGTTTCCCACCTTCTAAAGAGAGGATCCACTCTTCCAGGCGGGAACTCCTCATTATATCTTATGGGTTGCAGCAACGACTTTAACCAATGCATCTTCCCCCCCAGTCTGGACTGTCTCCACAGATAATCAATATGCTGGAGTATCGATCCCTCCTTGCTCACCTGCTGCCTCCCCAGCCAAGGTCTAAACCTTAAGGGACTTTCTACTCCCTATGCTTGCAAAATTTGGACCCACTTCAGCGGCTTATCCTCTTGCCACCACAATATGTTAGAGAGCTGGGCTGCTACATAATACCAATAAAAGTTGGGGACACCCAGCCCTCCTCATCCCGTGAGCGGTACAAAATATGCCTCGCTACCCACAGAGGCTTGTGGTTCCAGATATAATAGAAAATTTTCTTTTGAATCCTCTCCAATATTTTTTTTAAGCACTTTCACTGGTAGCATTTGAAAAAAAAAAAAAGCATTCTAGGCAATACCACCATTTTCACCATTGAATGCGCCCTAACCATGATATCGGGTAATACCTCCATCGATCCAAGTCTGCCTGTATTCTCTTCCAGAGGGGCACATAGTTGATCCTTTATGACTGAGATACCTCCCCCATCAACTGAATCCCTAGATAATTCACTGGCCCTTTCACCAATCTAAAGGGGAAATGCTTCACTATCTCCTGTTGGTCCTTCTCAGACAGTGTCAAGTTCAATATTTCCGTTTTATCCAGATTGGCCTTGAACCCTGCGATTCGATGATAACTCTTCAATTCTTCCACTACACTTCCTAATGATTACCCCAGCTCAGTCAGGGTCAGGAGAATATCATCCGCAAATAATGCAATTTTATATTCCCTACCCTGTACCTCTATGCTTCTTGTGGATTCTCTATTGTGAATTCTTGCCGCAAAGGGTTCCACCGACAAAGCAAACAGCAAGGGAGAGAGTGGACAACCTTGACGTGTCCCTCGATGCAATGAAAAGAAGGGAGAATACCCTCCATTTACTTTGACCGCTGCTACAGGGTTAGCATAGAGAGCTTTAACCCACGCCAAAAAATTCTCGTCAATACCCACCTTGCACATAGTAGCCCAAAGAAACTCCCAGTCAACCCTATCAAATGCCTTCTCCACATTTATAGCCATAACTATAGCTGGTGTTTGCTCTCTCTGTACATGTCAAAACGGGGTGATCACCCTTTTTACATTGTCTGCCGCAAGTTTCCCCTGGACGAACCCTGTGTGGTCCGGATCTACCAACTGGGATAAATACCGACCCAGCCATGCTGCCAGGATCCTAGCCAAAATCTTGGCATCTAAATTAATTAGGGATATAGGCCTATATGACTCACACCTAGCAGCATCCTTCCCTGGTTTTAGCAGTACATTGATTCTTGCCTGTCCCCAGGAGTCCGACAAACTACCCCCCCCCTCACCCCATTAAAAATGCATAGAAGCTTAGGGATATGTTGTGCTCGAAAGTGTTTATATATTTGTGCCGTTAGGGCCTTTCCACTTGCAAGGGCCAATATTGCCCAATCCACCTCTTCCTCCCCGATCTGATAGTCTAATCTATCCTGCTCCGCCTTTGTTAAACTCGTCATCTCTACAGACGCCAAGCAATGCTCTATCGCCTCTGCCTCTGGCTCCCTTTCCATTCTATACAAATTATGGTGATAATTCTGAAATTCCTGTCTTATATGAGCCTCACTATGGCCCATCCCCTGGCCCCTTTTCTCATTTTGTCCACCGCCAACTGTTGCTTCTTGAGGCTCCGAGCCAACAGCCTCTCCGGCTTATCTCCATGCTCATAAAAGCGTTGTCAAGCACACTGAAGCTGAAATGCTAGTGACTCTGCATATAAATCCCTCATCCAGGACCTTGCTAGCGCTATATCTCCTAAGATCTTCCCTCTCTCCCTCCCTCCCTGCCTCCTCTCTAGCTCTTTCAAGGTCTGCAAAGCATTGTCCAGATCATTCTGTCTCTCTCTTTTCTTTTTAGCTCTCCATCTAACAAAAATCCCCCTCAGAAATGCTTTAAATGTATCCTATACCACCTCTGCCTTAACCTCCCCTCCTTTGTTATACTGAAAAAATTCCTCTATGTCTCGGGTAACCTCCTTCACTATTCTGGGATTCTTCAGTAAGCTGTCATTCATTCACCAGTATTTCCCTCCTACTTGTGAGCCCCAGCCTTTTAATTCAACCCACACCATTCCATGGTCTGACCAGGAAATAGATTCATAGTAAATCTTCCCTACCTCCGCCATGAGAGCCGTCTGGAGCAATATCATTTCAATACGTGAGTAAGTATCATGCGGTGCCGAGTAAAAGGAGAAAACCCTACTCTCCGGGAATAACTCTCGCCACTCATCCATCAGCTGCCATAAGTGCATTAATTTTTTCAGCTGCTTCCTGGCCTTTCACTCTCCCCTCCCCCCCACCCCGCCTCCCGCCAGTGCTATCTAAAGATGGAGACAGTACAATGTTAAAATCCCCTAAAACCACCACCCTTTCCTCTAAAAATCCTGACAACTTGAGCCCTAATCATTCAAAAAAAACCCTTGGCAGGAGTTTGGGGCATATATGCTAAGCATAGTAATGCTCAAACCCTGTAGTCGACCCTTCAATGCCACATATCTTCCTTCCACATCCCTCATAACCCCCGTTTCCTCAAACGGGACAGAATCCCGCAGGACTATAGCCCTTCCCCGTGTTTTCCCCCCTCCTCTTTTAGAAGCAGAAAAGCATCTATGGTAATTCTTATCTTGTAACAATCTATAGACTCGTATCTTTAGATGAGTTTCCTGTATACAAACTTTTCAATCTGCATTCTGTATAATTCTTTAAATAATAAATGCCGTATTCGTGGTTACTTCAGCCCTTTCTCATTTATAATGCTGACCCTTAACCCCAGCCTGGTTTATCCCTACCTTTCCCTCCCAATTGCAATTCCCTAAACTTGGGGCTTATCCACTCTCCCTCTTCCCCCCACCCCTCTCCACTAGTATCCACACTGCACACACTCTCCTGGCAGCTCCACTCACGTGAACAAGTGACATTCATTCCCCTCCTTCCTTCCTCTGTCCTCCCCCACCCCCCTCCCTTTTCCTATATTGCTGAACTTGAGAAACATTTCTCTATTTTATAGTTATGGTTACAGTCTTATCCTGCTTCCTCAATCCTATTAAATTCTCCTCTGCTTGCTCCCCCATTTCCCTCCTGCCCTTTCCACATGCAGACATGCTCAGCTCCTTTCACTCTTCACAACCTTTCCACTTATCATCTTCCCCTCTCATACAAGACCTCAGTCATTATTATCCATATTTTGAGATGCCTCTGGAGGGGTTCACTGAAGTCTCAGGCGTTTCCCTCCCACGACTCTCTGCCATGTTGTTGTCCTTCATAATTCCGCGGGCCTCTCCGCCGGAAATTCCCCATCTGTCGCTATGTCCAGCTCCTTCAGCGCCTCTATGACTTCCGCCCTCATGCGGCTGCGAATAGTCCGCCCGTCTTTGGAGATGGCTATGGGAAATGGGAACCGCCATCGGTATCGGATCCCTTTTCCATGCAACTTCCCAGTAATATCACAAAGCTCTCTCCTGCGCCACAAAGTGGCCGGGACCAGATCCTCATAAATTTCCACTTGAAGATTCTTCCAACACAATTTGCCCTTTTTCTGTGCCCTTGCCAGCACCTGCTCTTTAATGGTATAATGATGAAAGCACATCAAAATATCTCTCCCTCAGACCTCTCTTTGCGTCCCAGGGCTCTATACACTCTATCCAATGTCATTTCAGGGCACACTCCCTCTGCCCACAATTATTGCAGGATAAGCTGAGCCCCTTCTCCACAATCTTGGGAGGCAGCTTCCCCAGGGACCCCGCGTATCCTAAGGTTGCACCTCCGATTCCTGTTCTCCATATCCTCAACCTTGTTTGCCAGAGCCTGGTGAACTGCTGCTAACTCTGCAATTTGTCCACTGTGTTCCACAACTTTAGATGCATGCTCAGCCACCTGCTCCTCCACTGATTCAATATGGCAGCCAAACTCATGTATCTCCATTCTAAGGTCTGCAGCCATTGTTCCCAAATCTCCTCTCAAGCTCTGAATCTCAGTTTTCAGCTCCATTAACAGAGTTCGCAGTTCTGCATCTCTCAACCTAGAATTTTCTACCATCCCAGTCTTACTCTCTTGCTCCATGCTCTCCCCCAATGCACGGCTCTGCGCCATCTTGGGCTCTCTGTGGGTCATTGCTGATTTCGAGTAAGCAAAGTCCTTTATATCAACTTTCTTTTTGCTCGTCATATGCGCGCTGTTGCTCCCCACTTGGAACCTTCTGCGGCTGCTAAATTTCGGAAGGGTAGCTATAGTTTTGTTTCGTTTTGCTGTGGGGGGAGTAAGAAGCTCCAGCCTCACGCCGCCCTTGGGGTGATGTCACTTCCTCTCAGTTGATCTGTATTTTGATGGTTATTAAGTGGTGGTCTGACCATGGTGTTGGCACGATTATGGGACGGGAAATTGTGCTAGGTGCTTGTAGCGATCTAGGAATGAATATGAGGTCTGGGGTTGTTCCATGCCTATACGTGGATTCCTTGATCAGTTGATGGTATCATAGTGCTTACATTGCTTTCAGGAAGGTTTTGGCATTCTTGTCTGGTGCTGCTCCGAGGTTAAAGTTGCCTAGGATGATGAGCGGCTTGTTTGTTGTATCTTGTGTGCATACTGTTTCTAGTATCTTTGTTAGGTCGTCGGATTTGGTGTTTGGTGGTCTATATGCAAGTGTTTATTGGAGATGTGAACTATGCTGGTTTCTTCTGTGCTGTTTGTTAGGGTGGTTTTGAATTTGTAGTGGCTCCAGGCCAGTATCAATACTCCTCCACCTCTTCTGCCTGCTCTGGGACAGTTGAAGGTGGAGTACGTGGATGGGGTGATTTGATTTATAATTTATCTGATCATTATCATTGAGCCAGATCTCTGTTAAGCAGAATGTATCTGGTCTTTGTGCATGCATGTAATCCATGATGGTGTTGGCTTTATTTCTGACTGATCTTGCATTTATAAGCCTGCAAGTGAGATTAGTGCCTACCATGGGGTTGGTGTGGCTGTATTGTGTGGTATAGGTGGGGTATACATTGATCGTGGCGTCTGTTTTGTGTATGCATGTTTTTTGTGTTGTTGTTTAATTTGGTTGGGCCATGGGGTGAGATATTGTATGTGCCATGGGATGAGGTATTGTATGTGCAGGGGGTATTTGTATATGGGTGTGTATGTTTTGGTGTGAAACGCTGTTGCCTGTTGTGTGAGTTACAGTATTAGGAGGCTTGAGAGGAACATAATTGCATGGTATAACATGTTTGTCTAGCAGTCTGACCTGGTCTGGATTTGCCCTCAGTCTTAGTGAACCAAATTATGTTGAAATTATTTCTGTCTTCCAAAGCTCACAATGGAATTAGGTACATTATCGAGTGAGGCCACTTTCGTACAGCTTATTATAGAAGCATTTGTGTAACTTGCCTTGTGCATCAGAAGTCAGTGGTTGTTGATTTCCGTGGTATTTGGAAAAGGTACAGTAAAAGGCGGCCAAAATGATAAAGGGAATGGAACGACTCTTCTATGAGGAAAGGCTAAAGAGGTCAGGGCTCTTCAGCTTGAAAAAGAGACACCTGAGAGGAGATATTATAGAGGTCTGTAAAATCATGAGTGGAGTGGAACAGGTAAACGCAAATCAATTATTTGCTCTTTCAAAAAGTACAAGACCTAGGGAACATACATGAAGATATACATGTAGTATATTTAAAACAGATAAGAGAAAATATTGTTTCTCTCAACATATAATTAAGTTTTGAAGCAAGTAGTGTAGCTGGGTTCAAAAAAGGTTTGGACAGATTTCTGGAGGAAAAGTCCATAAACCCTTATTAAGGTAGCCCAAGAGAAAATCACTGCTTATCCCTCCTTATCCATGGAACTGGCTACTTTTGGGATATGTCAGACACTTGTGATCTGTGTTGGCCACTGTTAGAAACAAGACACTGGACTTTATGGCCCTTTGGTCTGACCCACTGTGGTTCTTATATTCTTATGTAAAGACCTTATTAACAAGCTTTACACATGGCAAAACCTTTATAAAATGATGCTCCACATAATGTTCTGGTTTGTAGTGATCAAACATTATTACCATTTTGTACAAAATTCCCAAACAGGTGTCTATATCACTAAAACTGCCATTACCATGAGCACTAATTGACAATTTGAATAAAGGTCACGGGCTAAACTCCCATCCGAGATCCAGACATTGTTGTTTCAGAGCAGGGTTCAATCATATTGATTTGGCCATGCTGTTCATTGATGCAAATTAAGGAAAATTTGGGTTTCTCAATAATTAACAGTTATCTATAAATGATACATTTTCAAAGATGTAGTCTAGATCTACAGGCTCACAATACAGACTTAGGCAGCTAAGTCCACTGAATCCACTTCAGTGGAGTTTTAGTCTCCTGAAACAACACATATGTGTATTTTTGGGTGCTTTAAATCGAGCCACCCTAGGGGAGGGTTGGGGGAACTGGGTGTGGGCGGTGTTGTAAATTATGAGGTCTATTCATGCAAGCAGCACAGTACTACTATCACGCATGTTAATGCAAATTAGCGGTAAATCAAATTAAATAAATCAAATCAAATAATGGAAGCTATGGCAAACATGCATTACGACACATTATTGTGTATTATCACAGTAGTGCATTAATGTGACCAACCTTTATGAGCTCACAGGCGTGAGGAGTCTAGTTACAGCAGCAGGCTGAGAACCAGGACAAACCAATTGTGAATGCTCCTTGTGACCGTGGGCAAGTCATTTGATTTGCTGTGACTTCAAGTAAAAAACATGTGGTCTGATATTCAAAGAGAATTATCCAGTTAACAGCAGCCATTATTTGGATCATTCCTCTAGCCAGCACTATCAGTCAGTTTTCAGCAGCACTATATGGATAGTGCTGCTGAAAATCATTCCAGACCAACCCTGGCACTATAGTGCTGGGCCAAGGAAGGGCAGAGCTTGGGCATTCTGTTGAATTATCCAGAAAGTGGTGATATTTAGATAACTAACTGGATACATGTAGGCAATGTGAAAGGCTCATCTAAAGATTTTCTGGATAGCTATTCACATAGCGGACTGAATATTGCTGTCTTCTAGTAGCAGAGGCCCTGAACATTCTATATGTGTATTCAGCACTGTTAGCTATTCGGATAGTGGCCTTAATATTGTGACAGGGTCAGACACTACAGGTCCCAGAATCCCTTGGGTTAGGAATGAGGAGGCTCTGCCACAGGAAAGCCCAGGTGGTGCAATTACAGAGAGAACACCTGAGGAAGACAGTGGAGCTGATATTCCTCCCTGATAGGACAAGGAGGATATAAAGCAGCTTCCCAAGCACCATGGGGGGGGGGGGGGGAGGGGGCGGGCAGGTGCGGCTCTATAATAAGGCTGAGTGAGGGTTAGGACTGGTAATGGGCTATGATGGGGGACTAGGACAGGAAATGGGCTGATTGAGATGCTAAGACTGAAAATGAACTTATTGGAGGGTTATGACTGGTAATGGGCAGATGGGGGGCTAGCACGGGAAATGAGTTAGGACTGTTAATGGGCTGATTGGGGGGCTAGGACTGGAGTGGGCTGATAAGGGGGATAGGACTGGAAATGGGCTGGGACAGGAAATAGGCTAATTAGGGAGGGGAGGAGAGTGCTGCTGGCCCTGGAAGAAAACGAGGGGCTAGGGCTACAAAATGGTTGATGCGGGGGGATGGTAGAATAGGACTGGAAGGGAGCACATACTGAGAGGGTCTGCCAGGGGAAGGAGGGGGCAGGAAGGGAGCTGACATGGGGGAAAGAGGGGGCTGGAAAGGAGCTGACACCTGGGATGTACTGAAGGGGGTCTAGAAGGGAGCTGACACTTGGGAATGGGAGTGGTAGGTGGCTGGGTAATGAGGAGGAGGCTGGAAGGGAGCTGACATGCGAATGGCACTGGAAGGAAGATGGACAGAGGGTAGGGCAGCTGGAAGGCAGCTGACTGGGGGGGTGGCATTGAGAGTGGACCTCAGCTGATACCTGGGATGGTATTTGGACTAGAAGGGGCTGGACAGTGGGGAAGGAGTTTGACTGGAAGAGAATGGACACAGTGGCAGTCGTGGGAATGCAAGGCGGTTGACATTGGAAGGTACTGGGAGGGGAGGACTGGAAAGGGGGCTGATAATGGGGAGGGTTACTGGAACTAGAAATGGGCTGATGGAAGGAAGTGAAGAAAACAAAAGAAGAGATAAGAAATGGCAGATGGACCATGAACCATAGACCACAGAAAGAGAGCTAAGAGAAGACAGGAAAGCAGAAGCCTCAGATAGGGAACAGCATGATCAGAGAATAAAATGGTCAGACAACAAAGGTAGAAAACATAATTTTATTTAATTTTAGTGATTGGACTTTGTGCTATTTTTATATTTTACACAGTATGGGGGAACTGCATCTCTTATTTATCTGATGTTGCACTGCCTGTGGACTCTGGCTTCTTGGGGTTTCAGTTTAAATTTTGTCTACCTATTTTTATTTTTTACTTTAGATTGTGGTTACTTATTCTATACTTGGTGAGAGTCGATATTATGCATGTGTGACTGAGGTCAGGTGTTCTGTTAACATGGAGTTTGTATATAAAGATCTATACTATACTGTAGTAATTTGACTTGTTCAGCTTTTCAAATAGGTGTATGGATGTTCTAGGGCCCACTGTAGTATTTACAGTGATGCTTTTTTTGGGTGGGCTCCTTATGTGAATTTTGGAAGTTTGTGCTGATATGATATGGTAGGTTTGCTCTTTGTTGTAGGGTTTTGTATTAGTTCACACTATGCCTTGTACTGGAGAATAGTGGTTGTTGTTGTTAGTGAGATGATCAGAATCAGATTTTATTTTAAAATATTGAGTTCTGTGGGTGAGTGTCCTGGTTCTCCTCTGCACCTACTGTGGATGCAAAATATATGTTGAAAAAGAAAAAGCGAGAATAATAATGCAGTTTATAACAAAATAAAAATGAGTTATAATTTAGTTGTATAAACCGTGCTGTTGGTTATTGCTGTCTTTCAGTTCCTTGGTGTGCAAACAGGACCGTACCTAGCCCTGTGCAAGCGATGCAGCCTCACAGGGTGGAAAGGCTTGGGGGGGGGGGGGGAACGACTCATTTTGACTATCTACTGTTGCCCTGCCGCCACTGGCAGGACAATAGCAGGCAGCCAAAATGCACCCTCAAGCCTTTTCGCACCACTTTAAGCAAATCTGGTCCCTCCCTCCTCCGACGTGATGTCAGAGTAGGGAGGGACAGATCTTCTTAAAGTGCTGGCGCCTTTCAGATCGGGCTCATGCCCCACCTCCTTCTCCCCATACCTCTATCCAGCGCTGCCTGCTCTTTCCCTGCTGCCGGCGCCGCCATGAAAAAAACAGAGGGCTGCAGCAGCAGCGCTGGATGGAGGCATGGGGGGAGAGGTGGGGTGTGCACCTGAGCTGCAAGTCGCACAGGGCGCGATTGCAGCTCGATAATGCCCTATGTGCAAACATCTTGCATTTTCTCCATAT
This sequence comes from Ichthyophis bannanicus, assembly GCA_033557465.1. Lineage (NCBI taxonomy): Eukaryota > Metazoa > Chordata > Amphibia > Gymnophiona > Ichthyophiidae > Ichthyophis > Ichthyophis bannanicus. The sequence goes on from CM066034.1 coordinate 168,238,573, forward strand.
AATCTAATCAGCTTTTTGGTTTGGTTCAGTCTCTTGTTGGATTTCTGAAAAAGCCCCACCCCCTCTAAGGTGGGGAGGGGGGCGCCATCTCATTCTTCGCCTCAGGCAACAGATTGCCTTGAGCCACCCCTGGGGGGGGGGAGCTCATCCAGCCTAGAGTCAGCCCCACACAAGCTCACCACAGTTCTAGAAATGCCAGAACCTATGGGGCAGGGACAAGCAGAACCTTGGGATTGTAGCCTTGAGGGCATGGAGTATCAGGAATCTGGATCTTCAGATGTGTATTTCCTGAATTACCTTATGGTTGTTTTGGACTGGGCCTGGGAATGCCTAGGGGAGGTATGGGCGGTTGGCTTCCCCAACCTTACTCTAGCCATTTAGAAGTAAGGGTTTGCCCAGGTTTACAATAGTGGCTTGCAACAGTGGAATGGACTGAACTATTGAACTGTCTTGGATGTTATGGACTGTTAATAGCTGAAGGGATTTCATCAAGAAGCTCTCTTGACAGGACTGAATCTGTGAGAGCCTTGTTATGCTGTGTGGGATCCAGGAAGGTGTGTTTGGCTAATTCTAAGCAGTGGACTGGGAGGAAAACCTGGACCGGCTCACTATGAGGCTTTGCTTGTTGCTACAGAGACTGCTCATACAGTAACCACGGTTTGCATAGTTTTTCACTTGTTTAATGGACTGTTTTGCTGATGCCTGAGGACTATTGGGGTGGAGGAGCTGGACTGTGTCCCAATTGCGCCAGGCACTGTATTAAGATGGCCACAAGGAATCGATAGGCTAGTTGCTGGCAGCAGAGGAAGGAACCTTGAAGCTTGCACTGCGTCTAGGATGCCTTTCCCTCCCGCGTAGTGCCTGCCGGATCTGGGCGGGTGACAATATATTTAAACACCGTGGCCAGTATTAAAAAGAAAAACACTGACTATAGTGTTTAAATATTGATGTGTTAGATCACAGACTTCTGGATAGAAGGAAATACTGCACCTGAATGCAATTTGCCTTGAGTAACAATAGAAAAGCACAAACTAAATCTAAAAAACGTAAGTTTAAAAAATGTACATTCTAGCAGGCATGTCACTTACATTTCTAATTTATACCATTATTCAACACAGCGTAAATGTATGTGTGGACTTTTAGTTGCATGACAGACTGATATTTAAAACAATGGGGGGATATTCAGCGGTGACGGCTAGCGTGATTACAGTGGCTAGTTGTTCCTGCTGAACTTTAAACCCGGATATTCAATGCCGGGACCATATCTGGCCACCGGCATCGAATATCGGGATCAACCAGATAGCAGAGAAGCTAACCAGATAGTGGTGATATTCAGCTACTCCCTGGTTAGCTTCAGCGGCAAAGGTTAGGTCAGCCTTCAAGGTGCCTGACTTTCGCTGCTTCGGGATAACTGGGCAGGGGCTGATTATTGCTGTTGCCCGGTTATCCCTGGGTACCGCCTTCAAACCACCTTCGGAATGCCCCAAGACTAACAGTTTGAATATTCCAGTTACCACGATTAATGCGGTTAACAGTTACACTAACTATGTGATTTGATTTGAAAATGCCTCCCAATGTATACAGGGAGCTTGTGTTTAAAAATCAGCTGGGTTTGTGTGGACTGTAAAGTATGCACATATTTTTGCAGTTAGGTACATTATTGAAAACATTTTGCCATTTACACACCCATAGCATACTGAAAAATATCTTCAATTAATGTTTAAATCTGGTTATTTAGAAAAAAACATAGACATATACAAAGGAGAATCAGTATATAATGATTCCTTTTACACAGTGATCAAAACAGAAACATAGGTCAACTATTCAAAGAATTTTTCACCCCGTAAATGAGACCACCTACCCTTCCCCCGTGCCCCCTCCCCCATATCCCCTCCCCAAGAATCTATACACAGAAACCGGCTAACCACCATTATATGATTTGTAGGGTACCCTCCACATGCACTATAATTATGGAACACAGAGCTCAAATTAAAAAGTCAACTTATTCCTTGTCCTATGGGGTAAGGAATGCCAATAAAACTCCCACACCAGCTGAAAAACTCACCAACCGCCTGTTTACTTCTCACCAGCCTCCCTCTTCTCCATACTCATCAACTGGGACAACTAAACTGTGGGGACCTCAGGCACTGTCCATACATTCAAAATACATATATGGGCCGAAAATAGGCTTTGCAAAGAAAACGCCTCTTCCCTTTCTTCGAAGGAGATATACCAGAAAAACCTCAAAAAGCTTGGGAAGAACCACATGAACAATGCCCCCCCTCCCCCAAGCATTCTCCTTCTTCCAAAAACACTGCGCATATGTGCACTGCCAAAATACAATGCCTAATGAGGCCCAAGAAACTGTACATTTAGGACACTGGTCCACCTCCACAATGAAGGCTTTAGATGCACGATGTGCGGGAAGATAGGTCTGGAACAAAAATTTATACTGCAATTTGTGTAAAAGTATGTTCCCCAAAATACCATTTCAGTCAAGAACACTTCTCTTAAACTTCATCTATAATAAAGTTCAGTTACCTTCCCCAATGAGTCATTTGAGTGAAGCCCACCATGCGGGACTCTGCATCCAGGTACAGAAGCTCTTGCAGTTTCCCCACCCTATCCTCTCCAAAGATCTGAATATTCAAATTCTGCGGAGGGTGGAGGGTAAACCTCTAAACAGGCAACATACTTCACTATGCATGTTCATCCTCTCTATTTTGTAAAGTGAGACACATGCATGCCTCACTTTATAAAATAGTGGAGTACCAACGCTCTGTACCCTAGAGCAGGCATAGCTGGCCGTACCTAGATAGGCACAGGGATGTGCCTATATCATAGTGTTCTATAACATATGTGTGTCTTTTGAGGATATGCTCTGCTCAGACCCCCACTTCTACATGCCCCTATCGAGTATACACTCAATGGGCACTTCCTTGTGTGCATACTTATGGAATAGCAACCAGCCAAAGCATGCCCGGTGCCCATTCATGCATATAAGTCCTGTAAAATAGAGACTTGTGCCCATAAGAGGTGCGTATCTTTCTGCAGTGTCCTTATAAATCACCCCCATAATGTCTCTTTGCAAAACACTATCTTCTTGGACCAAAGCTTGGAATGAGAGTAGAATACCTTGATCATCCAAAGCATCAGCTGGCATTCTTATACCTTTTTGTTCCGTGTTGGAAAATTCCACTCTTTGTGCCAAAACAAGTAGCAGGGAACTGAGCAGAGAGGAGACGGATTTACCACAGGTTAGTGAATGTAGCAGGTGGAGTTGGGGATTGGTATAGCTGGGTGGGAGGACAGAAAGGGACTCTAAAGGGGTATTGGAGAGGGGCACAGAACACACTTCAGAGGATCAAATGGTAGATCAAATGACACCTACTTGGACAGAGAGATTAGCCATGAAATTAAGTCCACAGTCAAGTCCTTCTAGTCTCCCCTACCACAAGCAGTCCCATAACACAGCAACATCCCATCCTTATTCATGTACAGTTGTGGTCAACATTATTGGCACCTCTGCATTTTAGATATATTGTGTACAATATCATGAGAAATAATTGGAAATATTCCAACTGTATGTCATCATAATATTTGAATAGTATGTGCAACAAAAAAAATATCTGTTCAACTTAGACGTAGTAACTTCTCAGAAAAAATAAAAATAAACAGGATTAATGGCACCCTTCACTAATATTGGTTACACAGCCCTTGGCAGTGATGACAGCCTCCAAATGTTTCTTGTAGCCATCTATAAGTTTCATACATCTGTCTGGCGGTAGTTTTTCCCACTCTTCAACTGCAATTTGTTCCAGCTCATGAATTTTTCCAGGATTCCTTTTACCAATGGCAGAATGCAGCACTTTCCAAAGGTTCTCAGTTGGATTGAGATCAGGACTCATTGCTAGCCAGTTTAAAACAGTCCATTTATTCCTTTTTAATCATTCGTCTGTACTTTGCTATTAATGATATCAAATTCCTGGTTATCAAAACTGCTGTTCCACATTGGTGCGGTGGCAACATTAACAATATTTTACTCAGGTTAGAACAACGGTTCATCTATGAATTTAATAGTTTGGAATCGTTTGGCCTCAATCAAGAGAGTGACCTCTCGGTTTTCCTATAAAAATGGTTTATCTCTAGTTTCACATTATGGTCTTATAATATTATCCTCCTCATTTTACACTTTTTTATTATAATCATGTATTTATTGTTTTATTTCATCATATTCCTTAAATGATATTCATATTTTATCATTATCTTACTTTTTTTACATACATAATTAGTATTATACTCTTTTAGTACATATTTACAGAATTGTCTTTTTGTCAGTAATGTTCCCCATCGTGTGTTTTTTTAACATAATGGTTGACCTTTTTGACTGCACTGTAAGGCGTTTTCACACCGTGGTTTTACTGCTCTATGTTATGTTTTGTTGAGTTTACTTCCCTCTAATCATGATTGTTTTAATGATTCATCCGACATTTTTTCTGTTGAATCGTCTCATGAATGACATACTTGCAATCCCATTTATCATCTATTTTTCCCTCACGATATGGGTTGTCTTCACTTCGCTCTGTGTGATATGTCCCCGCCCATTTGTAAACGTCATCTTGCAAGGCGGGAATTTGGCGTCTATTTAACCCTGGTTTCCTCTCCCTGATCTGCTTTCATTTTCTAACTACGATACGTACACTCAGCGCATGGCTTTTATCTGTGCGTTTAATTGATACGAATTACAGTGAGTATTACTTTTTCATTACTCCGGAGGTGGTGACATAAAGTTGACGATGGTCTTTCCTTTCCTTTTCCACAAATGTCTCACTTTTGATTAAAAAGTTTTTTAGACTGTTGCCAGCACTGCGGCCATAATATTCTTAAGTGTTTTTAAATAACCGCCTCAATCGCACGAGCTCTGGTTGTTGCTCACTATCGTCTGTTTATCAAGGTTTTATCTTCTAAATACTGTATACTAGTGATTCTCGGGCACTGCACAGTATTCACCTATTACATTCACCAGTAAGCCTTAAAAGCCTTGAATATATTCAGACGTTGTGGCACTCCCCTTTCCAAGTTTTTGCCTCTCATCAATGCACATCAGTAATTCTCAGATTTCTTTGCGTTTTCACCCATCTTGCTTACCAACAATGCATGTTTACTCTTTTAATAACGATGGGTGTTTTACAAGACATTTTTTCATTTTCTCCTGTTGAATCGTCATAAATGTTATATATATATTTTTATTCCCATTTTATCAATTATTTTTGTCCTACAACACGGGTATGCACTCATTTGCTCTGTTATATGTGCCCCCGCCCACTCTTGTAAACGTCATCTTGTAAGGCGGGAATTTCGGCGTTTATTTGAAACCGAACTCCTCCCCTCGGTTTGCTTTAATTGTTCACCATTATTTTCATACACTCCACGCATGGTTTCGCTCTGTGCGCTCATCTCATATTAATTATAGTGAGTAATCATTTCTTCATGACCCCCGGGGGGGGTACAAGTGGTATGATGTTTTTTCCTCTTTTTTACGGTTTATCCTTGCTGAATTCTTCATACCATTGTTTGACCTGTGCCAAATCATTTCAAACGTTTCTTTATTTCCTTATTTAAGCTAAGTTTTTCACCCCTTTCATGTACTATGTTTTGAGTACACCTTCACTCCACCATCTGGGTCCTCCTCTGGTAGATCTGCAAGTATTTCACCCGACTCGGAGTATTTCTGTAGCACATGTTGTTTATAGTCCTCCTGTCTAATTCTCATTATAATGTCTCCTAGTATTTTTACCAGCATTACAATATCCTCTGAAAGAATATTTTCTCACACAAACCATTACGGTGAGTTTACATGTCTTTGACTGCCTTAATAATTGCATCCTTGATCTTGGCGATTTGTCTGATTTCATTTATTTTACCTTTAGCGACATTTTATATTGTTTTTCTTTAGGCGATATCAAATATTGTTTTGCTTACTATTTATGTTTTTATGCATCGCTTCATTTTATTTCTATATTGTATACATACTTTTATCACATTTGACTCTTATTATTTATACTTTATGCATATTTGTATAATCATTTAATTACTTTTTATATGTATCTTTCAGCTATTGCATAGCCAATAGACAAACTGTCTTTAAGAGACAAATCACTTACCACAGCACTGGTAGGTGTTGTTTGTTACATTTATATCGTCCTTTATCACCTCTTAACCATTGATTATGTCTGGTATATTTATTATCTATTTACTCTAGCATGTTGTTTCATTTGTTTTCATCATGATTATTTTTATTCATAGTATCTAGTTTTTGTATATAGCGTCTATGTTTTATTTATAGATGGCAGCTTGTTCCTCAACAAAGTGCACACAGTCCTTTACAATTGGTTTACTTGGTATCTGTCCTCTGTCTCGGCCCTTCTTGTTTGATTGCTTCTTTTTGAATGAGTTTTTATAATTTATCTTTTAATTATTTTTTTTATCATTTTTTATCATTTTGTATTGTTTGAATTACACAGGTACACTACCAAAAAACTGCCTCCAGTTTTGCAACTGATTCCTATAGATTTTGGGGTGCTGAATCCAGGAAAAATAGCCAAAATGTTCCATCACGTCACGTTTTCTTGCAAAATTAAATTTCTTACCCATATAAGGAATGTTCACATAATTTCTTTTTAGCCGACTGCAGTTTATTTTCTTGGCCCAAAATAGAGGTTGTAATGGTTAACTAACTAGAAACACTCCCTCATGATATTTTAGAGTGTTTTGTATTCATTTTATACATTAACAGGACAATTGGGAGGCGGGGGGCTAAATCCAGTACTCGCGCTGGCGCATGTTCTTTCCTGTTCGCCTCGCCTCGTTCGCTCGCTCAAACACGGTGGTTGCGACATGAACGTTCCTGTCAAATTTCAGTTTCTTGCAAGTTCATTATTACCTTTTGTTTGCTCAGTCGTAATCCAGCTTTATTCCGAAGTGGTTCACTACAGTTGTAGTTTGCAGTGCTGTGTATTTGTGATGGCTCACAGAGCCAGAGGTTGCGTCAACTCTCCGGACAGTTTTTGTTTTATTTGTGGGGAATATACCGTGAAAAAGCGGCAGAGGAACATTTCTGCATTTATTAAAAAAGTATATTTCGCCTATTTCGGTTTCAAGTTAGCCGATCAAGACAAACCGTGGGCTCCTCACAAAGTGTGCAAGACATGTGAGGAAGATCTACGCTTATGGATGAAAGGTAAAAAACAAGCATTTTGTTTCGGAATACCTATGATGTGGCGTGAACAAAGAGACCACAGCAGTGACTGCTATTTTTGCTCTTGCATTGTGAAGGGATACAACTTAAAAAATAAGAACGTAATAAGTTACCCCAACCTTCCCTCAGCAATTAGGCCTATGCCTCATAGCAACGAAGTACCTGTGCCTGAACCACCAAAATCTTTGGATCATATTTGTGTGGACGGTTCTGATCATGATGAGACTCATCAGATGGCTTTTCCCGATGAGTCCAGTACTTCCGAGTTTGAAACTGAACCAGATCCGAAACCTGAACTTTTCTCTCAAGCTGAATTGAATGATTTAGTCCGGGATTTAGGACTCCCAAAAGATGCTGCCCAACTGCTAGGTTCTCGGCTTAAACAGAAAAAATCTATTGTCACCAGGAACAACTTTTTATTGGTACCACCGCAACCACGAGACACAATTTTTGAAGTATTTCAGCAAAGAGGAAGATTTGGTATTTTGCAACGATATATACGGAGTGATGGAAAAGTTTAAACTCAAGTATGATCCTGCTGAATGGCGGCTGTTCATTGATTCGTCAAAAGACAGCATAAAAGGTGTTCTTCTTCATAATGGCAACACATTCGCTTCAGTTCCTATTGCTCACTCTGTTATTCTCCAAGAAAAATACGAGAATTTGGCCCTGATTCTTCAGAAGATTCGTTATGATGAGCATAAGTGGATGATTTGTGGAGACTTTAAAATTCTATCCATGCTATTAGGGCAGCAATCCGGTTTCACCAAATATCCCTGCTTCCTTTGCTTGTGGGATAGCCGGGCCCGCGACCTACACTGGGGGAAAAAAGACTTGCCAATTCGGGAGTATTTGAGACCCAGTGAGAAAAATGTTCTTCATGAGAGCTTGGTACCTCGTGATAAAATTCTATTACCACCTCTCCACATTAAGTTGGGTCTCATTAAGCAATTCATCAAGTCCCTTCCAAAAGATGGTGAGTGCTTTCGGTACCTTTGCTCAGAGTTCCCCCGACTTTCTGAAGCAAAGCTAAAGGAAGGAGTGTTTGTTGGCCCTGATATAAGGAAACTCATTTCAGATGGAGCATTCGCTGAAACGATGTCTGAGAAGGAAAAAGAAGCCTGGGATTCCTTCAAGGATGTTGTTCTCAAATTCTTGGGGAACAGGCGGGATGAGAACTATAAGGATATTGTTGCCAGGATGCTCAATGCCTTCAAAGAACAAGGCTGTAACATGAGCCTGAAAGTCCATTTCTTGCACTCCCATGTGAACTACAGTGGGGGCGTACAGTGAAGAACAAGGTGAAAGGTTTCACCAGGACATCAAGGACGCAGAGAGAAGGTACCAAGGAAGATGGAACACCACTATGATGGCTGATTTCTGCTGGTTGCTGCTGCGGGAAACCCCAGATGAAAAATACGCCAAGCAGCGCACCAAGAGAAGCATTCGGGGAAGAAGAAACTGGCCCACCAGGAGATTGATTGACCCAAGAATGACTTTAAAATCTAAACTGTGTTGACAAATATCGTGTTTTTACTAAACTTTGAAATAAAATTTGCTAGTTATTACCACAGTGTCGGATCTCATTTATTAGAATTTTATTTTCACACCATCGGGTGTTTGTCTTCATGTATTGCAATGGTGCGGTTTGCGTTTTCTATTCTTACATACATACCTGTACAACATTTTTTGCACATTTCTTTGCTTTGCTTTGTGTCTAACCTCGCTCTTATATGCTCAATGTTTGTGCACATGTATGTGGCTGTTTTAAGTGCAGACAATTTTGCTACCATCACAGTGTGTTTTGTTGACATTACTCTATTCTTATGTGCTGCCTTGTTACAATTTTCTTTATTCTTATTTGAATAACTACTAAACAATTAGTATAAAGAATTCATCCAAGAAACTTTTATCTCGATCGCACTCAATCTGAAACGTTCACCTCAAACTGCTAACCCAATGTAGCAAAAAATCTGTACGTGATGGAGCAAATTGGTTACCAGATTTGGATTCAGCGCACCAAAAAACGTAAAAATCAATCGAAACATTAGAGGCAGTTTAAAAAAATATATTTTTAGTGTACCTGTGTTATTTATTATGATATGTATTGTGTGTAATATATTTTGTATATTTTTAATAACGTTTATGTATTTTATGTTAGCTGTATGTCCCCCGAGAAAGGCGTTTGCCGAAACACGTAGGGACCAATTTCAATAAAGCAGTCTGTACCAACCTACGTCTCTTGCTTCCTGTGTTCCCCTTCTGTCCTGCAAGAGCGACGCTCCTCTGCCTTTCTACTATACTTGTGAGACTTGAGAACATGAGATCAGCACGAGAGACAATGGGGGTGGGGGGCAAGTGTAAGGAGGTCACAAGCACTGATTCCTAAGATTTTGGCCTGGCTCTTAAATCCACACAAAATCTGTCGAGGCCTGCGATAATTATGTTCCAGGTTACATAACTAAACAGCTACAGTTTTTCCTGCTTTTAATTACACTGGTCAACATTGAAATCATTACTGACTTTAAAAGGCCTTAATCTGTAGTATCTTGGTGAGCTGAACACAAATATAACATTAAAAAAAATTTATTGGCTCTCGTTTTGAGATATTGCATGTAGTTCATTTTTGACGTTTCACCATGTAAATTTATCCAGTAGGACATCAACAGCATCCCAAATAAGCCTTGAATGATGTAATATTGCATCACATTGCATAATACCAGCATGCACACATCATCCAGAGTTGATTGCATCATTTTCTGATGCAATGCAATACTACTGCCAGACGGCTGCTGAAGCCATCTGACATCAGCAGTGCATTATATGCAGTCGGAAAGGAAAGTAATCTGGTATTCTGTTCCGATATTGAAAGCCTCATGAATACCTTAAAAATCACTCATGACCCACAAGACTGGAGACTTTATAGACTCTTCGAAACAGAGTCTGAAGGCTGTGCTTTTGAACAATGGAAACCGTCTTCCATCTATTCCAGTAGCGCATGCCATCCACATGAAAGAGACATACGATAACTTAAAGCATCTATTGACTTCCATTAACTATAACAAGTATAGCTGGCACATCTGTGGTGACTTGAAGGTAGTTTCCCTTTTAATGGGACTGCAGCAGGGATATATAAAATAAATGTGTTTCTTATGTGAGTGGGATAGCCGAGCAAGGGATTGGCACTACTTGCGGAAGGAATGGAATCGCAGACAAAATGTAACAGTTGGAGAGAAGAATATCCAGAACCCAGCTCTGGTTGAGGCTCACAAAATCCTGCTACCACCCCTTCACATCAAACTAGGTTTGATGAAAAACTTTGTGAAAGCCATGGACCGCACTTCACCAGCTTTCCGATACCTGCATGAAAAATTCCCTCAACTCAGCGAAGCAAAGATTAAAGAGGGAGTTTTTGTGGGTCCTCAGATTCAAGAGCTCTTCAAAGACCGATTCAACAACTTGCTGTAGGGTAATGCGAAACAAGCATGGAATGCTTTCGCCTAGTGTTAACAAACTTTCTCAGGAATGTTAGGGCAGAAAACTACAAGGAACTAGTAGAAGACATGCTGATGCAGTATCAGAAACTTGGCTGCAATATGTCTCTAAAGATCCATTTCCTTGATTCCCATCTCAATTTCTTTCCTGACAACTGTGGTATGGTTAGTGATGAACAGGGCGAACGTTTTCACCAGGATATCGCAACGATGGAGCAAAGATACCAGGGAAAATGGTCCACTACAATGCTGGCTGACTACTGCTGGACACTCCCCAGAGAAGCTCCCGAACAGCTGTACAAGAGACAGGCGAAAAAATCTAAGAAGTAGTCTATGACTTGTTTTTTTACAGGTATTAACCGAGGGCCTATTATATTTATTATTGACATGCATTTCGTGATGAAAACATTAATTCTTGTAGATTACAAAAAAACTAGAGCCAACTTTGCAATTTCACTGTCATATTCGTGTTCAGCATATAAAAATTGATAAGAAATGACTATTTTTATTTCAGTAACATGACTTTGTAAAAATTTGTTGACCAGTGTTATATAGCCTGGAGATATGTTGCTTTTTCTTTTTTTGGCAAAGCTTCTGAATGAGAGCCTCTGCTCTCTTTTTGAGTATCTTGGGGGTGCCAGGCCATCCCTCACCTGTTTGATATACTTGACTTTTTTCTGCATTTTAATTAGGCAGCCTGGGAATATGTTACTTTCTCTTTTTTTGGCAAAGCCACTCAATGACAGCCTCTGCTTCCTCTTTGAGTATCTTGGGGGCACCAGCTCATCTCTCGTCTGTTTGATATACTGGCTTCCTATCCATTTAATATTTTTTTTAAAATAACAATAATGAAACTGTAAATGAATATGCAAATATGTTGCTTCCCCCCAATGAAGCTGTCAAACTAGGCCCATGCTACTAACTGGTCCTGTGTTTTAGACACCAGCACTGTGACAGAATAAGAGCTTGCGCAATGGGATCTGGTTCCGCCATGATGCTCTTTGTTCAGTTGCTGTTGGGTTTATATGTGTATGAAATCAGCATTGTTCCTCTCCAGATGTGGGGCTCCGTTGCACGGTTTACAGTGGCCCAAAGAGGATCCTGTGTTCAGGATAGAAGGTAAAGCACTAAACAGTTTAGAAGGAGCAGGTACAAAAATTTTGTATGGGAAGCTGGAGCAAGCGGGATACAGAAAAGGGTCAAGAACAGTTGAAGAGTCAATGCAGGAAGCTCAAAAATAGAATTGCAAGATAAGTTCAGGACAACTTCTCTAGTAACCTGTTTTTCAGGAAATGGATATTAGGTAATTCATGTAAACAATTTTTTTAAAACCAAAATTGATGGTGACAATCCTTAGACCCTAGCGGGTTTTGATTTCAGTTTGATTTCCAGGATTTCCACCTTCCTATATCTTTGGTACCCATATGTTCTATGACAGCTGACTTCTCCTGCACTATCTATTTATTTATAATTTTTTATACACCACATTACCAGCTCAGTCATCCAATGTGGTAAACAAATTAAACCCACGTGGGTGGGGTGGGGGGGCATGTGGTATTCAGCAGCGGGCAGCCAGTGCTGTTAAAGCAGCTGGCTATCGCCGCTTTAATTTAAAACCGGATATTCAGTGCTGGGCCATATCCGGTGATCGGCACTGTATATCTGGTTTGCCCTGATAGCATTCTTGCTCTCTTCTTAGTGGCAATATTCAACCACTAGTCATGTTAGTGCCACTGAATATCCAAGTGAACACATTTTAGCTGGATGGCCGCTGTGCTATACGGCTAAAATGTTTTGAATATCCCCCTCACAATATAATAAAAATTTACTATAACATAATAAAACAATGCACAAATATTTATTTCTTATACTGTGCTCTTTAGAATCAGTGCAGTTTACATGTATACTAACAGGTACTTTTTATTCCCTTGTCCCAGAAGGGCTCACAATCTAAATTTACCTGAGGCAATGTGGCTTGCCCAAGGCCACAAGGATTGGCCATGGGACTAAAGACCCCAGTCCCTCTGGCCTGAGGTTGCTTGTACCCATGCAGGAATTGAACCTGTGGCCTGGGGTAACCTGTCCCAACCACTGGGTCACAGCTAACTCCCTCTCCAGAACCTCCTTGAAAAATGCCCCCATGTAGGTGGGCCTGTGCTACTATGTTCCTGAAGATTTCCTCTATATACCTTGCTGTCTATCCCAAATCCTCCAAGTCTGATCCCATAGCCTTCAGATTTGCACTGGATTCACATATATAGCTCCTTACTAACTGGTAGATTATAATATATGTGGCACTTGGTATTAAAGACTGGATTATATAAATATTTGGCAGTTGTTACAGCAATCAATGACCTGCCTTCTATAAACGTCCTTATTGGCAATACACTTCTCTGTTTGTAAGACATTTGCATTGTAGGTCATATAGATTAGGCCCCTGTCTTTCTGGGGAGGCCCAGTTGGCATACTGGGCACTGAACCCAGAACAAGCCAGACATTACTCTGCAGTAAAAACAGCCTTCGAGGATAGATTGGGCTTAACAAAAGAACATTAAAGGTGAACTTTTAAGGCTCCCAGGCACTGTTCCCTCTAAGCTGTGCGCGTGTGCGCGCGCACACACCTCGCCGAGCGAGCGCACATACTTTACAACAGAGCGCACAAAAATTACAGCTCTGATTCTGATAGAAAACAACACAGACGTCTTAAAATTTAAAAGTTATGATTGTAATTACTAGAAATTTCCCGATTCATTTTAGTAATAGTCTTTTTTCATTTAATTTGATTAAAATCAATGTGGTGTACATACTGTATTCTGACGTGTAGTCAAATTTTAAAGTATATAACTCCGAGTGTCGTTATGTGGCGCACAAAAATTTAACCTTCCTTCAAAGCTGCACACAGCTGATATTTTATGCGCACACAGCCTACAGAAAATTAGAGGGAACATTGCTCCCAGGATAGAGCCTTAAGAAAGACCAAAGGCACTGGCTCAGAGTCTGTATGACCTAGCCCACAAGTGGTTGGAGCCATAGTAGAGGACTATTACCCATATCATCTTGAAGACTGTACTGGAGCAGTATTTGCAGGTAGTACCACAAGAACTCCAAGGATGGATAATGAGGCAAGGGGTTAGTTCCATATGAGCAACCATACAGTGCTCTGAGCACTATTTTAGCAGTCAGATTGCCCAGTAAAGGAGAGAACTTTCAGGAAGGTGTGTACTGCCCAGAATTCCTGGAAAGGAGGAGAGGTCAAGCCCATAAAGGCTGGGACTAAAAAGAGGGTACAGACCAGACCCTTGAGAGGCAGAAATACCCCGGGAAAGGGAGCTAGAGTAGGCCGATATCTCAAAACCCAGATGTTCACTGCTATAGATGTGGGAAGAAAGGGCATCTAAAGAAAAACTGCCTTGTTAAGATAGCCCTATTGTCAGGGGCAGGAGCGCGGAATCCTCAACAACGTCAGTTCACTCAAGAGGTTAAAATAGATGGCATATCTATTAGAGCATTGCTGGATAATACTGCCATGATGGTGGCCAGCCTTGGAAGTAAATAAGAAAAGACCTCAGAGATTTTGGGTCCGATATTCAATTGGAATGGCCGTCGCCGACGACCTCTAACCCCAGATATCCAATGCTGGGGTCATATGCGGCCCCGGTATTGAGTATCTGGGGTCATCGCACAGCCTTCATGCCGCAGAAGCTAACTGGGTAATGACAATATTACACCCGGTTAGCTCCCATGGGTAAAACTAGGCCAGCTTTTGCTTCACCTTGTTTTGCCCACAGGCTGCTAACCAGGTAGTGGTGCACTATTGCTGCTACCCGGTTAGTGACTGCCATCACCTACGACATGCCCCATAATGCCCACAACATGCCCCCATGCTAAGTGGTTAGCATTGGGGCATATAGAGTCCAATTCATGGAGGGGTATGTCCGGGCTGTCTGGACGTCCCCGATGAAGATTGGGCTGTGTGGACCCAATTCTGGTCCCCATGGTAGCCAGAATCAGATCCGAGGACAGCCCGGCGTGCCCCTTCTGCCTGCGTGACATCCTCCCTGCTGGCACCCCTGATATCTGCGACTCCGGCCCCCCATTTCCACGCCACCTGGCCCATGGCTGGCCTGCTGCAGTCTGCATAGAGTGACAGGAATCCCCCCACACCTGGCCTCGGTCCTGGGGGGGATCCTCGGTCTGATCGGGCCAAAAGTGCTGCTTATACCACCTTTGAGGTGGTATAAGCAGCACATCCCCACTGGCCCGGCCCACCCCTGCTCCACCCTGTTTCCGGTCTCTCCCGCTCCCCGCCGTCTCTCCGCATCCTGATGCACAGGACATACAGTGAGAGCCAGAGGGGGAAATCGGGCACGGATGGCTTGCAGTGCTGCACGTCCTGCAACCTGCATTCATGAATGACCTCCATAGAGGCGTTAGTTGGGGATATTCTGTGACCATGTTAGTGCCATTGAATATCCCATTCAGCAGCATTTACATGGTTTACAGGTCAGTAAACAGTATAAATGCCCTTAGAACTTCGGGCCCCCTGAGTCCAGGTATAAAGGGTGAGTAAGCATCCGGGGTATTCAAGGAGCAGCCACTTCCAATGGTCAAATCAGAGTGTAAAGATCATGAATATAATCTCAAGGTAGCAGTCCTGCCCCATATGCCTTACCAATTGATATTGGGAAGTGATTGGAAAGGCTTGCAATCATGCCTTAATAAGGTTATTACATTGGTCACCAATGGGTCCCAAGGAGAACCCTTGGGGAGGATGGGGGAGAAAATGGGCAAGAATCCTTATGCAAGATCTTTCCCTGAGGTTGGTACAGGGCCCAAGGAAGGAAAAGTAGTGACATAAAGGGAGGAGTGGCCTAGTGGTTAGGATAGGGTTGCCAACTGGCTCCAGATGCGCCCGACAGGGTCAATCCAGTCCTGGTTTTACCCCATTGCATGCAGGGATATGTAGTTCTGATTTCTCCATTGCACTCCATAAGAAATGGAAAACTACAAGTCACTGCCTGCAATGGGGTAAACCCAGGACTGGATCAAGTCTGTCGGGCGCATCTGGAGCCAGTTGGCAACCCTAGGTTAGGACAGAGTACCTCAGGTCAGAAGGAGGGGGGGGGGTGTCAAGTCCCACCTGGGGAGAGCAATCTCAGGCTGGAGGGACTGGTATTTCTAGCCTTAAAAAGGCACTCTTTGTGGCCTTGGGCAAGCCACTTAACCCTCTGTTGCCTCAGGTACACATAGATTGTGAGCCCTTTGGGGACAAGGCAATGTATCCAGTACCTGTTTGTAATGATTATGTAAACTGCTGTTGATCCAGTCCTGGGTTTACCCCATTGCATGCAGGGACATGTATTCTTTGCTTTTCTGATATAGAAAACTTGTTAAATAAAAAAATAAATAAAGGAAAGCAAAAGATTTATGTAAGGGGAGGGGTGGGGAACATTTCCTTAATTCCCTGCAGATCAGAAAATGGTGAATAGCCTCAAGGAACAGACATGTGAAAGACCTAGGGCAAAGGTCCCTGAACAGATGAAGGATAGTGAGGTAGTCCCAGGAAAGGACTGCCTGTGCCATGTTTAAACGCCCTATAGCTACCAGCACTATGGGGACATCCTTGAATGCATGCACCATTAGTACTAGGCATCGGTGTATAACAGAAGTACAGAAATATATATCCCTGGAGGAGTTGCTCTAGGAAGATTACCTAGCAGGAAAGGAAAGCTCAGTGGCCCAAGAATCACCAGGGAAAAGTACAAGAGAATCAAGATTAGTGGAAGGGTTGGAATGAAAGGAAGTAGTCAAACTGCTTACACAGAAGGAACAAGCTCAAACCCTGTCCCCCCAAATGTTTGAGGCAAATGAAAAATATTGAAGCCTGCCTGACAATATGGTATTTAGCTCTATAGGTTTACAACTTTGAAGTACAACATAGAGCAGGATGGAACACACCAACACAGATGTGTTGTCACATCTCTCAACTAGGGTTGTCAACTGGCTCCAGATGCGCCCGACAGGCTTGATCCAGTCCTGGGTTGACCCCATTGCATGCAGGGACATGTAGTCTGCTTTTCTTATGGAGTGCAATGGAAAAATCAGAACTACATGTCCCTGCATGCAGTGGGGTAAACCTAGGACTGGATCAAGCGTGTCAGGTGCATCTGGAGCCAGTTGGCAACCATAATCTCAACCCCTTCTTTAGAGAATCTTCCAGCACAAGGGGCTGATAGAAACATAAGAGGTGGGGATGTGGCAGGAAAGAACCCTGTGACAGGGCAAGATCAGGGGATCCTCCTATCAGCAAGGTCAAACCTGCCTTTTTCTCCAAAGGGGTTAAACTCAGAAAAACAGCAGGAGGTGGGGCAAAGGAGTTTCCCTAGCTAGTTGGCTGTGTGGCAGACAGGGTGCTCCCTATACAGTACTTGAGGAGCTCTCAGAGCGAGAAGGAATGAAAGCAGACCACAAGGGAAGAGTTGCACCAGGAAGCAGAACAGCATTCTCCCCCTGCCTGGGCTTTCAGAGCGGCAGCCAGAGGCAGAGCACAGAGGAAATGCCCCTGATGCCTGAGGAACCAGGAGGAGGTATGCTTAGGGTTGCCAACTGGCTCCAGATACGCCCGACAGGCTTGATCCAGTCCTGTATTTACCCCATTGCATGCAGGGATTTGTAGTCTTGCTTTTCTTATGGAGTGCAATGGAGAAATCAGAACTACCTGTCCCTGCATGCAATGGAGTAAACCGAGGACTGGATTAAGCCTGTCGGGCGCATCTGGAGCCAGTTGGCAACCCTAGGTATGCTAGGTCCTGGGGTTATCTGAGTTATCTAAGCAGTAGGATACTCGGCTTCATGGACCTTGGTCTGACCCAGCGTGGCACATCTTATGTTCTTATAAGGTATAGCAGAAACATGAGTGAACTTATGACAGCACTGAGAGGGTTGGAGGAATGGTGAAAAGCTATAATGCCTTCACCTGCAAGGCAGGAGCTGTCGGCCCTTGTTCTCTCCAGAGCGAGCAGAGGAGCTGGAGAAAACAGAAAGGGGGCAGATACCGTTTTAAGAGTGCTCAGTTGGATTAATATCCCTGAACTGCTGAAAGTAACACAGAAACTGAGAAAAGGGGACTGTCTTGGCCCTCTCCATGGAAACGCTGAGGACTGACTGCAGGTGGCTGAGTCTACAGTGAGGATTTGGCTTTGTTCTAGGCAGCCAACAAAGGAACCCCAAGGTAGAGAGGTACATGGACAGTGTCATGAGTGTTTGCAGTTTTGGAACAGGAACAGAAGCTTTAAAGGAACTGGGTCAAAACGTTGCTGCTAAACTATTGGTTGCATAATGGTTTAAGGCTGCCTGCCATGCCTCAGAGCCAGGTGAGATGTCGCAGTCAGAGTGCAGCTGGCTGCTAATTTGGAAAGCCTGGACTGGAACTAGTGAGTACAGCTTCAGAAAGGGCCTAAGCAGAAAGGTACGTGACTAGTGCTACAATTCATTGAAGCTGGGGCTGTAGTAAAAAGCCCATCTGAGCTAATTTATTTATTCAACCAGTTTTCTATACCGCCTTATCCTTTAATCAAAGTGGTTTACGTTATGTGATCACTACGAACAGGTACTAGATACATTCCCTTGTCCCAAAAGGGTTCACAATCTATATGTACCTGAGGCAATGGAGGATTAAGTGGCTTGCCCAAGGCCACAAGGAGTGCCTATAGGACTAGGAACCCCAGTCCCTCTGGTCTGAGATTACAGTCCCCAGGTGGGAATTGAACCCCCAGCCTAGGGTACTGTGTCCTAACCATTAGGCCACTCCTCCCCCAGCTAATAAGCTAAAAGGAATTTTTGGGGGAGTGAACTTTTAGTTGGAATTTGTGTTAGGGTTCAATAAGGTGTAATTCCAATGTCAGAGCTTGTACATTTCTACATGTTGAGAGCCTAGAGGGTTGCTACTGGCTCAAAGGTTTGGACAGGACTCAACCTGAGACAGAAATGGAGAGTTGAGTAATTTAGTTTTTTGTTGTTGGATTAATAAAGTGTGCCTTATCTTTTGAGAGACTGTGTCAATTAACTAAAACAGTGGTGAGATGGCAAAGTGTGCCAAAGATGATATCAAAACAGCTTAGAGTGCTCCCTGTCTGTCACAGTACGTAGCTGCGATGTTAAGTCTTATTTCCATTTGACATTATGTACGAGTCTACAGGGACACTAGATGACACAGATTCTTTTCCTGTAATATCATATCAGAAAGGATACACCATCCATATGCTTGCTGTAGGGTTTCAACTGCAACATCATGGTCTATCAGAAGATTGGTCACTGACTGAGGTAACAACTGCCAGGGTTAATTGAATGACAGCATAGGAAAATGAGTTCTGACAAGGAATATACTAATTAATCTACATTTTCCAAGACCCTCCTCTTTGGTAGAATTCCAAATAAGTATTCATATATATTAAAAAAACCTGTTTGAATCACTGACTACTTTTTTTTTTTTATGCATTACACAATGGGGGTCATTCCGGAACAGGAATAAGCCCTTGGACGTGCAGCGTAGACATATTTCTAGCAAAAATGTCTACAACCATATTCTGATAGCGCTGTGTACGTGCAGGGCCATGGGTGTATCATGGAGATCTCAGAATGTGGGTGGGAGGGGGCAGAATGGGGGCATGTTCAGCAGTAGAGACATACAATGCGTATTCAGGAAAAGCCCGTGTACGTTCTGTGTTTCCCATGGACGTCCACGTTATACCAGCGGAAAAGTGAAATAAGGCCAGGACTTAGAAACCTTTCTGCTCTGCTTTACAATGCATCCCATAGAGATGAATGGCTGTGACAAAGATGTTGTGAACTGGTGTGTTTGCAGTCTGGAAGACGACAAGATGCAGTTGTAAAGAACAGAAGGCAGAGGTGGGGGAAAGTTGTATGGTTAGGACACATTACTAAATACCCTGACAGAAATATTCGGAGGTGCAATGGTGATTATTCCAGCTATGCTGACAATTGTTGTGCGAGCTAGAGGAGGTGATCTCAGGCACCCTAACAATTCCTACCATCCAAGGTGTGGAACTGTTTGATGTAGGGATTGTATGTGGGTGAGTATAGGACTGATGCATGTGTGGGTGAGAAACACAGATCAGATTCATAGTCCTGGGACTCCATGCCATCATGTTATATTGGTTATTTTCTAGAGGTGCAGGGCATCTGTACTGCAGATGTATGTTTTGTATGACTGCAAGTGAGAGTATTTGTGTGTGTGTGTGTGTGTATGGTTAGAGGGATGCATGGGGAGGGGGGGAGCTGGTGTGTGCAACTGCAATTTTGGGGGATATCAGTGCCTGACCAGTACCTGGTCTGTAGGGCTGACTGCAGTGTGACCAGGTGCCAGTATGATCATCCATGATACAGCAGAATGGGGTCTCTATGGCTAAATATCAAAGCATATCCCTGACAGCAATAAGAGACCCTCAGAATGAGTGCATACAAGAGGGCACACAGCACCGTGGTGTCACAAATGCACACATTTGTATAGATAGAAGCTGGTGCCCTTCGGCATTTAGTAGTGCTGTTTGAGGGTCCCTATTTGAAGTTGGGAATATGCTCTGACATTTAGCTTTAGAGGGCTATGTCTGATTTCTTCTGGTCCATACATAGCATTGTACAGAGATGACTAATGCAAGCACAACTAAACTTTTCATCTACTACCATGTATGTTGTGCTACAAAGGTATGTCAGGATATTCGTATTACTTTCTACATGCTGCTGTAACATCTCTGAGTGCACAGGGATCACTTTGCAGCGTCCTGTTCATGCAAAGAACTAGCTTATATGAGATGTTTTGCATCAGCACATCTGTATTATCTGTTTTTATAGGTAGTTGGCATGGGCACCACACCATCAGTGTGCAGCTTTGGGGATGCATGTTTTAACTGAGGAGGCGTGGCTGCATGGAGATGGGCGCAGCGAAGCTGTACATCTTTTTGGAATTCGCCGAGGGCAGAGATGGCCACACTGCTTGCTACATATATCTGTGTCCCGAGGTTTGGGCATGCTACATCTGTCCCTGATTCTGGACCCATGGGCATGTCCAGATTTGCACATGTACCAAAGGGAGCTAAGGATCTGCACAGCAAGAAGGAACAAAAGAGCGGAGCCTGGACTGACAAATCGTCCAGGCTCCGCTCTTTTGTTCCAGATTTGCACATGTGAAATTAGGGTTAAGTGGGGCCCGTTTTTCATTTTGATGTGTCCACGGGCCGGACGTGTCCTTAAGGAATCACACTCACTATGAAGTATGGTGTAAGCCTGAATCCACAGTGTGAATGCGTGAATAATTTGTGATTATAAGTGTCTAGTTGAGTTTATATTTTGTTTTCTTTTTTAACTTTTAAATATTTTGCATAAATTTTACAAGCAAACAATAACAGAAAAATACAGGTTCAAAAAAAAAAAAAGGAAAATAAGTCAAAGACTTAACACCAGCTTATCCCACAAGGAAAAATTGCAACCTGAAATTGTAGGCCGGGTCCACCTACAAAGTCTCCCCAATTACCAATAAACAGTTCAGACAGCAAGTTGCTCAGCTACAAAGAAACTTTTTTTATTTGGCACAGCAAACAAATGGTTATAGATGCAGATAGCAAGTGCCTGTCTGAGGACAGTGGGGCAGACTTCTCTCTGCAAGGGGAGAAAAGAACTGCCCCCAGACCCTCTAAAATTGCTGTCTTATATATACCCCTCTGCTTCAAATTCTAAATAGTTTCAGCAAATGCAAAACTCTTTCCCAGGGCCTTCTATGGTTATGTAGCTGGATCTGCTGATCAAGGTTTGCCTAACTATGCAATCAATCATAGCCCTCTGCCTCCTCCTGTGTTTTTTCCATCTGCTGGCACCAATTGAAACCTTCAGGGCAAGAGCATTAGTTGAATTCCTGGCTTGACCTGTTTGAACCTAGGCTTATATCCTTGGACACTTCTGTCCAAAGTATAGCTTTTTTAGGCTTTATAACAGTAGTAAGCTGCATGTGCTCTTTTCCTGTTGCCCACCTGTTTGTGCCAACCATATGTTGCTGTGTCTGTTTCAAACAGGCCAGAGTGCAGTTATAAGGCAGACATATATGCAATCATAAGGCAAACATATAAAGCAGATCTGAGCTGATTATCCCTTTATTCCAATTATCCCTTCAAAATATAGTCCACATCTCGAGGGAGCAACCACATAAGGATGCAGAATCGATACAACATTATAGTCTGATATACTTCTCCAACTGAACAATTAAATATAAAGAACAAAATTAAACAGGAAATGGACCAGTTCAGGTCAGGCATCACTTGCTGGATAGAAAGTTCTCCAAAAGCAAGGGATCACTATAAACATACTTTTCCCCCTCAAACGATACCAGACATTTGCAAGGAAAATGGAGGAAGAAAGTTCCCACTGCAGCCAAAACTTTAGGCTTCAGCTACAGGAAAGACTTCTTCCTCAACTGTTTTTAACATGACGCATCCGGAAAAGCGACTATCTTCTGTCCGCAAAAAGGAACATCCCTCTTGTGAAAGTAAGCCCAGTATCCTGTTTCCAACAGTGGCCAATCTAGGTCATAAGTACCTAGCAGTTTCCCCAAAAGACACAGGTTCCACAGTGCTTATATTGGGTCAAGCAGTGATATCCTGGATCCCTTTTAATAATAGTTTATGGACCTTTCCTCCAGGAACTTGTCCAAACCTTTTTTAAACAAAGCTACACTACATCCTCCGGTAACAAATTCCAGAGTTTGATTACACATTGAGTGAAAAAATATTTTCTTTTATTAGTCTTAAGTAGGTTACCCTTTAGCTTCATTGAATGCCCCTAGTCTATCTATATTTGATGGCGTAAACAATTGATCTATGTTTACCCGTTCCACTCCATTCATTAATTTATAGACCTCTATCATATCTCCCCTCAGCCATCTCTTTTCCAGGTTGAAGAGCCCTAACCCTTTTAGCCTCTCTTCATAGGAGTATCTTTCCATCCCCTTTACCATTTTGGTGGTTCTTCTCTGAACCTTTTCTAATAACGCTATATCGTTTTTAAGATACGGCAACCAGAATTGCACACAATATTCAAGGTTGCATGGAATGATATAGAGGCTTTATATTTTCCTTTGTTTTATTTTCCATTCCTTTCCTTATGATACTCGGAGGGAGGAGTGGCTCAGTGGTTGGGACAGGTTACCTCAGGCCAGAAGGCCAGGGGTTCAATTCCCAGATGGGGACAAGCAACCTCAGGCCAGAGGGACTGGGGTCTCTAGTCCCACGGCTACTCCTTGTGGCCTTGGTCAAGCCACTTAACCATTCATTGCCTCAGGTATACTTAGAATGTGAGCCCTTTGGGGACAAGGGAATAAAAAGTACCTTTTAGTATACATGTAAACCGCACTGATTCTAAAGAGCACAGAATAAAAAATAAATAAATAGCATTATATTTGCTCTCTTGGCTGCACACTGGGCAGAGGGTTTTGACATGTTATGCACGATGATGCCTAAATCTTTTTCCTGGGTGGTGGTTCCCAATATAGAACCTTGAATCGTGTAACCATAGTTTGGGTTGTTCTTTCCTAGGTGCATAACTTTGCACTTGTCCACATTAAGTTTCATCTGCCATTTGGATGCCCATTCTTCCAATTTATCAAGATCCTCTTGCAATTTTCCACAATCCTCATGAGTTTTAACAACTTTAGTATTGTATCATCTGTAAATTTGATAATCTCACTCGTTATTCCCATTTCCAGGTCATTTTTGAATATGTTAAAAAGCAGTGGACCCAGCACAGATCCCTGGGGTACTCCACTATTCACCTTTCTCCATTGGGAAAATTGGCCATTTAGCCCTACCCTCTGCTTTCTATCTTTTAACCAGTTCCTGATTCACAATAGTACACTGCCTCCTATCCCATGACTTAAGTTTTGCCAAAAGTCTCTGATGAGAGACCTTGTCAAAGGCTTTCTAAAAGTCCAGATATACAATATCAACCAACTCGCCTTTGGCTACCTGTTTATTCACACCTAACATAACAGATTAGTTAGACAAGATTTTCCTTGTCTAAAGCCATGTTGGCTGTCTCCCATTTAGCCATGACTACCTATATCTAAAGTAAATTTTGTTCTTTATGATGGTTTTTACCATTCTTCCCGGTACTGACATCAGGTTCACTGGTCTGTAGTTTCCAGGTTCACCCCTGGAACCCTTTTTAAAAATTGGTGTTACATTGGCCATCCTCCAATCTTCAGGTATTACAGATGATTTTAATGATAGTTCACAGATTACTAATAGCAGGTCTGCAATCTCATATTTCAATTAAAATAACCACACTGCTTTCTCAGTTGCCAAATGATGACCAGGGCTTATGTGTGAACCAGTGACCCTTTCATGAGCAAGCACTCATTTATGAGCCACATGGGAGGAAACAAGTGGAGGAGCTCAGAGAAGAGGTGGTGAGGCTGAGGAGCATTCAAGACAGTGAGAAGTACATTGATGAGATGCTTCTTGTAACAGCCAAGCTTTCCAGCAGAGGAGAAGATGGGAGCCTACAGAATGATGAGGTTGGAAACAAGTTACCAGGACCTGTAGAATTACCAATCCAATTCCTCCAGCCCTTGAATTGAAGAACCATTATGCAACCCTGGATGTGGAAGAGTTGAAAGCATCCATGGAAATGGAAAAAACAGAGCTCAAGTACCTCAAAGTTGCAGAATCAGTGACCACAAAGATGCAAAGTGTAGTGGTGGTTGGTGACTCTCTTCTGAGGGGTACTGAGGCATCAATCTGCTGACTAGACTTGATGTCCAGAGAGGTATGCTGTCTGCCAGGTGCCAAAATCTGAAATGTTAAGAGTGTTTGCCAAGACTCATCAAGCCCACTGACTATTACCCAATGTTGCTCATCCATGTCGGCACAAATGATACTGTCAGGTATCCCTCTGAGCATATCAAGAGTGACTTCATGGCTCTGGGACAGAAGGTGAAGCAGAGAGGGGTGCAGGTGGTGTTCTCGTCAATTCTCCCCGTTGAGGGTAAAGGCCAAGGCAGGGAAGCTTGCATCGTGGAGATGAATGCATGGCTGCATGGATGGTGTCATCGAGAGCTGTTCCAAGAGTTGCAGAGCAGAGATGGTGTCCATCTGTCCAAGAAGCATCGACATGTCTTCACTAGCAAACTGGCTAACCTACTGAAGCGTGCTGTAAACTAGATTTGTTGGGGACCCAGGTGAAGAAAGCCCCAGTTTAAGTGAAACATTAAATATCTTTATAGAAAAAGGTAAAAGGGGCAGCATCTGGAAGGCAGTGTCTATAAAAGCCCGTAGCATGGAAAATAAGATCCCAGATGTTGAGGCTTTAAAGGGAGAGGCTGACCTGGATTTAGTGGCAGTAACGGAGACATGGTTCAAGGACAACCATGACTGAGATGTAACTATACCAGGCTATACTTTATTCAGAAAGGACAGGGGAGGAAGAAGGGGAGGAGGAATAGCACAATATGTAAAAGATAATATTAAAGCTATGGAAATACAGGGCTTAAAAGGGAGAGAGGAGGTACTGTGGATTAAACTAGAAAAAGGGAAAGAGAAATCTATTTGCATTGGCATGATATACAGACCTCTCTCACAGCTTGAAGAGGTGGACGGAGAGTTAATTGAAGATATATGCAGCATTGCCAAGAAAGGGAAGTGCTACTGATAGGGGATTTCAATATGCCAGATGTTGATTGGCACATCCCTGCTGCAGTATCATCTAGAAGTAAGGAGATCCTGGATTCTCTACAGGAAGAACTATTCAGGCAACTGGTAACAGAACCCAAACGTGAAGGGGCCATACTGGACTTATGGCTTATCAATGGTGAAAGTGTTTCTGATGTTATAGTAGGAGATCATTTTGCATCTGGTAATCACCAGATGGTGTGGTTCAGTACTGGGACTAGGGCTGATAAAATCTATTCAAAAGTGAGGGTCTTAAACTTTAGGAAAACTAACTTTGCTGAGATGGACCAATACCTCAGGGAGTCGTTAGTGGGATAGGAACAGCTGGGGAATGTAGATAAAAAGGTTGTTTGCCCTTAAAATATCCCCTTTCAGTTTTGCCCACTGTTTGTTAAAATGGTAAATAAAGGAAAAGGAAACAACTATGGTTTTTGAAACGAGTAGCTGAAAAGGTGAAGAAAAAGAGTGAGGCCTTAATGAAATACAAGAGATCAGAGAGAGAAAGACAGGCATCTATATTTGGAAAAACTTAGACAAGCTAGCAAAGTGACCAGGAAAGCAAAAATTCAGAAAGAGGAGGAAATTGCCAATGCAATAAAATGGGTGGATAAGACTTTTTCAGATACGTTAGTGAGAGAGGAAGGGCAAAAGTGGTATTGTCAGACTCAAGGGTGAATGGGAAGGAATATGTAGAAGCTGATGAGAATAAAGCAGAATTGCTTAACAAATATTTCTCTTCTGTGTTCTCAGATGAAGAACCTGGAGCAGGACCTCGGGAAAACACCCACAAACAGGAACAGATGCGACGGGCATCTTGAACAATTTTCAGAAGACTGTGGGGTATGTTTACTAAACCGTCTTAACGTAGCAGTGGCGACGTTATCGCGCGATAACATCGGCAGCGGCGTTAAGGCACACTAACGTTGTGAAATCCGGCTCTGAAGGGTGGAGTAAGGCCTCCCAGAGGGTGGAGATAGGGGTCAAATGGCGGAGAGTGGGCGGGGAAAGGCTCCAGGCACACTAACGCTGTGAAATTCGGGTCTGAACACTAACGCCAGTGAAACCCTCGCGTTAGAGGCACATTTGCAGGAGAGAGAAACCATTTCAGCCAGCAATGTTCAGCAAAGGCAGGGAAACCCAGAAAAGTGATAGTAATGATACATGTGCAGGAACCAAAAAGGCAAATAAACATATAAAATGACCAGAACCACATCTGAAATCCCAATAAACAAGCTGGCCAATAGTGATATTAATGATAAACATAAAGCAACACTACTGACAAAGTGTAAAAAGGAAGATATCATGTTTTGAAGGGTCTATGCTCTGTCCCCCTACAAAGTGAATGATCCCACATTGAAATAGCGGTGATCAGGGTTTTTGTCGTTTATATTGGGCAGGTTTGTTAGGGCGTGTACATGTGCAGCAACAGCAGAGTGGGCACGTAGGCAAGGGCAACTATACTGATGCTGTAAATGGGATACAGGGGGCTGCAGGCGGCACATGCTGTGGTCCAGCTGGGGCACAGTGTGGACTAGGCAGATGCCTAGGTGGCACATAGGAATGCCGAAACTGTAAAGCAGCAAGACAGCAACTGACGAGGGACCAACATGGGCATGAGTGTGTGTGCCACAGTTTAACAGGGGATATTACCCAGCAGGTACCCCCAGGGCACATAACATTGGCAGGCGGTGCCGGGGGGTGGGGGGAAAGCGCGCATGTCCATGTAGGCACCCCTACCCGAGAACCCACACCATAGGCAGCTGCCTACCGGTACATTGGATGGCCTGGGACTGCGCACCACCAGCACCACCAGCATAAGGGCATGGTGGTGGAGGGGTGCTGGTGGTGGAGGGGCCAGTGGCATCTGCCCACAGCAGATCACGGCCAAGCCCCGTTTAGGTGGGTGCCGTGCACTGCAACAGACAAGCTCTGTCTGACGAACAGTCATGGTATCCCCAGGGAATGATCTGCCCCTGTGGCAACAGTTTGGTGCAGTACACACATCCAGTGTGTTCAGGGGCAGAAGGTCACAAGTTCAAGTCCCAGCTGTGGCTCCTGCCAACCTTGTCCCCATATTTTACCCAGTACTAAACCATGGTAATAAAGACGGAACCTTTATTGCAGATAAATTAAGCATGCCTGAAACGCCTATATTTTACCCTACAGAGCACAGACACCATAACATGTGCAATCCCTAGAGCAGAGTTTCCCAGCTGCAGTCCTGGAGGGCCAAACACCATTCAGGTTTCATGCTGTCCCTAATAAATATGCCTGTGCTGCATTTGTAGCAAACAACACTGCAGAAGCAAAAATCACGCAGAGCAAAGAAAAACCAGTCCAAAGCGTGATAAAAGGAAAGACAGAGTACTTTATTGAGCCTCAAACTGCCCGATACAGGCCATGTTTCGTCACCCTTCGTCAGGGGCTAGCTAGGCATAACACTAAAAACATAAATACACAATGATTAAAAACGTCAAAGAGCAGACATTGTCACCAGTAACCCCCCTAGAGCCAGGGGCATGTAGGGTAGGTCAGCCTGGGCTATCCAAAACTTAAGGAGCAGGCTAGTGCAGTTGGCCCTGCACTGCCTTCTGGGTGTTGTAGTCCCTCTTACTCTCTAAGCTAAGGAATAATTGTAGTCGAGTGGGTTAGGCAAAAAATGACAAGGTTTTATTTCCCGTTCCGGTTGGATTCATTGCAAAGGAAATTAAGGACAAAAATGACCATACTTCTGGTACAAAGAAAAACAATTCAGGAACAAAAACAGCTTCTTTGGTATTCAACTTTCACATACAGTGTTCAGAACCAACTTAAATGCAGCAGTCCCTTTTCAAACAAAGGCAAACACTCTTGCTTTTTCCACTGCTGTTCCAACAGCCTTGTTAACAGCTAGTTTAGCAAAGTGATATGACGTGATCTGCTAAAGACAGCGTACAATCCATCTGCTCATCTAATGTCTGTTCATTAACAAACTCTGGCTACATTTCCTCACAGTCACTTTCAGACAAGTAAGTTTGTGGATAATTATACGGTACTTCAAAATGCAGTCTCTCTCTCTTTCCCCGAGACTTCTCCTCACCGGGTGCTACAGAGCAGGGTGGAGCATTACCTTATATATAGGATTTAGCTAAGGGAGAGTCCAGCAAACCTTGGCAGTCACAGGTAAAACTTCCAAACCCAGTTTCCCTTCTACACAGTTTATACCGCCTACCTTTTTGGCTTCTTCACAGAGGGATTTCTTAGCATAGCTGGGTCAGCAAGGCTTTCACACACCGGCTGTGTTTTCCTGCCTTTTAACCTTTCTTTTCTCTCAGTCATACAAAGGTCCTCTGGCCAGCACGTCTCTCCCTCTCTGGACCTGAAGCTCTCTGTTTGGAAACTCTCTTCTGGTCTCCTTCTCCAACTGCAGCTGGTTCTACCGCTCACACTCCCTCTGGTTCTCCCACCGGTTCTCCAGCTCTCTTCTGGTGAGTACTTTTTATATGCCTGTGTCTTAGGGCTTAACTGCGCCCCTCCCACAACCAGGTGCTTCCCCTTAATCCATGAGCTCGGGGCTACTTTGTAGTTTGGGTGTGTTTCCTCCCCTTGTGACACACTCTGTTTATGTTGTCCATGGCAACCCTGGGCCATGTGCTTTGCCTGGCTGTCAGTTTCTGACACAATTTCTTCAGCTTTACCCAGTTTCATAGCCTCGGAAGGATCCTCTACATGACAACATACAATGATTAAAATAATAAATTAATTAAAACAATATCATAAACAGTAATTAAGCCATTATAAAAAACAACCTTTATTTTATTTATTTATTTTATTTAGTATACATTTGTATACCACTACTTCCAGCGATCAGCAGCGGTTTGATTACAGATTGGAAATTGTCAAATCATGACAGGAAATTTTTGAAGTATCAAATATCATATAAAAGCAAATTAAATATGCTCGAGAACTTAAAAACATATAAAAAAGTTATAGGAAAGTAAACACTTAAAAATACCTCTGTTGAAGACCATTTAAACAGACAGTCTTACATCAAGCTCTTATGAGACTGACCAGGCAAACAAACATGCTAAAAGAAACATGAATAAAAAGATTAAAAACAAATAAATAGCATAAATGTATAAATAACAACAATTGGAAAAACAAGAGAAAAGGAGGCAGAATCTATTATAACTAAAAGCAAGGGTATGCTGAAATGCTAAAATGTATCTATATTAAAACAACGGGTCTTTCATGCTTCTGTTAAAGCTAGGAGTGAGCCAGTAGAAAGGACACAGGGACGGGCACGAAAAACCAAAATCTTAAGTTTTATAAATGCATGAATTGAAAGGAGGGTGCACACATTTCCTCCATGCACTATGTACTAGCTAGCAGACTGTCTGCAGTTAGCACGTGTATGGCTGGAACACCTTACAGAGTGCAGCGGGTGGAGACTGACTGTACCCTCTGCTGGTGAATGTCAGATAGTGGTGGAGGGCAACTGAGCTTCTCCAGCATTCTGCCTGTCTGCCATTGCCTTATGTGATGCATACAGATCTGCATCAACTGCCCTGTGGGGTGCCTGTTCCCCAGCAGGACCGGGGTTGATGGTCCTCTCTACTGCCACCATTGCAGAGATGTACAATGTGGATCTGTTGGTGGGAGATCCTGTCCCCCCACCCTGAGCCACAGAGGGCAGGTTGGGTGGTGCTACATAATCCACTTTTGGGTCCAAACATCCCCCTTCACCTATAACATGTGACCATGGCACCCAAACAGGATATGCACTATTCTGGGTGCATCATAGTCCACAAGGGCTAGACGTGACTGGGAAATACAGATGGACACAGGTGTATCCTAGGTGTGTCTGCAAGGACTACCTATTACACACTGGCACTGATGGGGACCTGCCGCATAGCCTATCTCAGCCAAGCCAGGTGCTGCGGACCTGGTGCTGGGTGCCCCACCTCGCCCTCAGAGTGAGCACAGGACCCGCACAATGTCACGGTCTGTAGCTACTCTGTGCTAGTAACACACACGGTCAGTTCCCCCTACTAGGCCTAGGTGCTGTGGGGGTGCATACCCCATTATGTGATCAGCTGTAGACTGCTGATCTGCATGTGCGGTGCATCATGGGTACAGGTGGGTTTACCCTATCCTGGTAACCACAGCAGACAGTTTGTGTGGTGACCTGCAGTCTTTCTGTAGCCAGCCAGCAGTGTGGTAGTAGCTATAGAGATGTAGCCTACTGGTTACTTCAATGACTGTGGAAGCAGAGGTCATGGGTTTGATCCCACAGTGGTGGTGTTTAGGAATGCTGTCTGAGTCTTTTCCTTTTCATTTCAATCAGTGCTGCAAGCAGAAACACCCTCACAATGCTGAAGCCTAAGGTGCCTCATAGGCGCCCTATAGGGCACCTTATAAGGCACCCTGTAAAGCGCTTTATAAGGCGCCCTATAGGGCACATTATAGGGTGCCTTGGCAGACAGGACACTTTATAATGTGACCTATGGGGCGCCTTACGAGGCACCTTAGGTTACGGCACTGTGAGGGTGTTTTTGCTGGCAGAACTAATTTAAATTAAAAGAAAATGCCTCAGACAGCCTTTTTAGATTACACCACTGCGGGATCGAACCCATGACTTCTGCTTCCACAGTCATTGCAGTAACCAGTGGGCTACATCATTATAGCTTTTAACACTGTGCTGGCATGTACTTAGGGTTAATACGCGTTAACGTGCCACGGTGCCCATTATCACACGATACAGATTCTTGCTACCTTAGGACTAGAACACCCACTGCTTCTATGGCATTCTTCACATTACCGCTGCAACTAGCGCCAGTAACATTAAGATGATTTAGTAAACATAGCCCTGTGCTCGTGAGAAGCTAATTAAACTTAAAATAGACAAAGCAATGGGACCAGATGGGATACGCCTGAGAATACTGAGGGAACTTGGGGACATTCTAGCAGCTCCACTGACTGACCTTTTCAATGCCTTGTTGGAGCTGGGAGTGATGCCAGAGGACTGGAGAGAGGCACATGTTGTCCCTTTACACAAAAACGGAAGTAAGGATGTAGTTGAAAACTACAGGCCAGTTTGTTTAACCTCGGTGGTGAGTAAATTATTGGAAGGGCTGCTGAAAGAGAAAATAGTGAGGTTTCTGGAGCCCAAATGATGACTGGATCCGAGGCAGCATGGATTCACCTGAGGCAGGTCTTGTCAAACAAATCTGAATGATTTCTTTGACTGGGTGACCAGGGAGTTTTACCAAGGGAGAGCCCTAGATGTGGTGTAGTTAGATTTTAGTAAAGCCTTTGACACCGCTCTGCACAGGCGACTTACTAACAAACTGAGCATCCTAGGGATGGACCCTAAAGTTACTGCTTGGGTTAGAAACTGGTTGAGTGGGAGGCGACAAAGGGTACAGGTAAACGGAGCTCATTCTGAGGAGAAGGTTAGCAGTAGTGTGCCCCAGGGATCTGTCCTTGGTCTGATTCTTTTTAACATCTTTGTTAGTGATATTGCAGAAGGGCTGTCTGGTAAGGTTTGCCTCTTTGCGGATGATACCAAAATCTGTAATAGAGTAGATACCCAGAAAGGTGTAGATAACATGAGGAGGGATCCAACTAAGCTTGAAGAATGGTCTAGAATTTGGCAGCTGAGATTTAATGTTAAAAAATGCAAAGTCATGCATTTGGGCTGCAGCAATCCAAGGGAGCGATTATAGTATAGGGGGTGAAGTACTCCTGTCCACAAAGAAGAACGGGACTTAGGCATGATTGTGTCTGATAATCTTAAATTAGCTGAACAGGTTAGAAAAGGCGACGGTGGAAGCTAGAGGAATGCTTGGGTGCATAGGGAGAAGAATGGCCAGCAGAAGAAAGGAGGTTTTAGTGCCTCTGTATAGGTCCTTGCTGCGACCTCATTTGGAGTATTGTGTGCAATTCTGGAGATCTCACCTTCAAAAGGATATAAGCAGGTTGGAGTCAGTACAGAGGGTGGCTACTAAAATGGTTAGCTGTCTTCATTATAAAGCATATGAAGACAGACTTAAGGATCGTAATATGTATACTTTAGAGGAAAGGCGGGATAGAGGTGATATGATTGAGACGTTTAACACTAGACGCCCCAAAAGGAATATTACCTAGAAACCCCAAAGTGCGTCAATTGACGCATTATCACGACGACTGCGTTTAGCATGAAATGCAGATGTGAATTAATTTGAGGTTACTTATTTGTTTAATAAGTGCAGTATGTGACATCATTACATGACATCAATGTGTGTTTATTGTTTTGTAATTTCGGAGTAAAACCGTAAACGGTGATTGATGTAAAACCAAAATTTACTCTGTTACACAGGTATGTACAATGTCATGACTTTTGAACACGCCCTAGAATAGGCCGACACTCCAGAACTTTTAGCATATCACTTCCTCCCTGAAATTTTATTCATTTTTTTTTCTACGATTCTATTTACAGAATGCCGAGACCTCGTAAGAAGACAGCAGTGCCAAGATGTGCTGGTGCAAAATCAGTTGATCTGTTGTCAGCTGCGGCTACTGCTTCAATGCAGAAAACGAGAGAACCGCGTCCGCAGTGCATGACAGCAGCACAAGCACTTGCCAAACTGCAAGATATTTTGGAAATTGACAGTGGCTCTGATTCGACTGAATCAGATTCAAATGTTGACCTACATGTTACAGGTTGTGCAGGCATAGAGGATTTGACTGGTTCAGACTACAGCAGAAACACTGATGAAAGTGATGATGCTCATTATCCAATAATCGCTGAAAACAAGAGCAAGATGACAGGGTCAATAGTGGTAGCAAAAGATGGGACTGAATGGAAGATCATGTCGCAAGGTGAAAGCAGTGGCAGATTGCAGGCCCAAAATGTATTCACTGCTAAAAGTGGGTGTTACTGCATATTGTCGTAATATTGAAACACCAGTGGATGCATTTAGATTGATCGTTGACTATGGTTTTGTGAGTCACATTAGGAGCTGCACTGTCACGCTTTGCACTAAATGCAAGCATCCATTTTGCGGACAGTATCTGTCGACAATCTGCGCCAGTTGCGCATAGACTCTAAATGTACAATAGCAAACCGTACATGCTTATCTTGTTCATTCGTTAACTGACATTGACTTTGCAGTTACTTTTACTTTTAGTTAACACTGTTCTTATGTTAGTCGTTGTAAGAAAACTTGTGAAAATCACTCAATTTTCTTGGTTGCGTCAATTGACGTACTTTGGGGCTTCTAGGTATAAATTCATTTTTCTGCTAGGTGGCGCATCTGTCATTAATTTTCAATGCACATATTTGAACATCTTGATCTCGCTAACAAAGTCATGGAACATGACTGACATGGTTCTAGCAGTGGCGCTGGTATACCACTTTGAAGATGCATTTGCGTCAATTGATGCACTTTGGGGCTTCTAGTGTTAAATACCTCTGTGGCATAAATGCACAGGAGGAGAGCCTCTTTCGATTGAAAGCAAGCTGTGCTATGAGGGAACATTAGATGAGGGTGAAAGGGGATAGACTCAGGAGTAATATGCGGAAATATTTCTTTACGGAAGGAATGGTAGATGCATGGAATAGACTCCCAGTGATGGTGGTAGAGATGATGACAGTATCTGATTTAAAAAAAGCATGGGACAAACACAGAGGATCTCTAAAGGGAAAAAGGGGACTGTTGTAGTGGTTCATATGGAAGGGCAGATTAGATAGGCCGTGTGGTCTTTTTCTGTCGTTATGTTTCTATGAATTTTCTAATATTTCTAACTGCTGATATATAATATAGGAATATTTTATACCCAGCAGACCGAAGCGAGTTCACTTGCCCCTCCAATCTATCTAGGCACTAGGCAGTCAATATTAGTTGCTCATCCATAGCCTGAATCTTACAAACAACTTGCTCAGAGAAATTAATAGTTTTTCTATGAAACCTTGCAATAATAAATTAGTTTTTGATACTTATTTATTTTTATTTATTTATTTATTTACAATTTCTTCTATACCGCACTATTCAGCATCAGCGCGGTTTACATGGAACAGAACAATCAGACAGGGTACATAGGTCTGAGTTTACAATTAACAGGAGAACCAAACTTGGATAACAACATGTAACTATTTATACCACAGTGTCATAGGAGAAAAAAAAAACATAGCATGAGATTCAATGGTCAAAGGACCCCTTGCTTGGTGTGGTCGCCTGGCTGACAGGGTGTGTTGGTACCATTGTAAGTAGTTGAGTGGGGATGTGATTCATTGTTCTCCGGGAAGTATTTGAGGAAAAGGAAGTGGTTAAGGGCCTTCCTAAACTGGATTAGGTTAGTGATTGCCCTGATGTTTGTTGGTAAGGAGTTCCAGAATCTTGGGGCGCAAAGTCTGAAGGCCCTGTTTGTGGTTGCCGAGGTGCATCTTGTTAATTCTCTCGGCATCGTTAGCATATTTATCGCTGTGGATGTTCTTGGTCTATTAGGGACTGTTGTTTGGATAAGGTCAGTTAGTGAAGAGGAAGAGAGATTATTGACCGCTTTGAATGTCAGCAGCACTGTCTTGAAGAAGATCCTGGCTTGTATAGGAAGCCAGTGTAACTGCTTTAGAAAGGGCATCACATGGTCTCTCTTAGATGAACCATGAAGAACCCTCGCTGCACTATTCATAGCGAGCTGTAAGGGGTTCAAGGTGGATTGGGGGAGACCTTGTAATACTTCCCTCCAGATGTCCACCAACATAATATCCGCCACAACAGCATCTGGAACTGTAGGGGGTTTCCCAGTGTGATTAATTGCTTTTATTCCTTCTGGAGATCTAGCAAGGGAGGCCTGCATTGGATCAACCAAGGAGGTCTGTTCTCTGGCCAGACTGGGATCCATTAAGGGGGCCAAACGGTCCCCATCCGTTACCGCCAAAAGTGAACCAGGATGTGGAGGAACAGTCCGAGCTATAAGACTTAAAGATGCCCCAGATGACATTAAGGGGTATTTAACTGGATTACCTCCAGAGCCGCTATGGAACCAGGAAGCACAAATACATGTGAATCCAAATGCCCAGAAACAACTTAGGGCATTGATGACAATTTTCCCTCAGGTTTCTTCTTTGCCAGCTTGATCTTTCTCTTCCACCCACCATGGAGCATTTCCTATTGCAATCCTGGGGCCCTCAGGCCCCTAGGTGGCCCCAAAGGGGCATACCCCTTTGGGCACACAACTATGGGCCGCAACCGCAGCCACAAAGAACTATGTAGTCTCTCAAAGTATCCTGGGGTGCCCAAAGATGATGTCAACAGCAGGGCTACCCCGTCCCAGGAAAGCTCTTCCAAAACACAGTGCCGGTTCCTGCAATGCCAGCACAGTAAGGCTCGGCAAACAGAGAGGAATATTTTCTCTATATTTTATGTTTACATACAGTTTGCAGTATATCAACTATAAGTAAATTCTAAGCAGTTAAAAAATAGGCAATAACAGAACATTGATCAAAACTAAAATAAAAATTACATTAACACTTAAAAGGTAAAATAAGATAAAAGGTGAACCAAACAAATGAGGGTAAAAAAAAAAGAATGAAGAATCATACAGACCATCTGAGCTCCCCATCCCCAATGCCAAGACCTGCCCACCCCATCCCCTGATTCATTTGGTTTAAAACTAGGCCTCAGGATCTATGAACTAATGTAGTAAGCTTTTTGAAATAAATGCGTTTCTAGATAAATCATAAAACGTCTTACCAGAAGTTTAAAATTCATCGATGGGAGTTAGTGACTAAAATCAAACAGGCCAATGCAGAAACCCTGTGCTAAAGCCCAGTGCTTAAAACTCTAGAGCAGGGGTCTCCAAACCATGCAGCCGCTTGATGGGGCTGTTATATCATGCATATTGTGCTTGTTTCAGCTGCACAACTTCAAATACACTGGGGGAAGTGCATGCAAATATATCTCATGCATATTCATGTTTCCCCTATGGTTTTGAGTAGTTGCATAGAGAGATGAGGTATTATCCTGAGGCATTTTCTCCTCAGTTAATTATTTAATTTTTTGAGTGCAGTGTTACCCCTAGATTGGTTCCTTATATGAAGAGCTGGGTCTATTAAGTTGGCCTTAAGACAGTATATATTTTTACGTATGGTATTATGAGTCTGAGAGTAGTGTGGTGTTATGCATATTCATTAGGGATATCCTGATAATCTGGCAGGACTCTGGCCTTCCAGGACTGGTTTAGAGACCCCTGCTCTAGGGCATGGTTTCATAATGTGACTTTTAACGCTAACTCTTTGTGCTGAATGCAATATTCAAATTACTAGTGCTCAAAATGTCAGTATTTAAACTGGGAGAGCAAGCCAAACACATGCACACAGAAGTCGGCACAAGTTTGAAATGTTGTCCTGGAGAAACAGGGTGATTTGAGGGGAAGTTTGACAGTTCCCTCAGATGATCTAGGCATCGGAGAAAGCCTCTGATGCCATCAACAAACTGTCAGGGGGGTCCAGTGCTCCCCCCCTGGACACTGACCTCCCGACAGAAACAAAGTCCTCGGTGGCCCAGTGGTCCCAAACCCACCCACCGAATAACAAAAATCCCTGGTGGTCTGGAGGCCCTGAACGCCCCTCCTGGTAACTTTAATCTGGAGCAGGAGCGTTGTCCATGTGCTCCTGCCCGTGCGCTTCCATCTTGAAAAGTGGCAGAGCCTGGACCCACACTGCATCAGGTGATGCACTGGACAGGGTCAGACTGCCATATAGGGCAAAAAATGGCTTATATGGCAGTCTGTCCTGTGCGGTGCATCCCATGATGCACCACACGGGGCCAGGCTCTGACACTTTTCAAGATGGCGGCGCAGTGATGAGAGCTCATGGGCAATGCTCTTGCTCCAGATTAAAGGTACTGGGAGGGAGTGGGGTGTTTGGGGGTCACTGGGCCACCAGGCATTTTTGTTATTAGGTGGGTTGGATCAGGGCTGCTGGGGCACCAGGGAATTTTTTATAGGGTGGGCAGGGATCGGGGCCTCTGGGGATTAGGTTCTTGTGGGGGGGGGGGGGGCTGGTGTCAGGAACACTGGCCCACCAACAGTATTCTGATGGCATTGAGGGCTTTCCCAGTTGCCTGGATCATCTTAAGGTGAAGTGTCAATCTTCTCCTCAGATGATACTTTTGCTCCCAG
Organism: Ichthyophis bannanicus; assembly: GCA_033557465.1. Lineage (NCBI taxonomy): Eukaryota > Metazoa > Chordata > Amphibia > Gymnophiona > Ichthyophiidae > Ichthyophis > Ichthyophis bannanicus. The sequence goes on from CM066034.1 coordinate 168,276,201, forward strand.
CTGGATCTTTATACCTGTCCGAAGGTGACAGGAAGATCCAGCATTAAAAAGAAATGTTTAAAAAACTGCTAAGTTTCAGCGCAGGCTTTTACAATGGGCGCAATTACTTATGCAGCAATTTGCATGCCACGTACGCTGCAGTTTAACGTGTTTGTTGTGGTAGTTTCTGGTGCTAGCTTGCTTTCTACATTGGAGAGCAAGACTAGCACGGGAAAAACAGCAGAAAATGCCGCGCTAAGCTTTTCTGTATCAGTCCGAAAATGAACTAATACTTAAGAATATTTACGGGCATGTTTACTAAAGGTTAATGTATGTTAAGTGCCACTGTGCCCATAGTAATAAAAGAACTGTAGGCACTTAACAACCTTTAGTAAACATGTTCCTTATTCATGACAACAAACAAACAATATTTGTGTTCTTATTTTATTTTTAGAACAAATGTGAAAGGACGTCATAGAGGAATGATCAGGGTCTAGAAGTATTTTATATCAAGATGGCATAAGAACAGTTTTTGAGTTATGTCATAGGCAAATGCTTGGAGGTCTCTTCCTTTTACAGCTTAATCGCCATCTATTTTGATGATGGAGAGTGTGTTTTTTTAAAATAATTTTTCGTAGGAGTGATTTTTTTTTCTTCTGATGGAGTACAAATATCTTATTTATAATGGTTTTGTTTTTAAATTTAGGTAATCCTTGCAAGTGGAGGGAATTTTAGAAAGGATGTCCCAATACAATCTGGGACATCTAGAGCAGAATGTACAGAAAAACACCAGGGACGTCTGTCTCCGGCCAACTTCAGGAACATAGACCTCCCCCATGTAGAAGTCCACAGGCCTGTCCATATAAACATGCCGGCTACAGAATAGTGGGGTGAGGGCGGCTAGCACATACAAGGTTGCATATGGCGACATCCAGCGATGTTGCAAACTGGAAATATGAGCCCCCATTCCCCAGAAGAGTTCATTGTCAACATGAGAATCATATGAGATAGGATTTTACCTCCTCCTCCACACCCTCTGAATGTTTGGCAGGCAAAATGAGCACTTTTCCATTGCCTATTCATGCCTGGAACATTTCTGTAATCGGACAAGGACGTCCAGGTTCCTGGTAACACCCCAGACACGCTTCCACCATGCCCCCATTAACACTTGGATGTCCACACGTTCAGGATGTCCATGAATCCGGCTTTGAAAATGTTCCAAGGATATCTCCGTGCTTTGGAAGTCTCTATGCTTGTTTTCAGACATCCAAAGAACAAGTAGGGCTTGTAAAATAAACCCCTTAAAGACTAAATCCAGCAATGGGGTAGAACAGCTATCGGCATGGTGCAGTGACTTCCTAGTGCCAAGTTTGTATAGTATTTATATGCGAATCTGACATGAAAATGCATCTTTATTTTGTACAGGCACCCTTGAATATTTATCATATTTAATAAATGCATTTCACTATTTCATTATTAAGAGTTTTACTTTATACTAACAGAGCCGATATGGATAGACATTTATGCTAATGAGCACTAAATTAAACTACTAGTGCCTCCTAGAGACATATCCAATAAAACTGTAAAAATGTCTTTTCTTAGCCATAGAAAGTCTGCTTCATGTCTTAACTCATGTCTTTGTATTGTTAACTGTAGAACATTTTTTCTTTTCCTGGAATATGGGACTGAGAATTCCAGGCTCCTTTTTTTTTTTTATTTTTTAATCTGTTTCTGCCTAGAGCATCTGTAGAGCCCTGGACCTTTCACCATGTTTGCTAATTATCTGATAAAAATGCACGCTATATAAGCCAGAAAAGCCTCAAGTTACAAACTTGAAAAAGTAGAGAACCACTTTAACGGTCCTATTGGGTTGTGCATTTCCTTCTAATTTTGAGAAGTGAAAACATCAATGAAAATAGGAGACAACGGCCAAACTTTCTGAAAAAGGAAGAACATTTTTTGCCTGTGCCTTAGGGATATGTTTACTAAAATGCGCAAACAGCGCAGGGTTTACACCGCACTGCGCTGACTGTTAGAACAGGGCAGCATGGTCAAAGTTCCACGCTAATCATTTAGCACGGGCCGGGGTGTGACTGGGTGGGTTAGGGGCAGAGTGTGAGCCTTGACTAATTCTAATTCTAAGATGTTCTTTTATACCGCTACGATCCCAAACTATGTGGTTCAGTGCAGTTTACAGCAAGAGTAAAATCGCATTAAGATCAAAACAAATATTGAAAATTAGGAATCAAATAACCAAGATTTCAAATTCTTACAAAAATGGAAGAAGACCCCTTAATTTTGCAAAGGCAATTTAGCACAGAGTTCAGCTGCCTTATAAGGAATGGTAAATGTAAATCTTATCTTTGAACTAACATCTCTGCATGATGGGAATAAAAGGGCACAAGAAGACTGTAAACGTTTTGATTTAGCTGCTAATAGTGGAAGTAGTAATAAAGAAAACCCGTGTAGGAACAGGATCATAAAAAAATGATACAAAACTGTATAAAACTTAAAGTAAACCCGTTTAGAGATCTTGAGCCAGTGCACCTCACAAAATAAAGGCATCATCGCTGCATACCTAGAGACTCCAAGAATAAGTCGGCAGCGGTATTTTTGCATAATTGTAACTACTGCATCTGCTGTTTCAAGCAATTTATAAATAATATATTACTATAATCTAAATATGCAAGAACAGTGCTTTGCAATAAAAGTCAAAAATGATTAGAGGAAAAATAGGGTTTAAGTCCACACAGTTGACGCATGCGAAAGAATGATTTAGAGGCCACGGAGCTAATATGAGTCTCAAAAGATAGATTTATATCTATCAAAACCCCAAGAACCCAGAGTACCAGCTCAACACAAAGATTTTGATGGCACATCGTGGTAGCGGGGGCATCAGTGGTGCATGATAATCATGATTGCTGCCCTCCTCAATGGGTGATGGTAAGTCCACCCTCATTAGATGTGCTTGCTGGTGATATGGTGAGCTGTGTTTTTTCCAATTGTATGCCAGGCATGCCCCCAACAGTTAGTGTGTGTCTGTACCACCCCCTACACTAATGTTTGGCACTTACCATGAACTAACATAGCACATTTTGGTAAACATGCCCCTTAGTGCAAACTGCGAGTATATTTTTCACCTGCAGGTAGTTCTGTTTTGATTACAAGTTTAAAAGATTTATTGCCCCAGGAAAAAATAGCTGCAGAGATTTACAACTACTTTCTCTGTGGTTATGTTTTTCTGACCAAAGCACATGTAGTTTTAAATAAACAAAAGCATGCATTTTGTTGGCTCCCATGGCCAAACGCCACCCATGGGACTACTTCCAAACTATTTGTATTAAATTGAAGAAAAAAAAATGCATAATCTTACTTGCGTAGAGGGTAGGTAATTATGAAACAGCCCATTTCTTTTGAGAAAATGTTTTACCTGTGGAAATGACTTTGAGAATTGTCTTCTTTATATCTCACTCAAGTGCAGTGTTAGGGTTTCCGGAGTCCCCCCAAAACATTTAAATTGGTGTACCCTTGTGTCCAGCACCTTATCCCTCCTTCCCTATCACCTGTCCCGCCATGCCTACTGCTGCCACCTACCTCGGCCAGGCTGCTGGAAGAAATCGGTGCAATGACTGGGTCTTCCAGCACAGGCCATACTACCACGTCCTGCCCCCTCCACGATTTCCTATAAGAGGAGATGGGACCTAGCAGCAGTTGAGCACAGGCTTTGCACTGCTACAATAAGCAAGTTACGTGTGCCTGGCACCCCTAACCTTGCTTACCATATTGTACCAGCCTTGACCTCTCTCATTGTTACCGAAGATCGGATGAATAGGAATTTGAAAGCACTATTGCTGTAAGTGCAGTTGAGATTGGCATGGGCACTATATAAGCACAACACATGGGTGGGAATTTTGACAGCCTGTGATGTTTGCAATGTATGCAGGACCTACATGACTGCTGCCACTTTACAAAGGGAAATCACATGCTTCACGCACTAAACGCAGCTATTTGTGTAGGTCCGTATACACATGCTATTTTCCTGCCCTGGCCTAAACACACCCCTGAGAAGGCCTTTCTTTAACCTTAGCTAGATGCCTGCGCTCTATGGAAATGCGTGAATATTTTAAGCCAGACAAAAGTGGCTGGATAATTTTAAACCAAAGCATTTTACCTAGGTAAATTGCTTAGAAAGGATCCTCCCCATATTTTCCTATTTGATGTTTCCTACGTGTAATTATTTGGAGGTTATAAAAGGCTATAGTGAAAATATCAATCACACGGAATAGCCTGTATCAGGGCACCAATAACAAAAGCAAGTGATGCTGAGCATGTAATGATAGAGCACCGTATCCAGAAAAAAGCGTCTTCCTGATTCCCAGGGCCAAAATAATAATCTGTCAGTGGGCTGGAATGACCTTTACTGGCCAGTCCTAGTAACACATGACTTGGGCACCTGAAATATGCAAACAGACAACTACAGCAAAATGCACCGATCTTGCAATGATCAGAATAGTGTAAGCTGTACATTTCCTAAATAGTACAGTCACTTAGGGTTGCCAACTGGCCGGTTTTCAGCCGGCCTGGCCGGTTTTTCCACGGCCAGGCCGGCTGCCGGCGCAGAGGCAAAACCGGCCCTTTAAAAGCCGGTTTTTTTGCTCTGGCCGCAAGATCGGCAGCGGCCTGAGCAAAAAAAACGGCTTTTCTCCGCTTCAGAGGGAGCCGGGGAAGCCCGCGCGAGGCCCCGGCTCCCTCTGAACAGCCACCAGCGTGAAGAGCCTTTACCTTCACGCTGGCGGCTGTTCCTGTGAAGCCGCGAATGCTGGGAAAGGTTAAAGGTTGCCCTTTAACCTTTCCCAGCATTCGCGGCTTCACAGGAACAGACGCCAGCGTGAAGGTAAAGGCTCTTCACGTTGGTGGCTGTTCAGAGGGAGCCGGGGCCTCGCGCGGGCTTCCCCGGCTCCCTCTGAAGCCTCAGACAGCCGCGATGCTGGTCCGGGGGGGGGGGGGGCAAGGACTGCATGGGCTGTGATGGGGGGACCTGGCCTGGAAAAGGGCGAAGGGGGGGGGGGGACGGGGACGGGAAAAGGGCTAAGGGGGGGGGGGAAGTGGACTGTAAAAAGGCTAAGGGGGGGGGGACTTGGACTTGGACTGGAAAAGGGCTAAGGGGGGGGGACTTGGACTGGAAAAGGGCTAAGGGGGGGACTTGGACTGGAAAAGGGCTAAAGGGGGGGACTTGGACTGGAAAAGGGCTAAGGGGGGGGACTTGGACTGGAAAAGGGCTAAAGGGGGGGACTTGGACTGGAAAAGGGCTAAGGGGGGGGGACGTGGACTGGAAAAGGGCGACAGGGGGGGACTTGGCCAGGAAAAGGGCTAAGGGGTGGGGGGACTTGGACTGGAAAAGGGCTAAAGGGGGGGACCTGGACTGTAAAAGGGCTAAGGGGGGGGGGACGTGGACTGGAAATGGGTTGTGATGGGGGTGGAGGGGACCTGGACCAGAAAAGGGCTATGGGGGGGGGGACCTTGGACTGCAAATGGGCTGTGATGGGGGGGGGGGACCTGGACTGTAAAAGGGTTATGGGGGTGGGGACATGGACTGGAACTGGGTGGTGAGGGGGTGGAGGGGACCTGGACTGGAAAAGGGCTATGGGGCGGGGAACTTGGACTGGAAATGGGCTATGGTGGAGGAAGGGGGATCTTGGACTGGAAATAGGCTGTGATTAGGGGGCTAGGACTGCAAATGGGCTGTGATGGTGCGGGGGGACTCGGACTGCAAATGGGCTGTGATGGTGCGGGGGGACTCGGACTGCAAATGGGATGTGATGGTGGGGGGGCCTAGGACTGGAAATAGGCTGTGATGGGGGACTTGGACTGGAAATGGGCTGTGATTGGGGGGGGGGGAGCTAGGACTGGAAATGGCCTGTGATGTGAGGGCTAGCACTGGAAATGGGCTGATGAAGAGCTGGAATAGGACTGGAAATGGGCTGATGTGGGGCATGGGAGAATGGGACTAGAAGGGAGTGGATGCTGGGTGGGTCTAGAACTATAAGGGAACTGATTTGGGGGGAGGACTAGAATGGATGGGGAATGAGAATAGAGAGGGAAAAAAATATTTTGTGTGGAAGAAAAGTCTATGATGGGCCGGTATTGGGAGAGTAAGAGGGGCTTGAGAATGGAAGGGTGAAATTTAAACGGATGATAAAGGAATAAGGAAAGAATTGGGGGAAAGAGCAAAAGGGAAACAATCAGTATGTTAAAGCAGAAATAGAGAGAATGGAAAACATCTGAAAGAGAAGAAAGGACAAATGGATAGCTCGCAGAAGACACGAAGAAACCAGAAGAAAGTGACTGGAGCAATTGCAACTGAAAAATAAAACGCCCAAACAGAAGGTAGAAAAATACTTTTTATTTTGAATTTATTAACTGGAATATGTCTGGTCTGGGAAGTGTGTATTGCTAACATCTTTGCGTTTTTGTTTAGTGCAAGAGGAAATTACTTTATAGTTTTATTTCTCCAGTGTTGTACATTTCATGTTTGGATTTTGGGGTTCCCAGTTTAATTATTATCTGACCAAGGAAGTTAGCCTACACGTATCCTCGGTAATTTTTGTGGGTGGGGCTGGGGGCGGGGCAGGGGTGGGACTAGGGGCGGAGAATGGGTGGAGCATGGCGAGCCACAGGTGTCGGGTTTTTCTTGGTGAAAAAGTTGGCAACCCTACAGTCACTTGAACTCAACAGAAAGAGAGGAATCATTTTAGAGGGCTCTAGCTTGTTATATGAAAGGATAGGACTAGCAGACTGTGATTTTAGAAACTCTTTGGTAAAATGAGCTTTTAAAAAATATGTTCCAATGTAGTGGTACAATAATAGGAATCTGCCTTCCAAGGTTAATTTAGGAATAATCAGAGTGACGTTATAGTGATGTCATTGGGGAAATTGCTTTCATGCATTAAATTGAAGAACAAGGTTCTTTTGTTACAGCATCTCCTAAAGGGTTAATTTTCAAAAGATATTCATGGGTAAACAGTGATAACAAGGTTTGAATTAGACAAGCACTCCTTGTGGCCTTGGGCGAGTCATTTTACCCTTGGGTGCAAACATAGATTATAAATTGGACTTGATTGTAACTTCCCTTGAACTGCTATTGGAAAGGTGTGGGTTAAATAATAAATGACTTTGCGCCTGCAAAGTGTGCAGAGAAATGTTATAGGAAGTCTTCCTTTGAAAATTTGCTTGCAGACTCATGGGTGGGCTTATGAGCTAAGAGGGAGGCTGAAAACACCCCTCCCTAATGTAAAAACGAAGCACTGAGTTTTATGAGGTAAATACCTGAACATACGTAACTTGGTAAAAATGTTGTACTTTTGGCTATCTGATAATGTCAATTAATTTCTGAGAACTGAAAGATAAAGCTGGCTGAATCGTTGCCTTGCAAAGAGCCAGAAATATATTCTCCTTTTTTCATAAGTCAAATGAAATAAAGCTTGAAAGGGCATTTTAAACTGAGAAATCACTGAGCTGGGGTGAAGAAAGATTAGCTGCAGTGGTCACTTGTTTGAATAATGTCTTTAAACTCCTCCCCAGTTCAGATGAGTTTTTACTAGGCACTCAAGATAAGTAATATGTGATGTGAGAGAGTAAATTATAAATCAACTTGCCGAACAGGGAAAATAAATTTAATATACTTTGAAGAGCTCTGTTAGCAAAGGGTGAAGAGCCCTGCCATTCTCATAAAGGACCATTAGAGCGTGTCACCTGTGTTCATGAAATTTAACTGCTTCCTAGTGCGGTTGCTGTGTTTTCTGATCCAGAAGGGAGCACAGACGAAGAGATGTGGCGAGGATGGGCCTCTTTCCTTCACTGATACAACATCATTAACAAAAATCACTTCAAGCAAGTTCACATGGGCAGCTAAAGGCCTTCTTTCATAAACAGAAAAGATCAGCATAGTTTTCTTGCTATGCAAACAAAAATTATAGTCTACAAAATGGGCTTGCTTTTTTGTTTTTAAAGTAGACCATGAAATGCATGTGCAGTCACAGAAGATTAGCTGTGTTAACCTGGAATAAATCGGTTTTTATCCCTTCATTTGTAGTGGACACATAACCAGACTTTATATCCAAAGACACTGAAGGGTTATCATCAAGATTCCAAATTGGATGCCAAATAACAAGCTTATATTGTTCCCGAAAATATATTACAATTTTATCTGCTTGTACTCTTCAATAAAACATTAGTATCTCAGCATTTTTATTTAACAATAGGCAACCTTAGGCCAGTAATTATGCAACAATTATAATCATAAAAATTGTCCCCTGCTGCTCACCAAGAAACAAGAATATATTAAACCACCACTAACTATCTAAAAAGGCAAGCAACAAAACTACGCTCATTTTTAATGCCATTGCAATGCACCATGGGTAGCTAATAATTCACCCTCTAATTAGTACCCCTTCTGCTGCTGTTGGCGCAAGGACAGACAAAGAGGAATCCACTTCATTACAAACTTGCCTTGGTAATCTTTAAATGTCTTTCTTCTCTGCGGGTTGAATGCTCATAGAAGGGGCAAATAGAATGCTCAATTAAAGAAGGTTTGCTGGTATTACCAGTCTGACCATGCATTCTTAGCATAATGAGTATGCGGAACAATCAGAAACTGATCTTTAGTATGCAGCTTTCTTTGACCTCTTGTTATCCATTGCGCCCTGATTTCTTCCATTAGGCTCTAGGATGATACAAAGGAACGAAAAAAGGACTGAAGACTGCAGAGAAATTCACGGTGTGCTCCCAAATGCTAAATAGCTGCTAAGTAAGCCTTTGATAAATTTAAACAAGATGGGCCACTATCTGCAAAGGACAATGAGGTTAACAATGTGCAGTGAGCATATCCTTTATTACTTGAGAAATAAAATAATTACTTTTAATGGAGGAGGAACCCAGTGGTTAGAGCAGCATGTTGAGAATCAGAGTCGCTAGAGTTCACATCCTACATCTCCCACTGGTACTGCTTGTGACTTTGTGCAAGCCACTTCAAACTCCACTGCTTCAAGCACAAACTTATAGGACGATGTAATAAACTCCATTAAGTGCAGTGGTTTACTTCCTGTTTAGCAGATTTTTGCACGTTATGATTATTTCCGATGAAGCAAGGACAGTAGCGCGCAAAAAATTTACTGCTGAACTGGGGGAGCCATTTTCTCTGTTGCATGCCACTGGAAAGATCATCTGTGTGCCTGCCGGCCTTGCTGCGGTTACCACTGCTCTCTCTTGGGGGCCTATAAAAGCTGGGGCCGGTGAGTTGTTTGGAGCCATTTTCTCTGCTGCCTACTGCTGGAAAGATCATCTCTGTGCCTGCCGGCCTTGCCGCGGTTACCACTGCTCTCTCTTGGGGGCCTATAAAAGCTGGGACAGGTGAGTTGTTTGGAGCCATTTTCTCTGCTGCCTGCTGCTGGAAAGATCATCTGTGTGCCGGCCTGCAGTCCGGCATTGCCTGTGTTACCACTGCTCTTCCTTGGGCTCTACTTGATCCAGATGATTTTCGCACCATTTACCAAGCCCTGATCATTCCCCATTTCGATTATGCGAACTCCATACTACAAGGGCTCCCCCAATCCACCTTGAGCCCCCTGCAAATTGCTATGAACAGTGCAGCGCGGGTACTCTTTGGGGCTTCCAGGAGAGACAATGTTACACCCCTCCTGAAACAGTTACACTGGCTCCCCATCCAAGCCAGAATCAGTTTTAAGACCTTGCTGATGACCTTCAAAGCTGGCAAGGGGCTCTCCTCCTCCTCCTCACTATCTGAACTCATTCAACCACTTGCACCTAACAGACCAAGAAGAACCGCAGAGTCCAACATGCTAACAATCCCAAAAGCAATGATAAGTTGCACCAAAACAACAGCTAACAGAGCTTTCAAACTCTGCGCCCCAAGACTATGGAATACCCTACCGGCACAGATCAGGGCAATCCCCAACGTGAGTCAGTTCAGGAAGGCCCTTAAACATTTCCTCTTCATCAAATATCTCACTGACAACACCGACCCTCAGTCCCACTTGAATAGCGAGTGCCTCAGCAATTGTAGTAGTCAACCAGGCATGACCTCGCATCAGGTGTCCCCAACAATGTAAAACAACTAACAAGATCCTTTTCTCACTACACTTCTTATGTATATTGTTCACCCTGTTATCCAAGTTCCATATCCTTGTTAATTGTAATGACCAGACATATGCAATTTGTCGGATGTTTTTGTTCTATGTAAACCACGCTGATGTCAAATAGTGCGGTATATAAGAAATGTTAATAAATAAATAAAATAAAATAAAAGCTGGGATTCTCTTAGGTGCATGACTGGGGGCATGCACTAAGGGGCGTGCAACAAGGGGAATACTCAATAATCACCAGTATTCTCCTTTCTATGGAGTAGGGCATGATAAGGAAGTTTTTCCTATTATATGATGCCGGGGAAAAGAAAAGCTAAAGGCGGCAAGGCGCCCATAGGATGTGGACCTCTGGATAAACATTTGGTAGCAAAGACAGATGATAACACCAATGGCAACACTCTCTTTTGTATATCGGGTGAGGGAGTAACTTCAAGCTCCCCGGAGTGGACTACACCCCCTCCTCCTCCTGAATGTTATTGCAGGAAGGTTCTCAGGGGGGAGGCACACAATCTTCTTTTGCTTTATTAGCTCCCAGTGACTTGATTCCTTGCCCTAAACCTGTATAATATAGAGTTCCTGCGTCTGTGGCTGTCTCTATGCAAGACATATGGCAGGTGGTGTCACGCACTGAGGCCTTTCTTACAACTGTAATTCCTGAACTTTGTACTTTCTCCCAGGAGGCTACTGCTAAGTTCCAGCAGGTGGACATCATTTTGGGGACTATAGGGAAAAAGTTGTCCAATTTGGGTGTTCAGGTGGCCTCTTTGAGTTCAGTAGGTATGTCCTCTATTAAGGACAGTCAAGAAAACCCAGGAGCTTCTGGGTCGCCAGGAGTCAGGACTGACTCGAAGGCACACATTGCATTGCATTGCTGGCTCATTATAAATTGGAAAATATGTCTTGTAGTAAGAAACTTTGGTTTGTCAATTTTCCAAAAACACATTTGTTGTCACCTGATATTTTGTTAAAGAAATACTTTAAAGAAATATTGCTTTTGACTAATGCTGATGTGATAGGTATTTCCAGGATGTATTATATTCCTGATCGGATAGTGCAGACTTCCTCGGGGCAGGAGGGGGAGGGAATTCTGGTATCTAAGCCAGCGTTCAGCCTCTCTGCCTTCCTCAAGGATTCGCAAGATATTATTAATACAAGGGCTACTTTGGTTGTTACCTTTATAAAAGATGGTGATAAAATATATCAGTATTGTGGAGTTATTTTTGACATAAGCCACTTTTTGTGGCGGTAAACTTCAATTGTTTCCTGATGTCTCCAAAGCTACCCAAGTGAGAAGGAGAACTTTTTTGTCTCTTAAACCTCAGGTGTTGGGGTTATCCGGCACCTTTTATTTACATTTTCTCTACAAATGTCTAGTTACATTGCTGGGTGTGAAATGTGTTTTCCTGGATCCAGCTCACTTGGAGAAGCTTTTGATGAGTAAAGAGTAGCCTCACTTGTAGCTGAGGATGGTTGAGGGGTTTACGATAGCCATATATTTTATATTTGGTATTGATTAGGAGTGATTGTAAATTGCAGCTTATTGTGGGTGTTTTGCTCCTTTTTTTCTTTCTTTTATCGTTATTACCTTTGCTGATGCTCCCATTGATGTGAGCTAATATTCCACTTTCTTTTTGTTGATGTAATTTTGAAGATGTCTATCGTTTTTCTTTGTTTCTATATGGAAGTATTTTCTTCTTTCTTGTGTTTGATGTGTACATTTATTAAACATCAATAAATACACTGCTAAACTGGAAGCCAATCACTATGCTAATCTTGGTGCGATTAGCATGGAAATGCATCCTAAAGAGCTGTATATTGAATTACTTCTTATACAATAAACTGCACTAAAAATGAGCAGTTTCCCTGAAAGCACTGAAACTTTACTTCTTGACCTGAAGTAAAATTGTACCTTCCCAATCACTTCAACAGAGACATGAAATCTCCAAGTTGAGGACCTTTGGAAATGAGATCCCCGTTTGGAGGATCCCTAGATCACCCAACCTAGTGGTCCCAAACTTGTCCTGGGGGCTCCCCAGCTAGTTGGTTTTCCAGGATATCCACAATGAATATGCAGGAGGTAGATTTGCATGCAGTGGAGGCGGTGTATGCAAATCTCTCTCATTTCTCAGGAGAGGTTTGGGAACCACTGACTCAACTCAAGGCCTCTAGTACCCATAGCATCCTTCAGTGAAGACCGAAACAACAAGTTTGTTTGTCTCTCTGCTATGGTTTTGTTCTCCCTTAGTGCACCCTTCTGTCATCTAATGGTCCAACTGACTCCCTCACAGGGTTTTTTGCTTCAGAGGTACCTCAAAAATCTTTTATAAGTTTTTGCTTTCATGGCAATTTTCTTTTTAAATTCACTCTTGCCTGCCATATCAATATTTTGTATCTAACTAACCAGTGCTTATGCTGTTTCCTGTTCATCATTCAGATCCTTTTTCCATCTCTCTCACCTCACCTTTAAACCATCTCAGCAGTTGTTTGGTCTTCCTTCCATTTTTTTAAAGTGTGAAATACAACTAATCTGGACTTCCCAAGATGATATTTTTAGACAATGGCCAAGCCTGATGTAAACTCTTAACCTTTGCAGGTGCTCCTTTTAGCTTTTTTCTTAACCATTTTCTCATTTTACCATAGTTTCTCTTTTGAAATTTAAATGCTAGCTCTGTAGATTTCCTTGCTGTTCTCTCACCATTTATTAAATCAAATTTGATCATGTTTATGATCACTATTGCCAAGTGGTCTCAACACATATCCTGTGTTGCACTAAAGATTAGGTCCAAAATAGCTTCCCCTTTTGCCGGTTCTCATTTATTTCATCTAGAATCTTTATCTCCCTAGCATGTCCTGATGTGGCATTCACCCAGTTGATACTTGGATAATTGAAACTGCCAATTATTACTGTGTTGCCAATTTTGTTAGCTTCCCTAATTTCTGTTATCATTTTATCATCTGTCCATTCATTCAAGCTAGGTGAACAGTAGTACATCCCCACTGCTATTCTCTTCCTCTTCCTCTACTCACATTGAATTTCTATCCATAAAGATTCTAAGTGCATTTTGTTTCTTGCAAAATTTCATTCTGCTTGATTCAATGCCCTCTTTAACATATAATACCATCCCTCCGCCAATTTGATTTACCTTATGATTGCAATATAATTTGTACCCTTGTATCACAGTGTCCCATTGGTTATCCTCCTTCCATCAAGTCTCTGAGATAACAATTATATCTATCTATTATATCTCAACATTGTGTCTGCCTGTCAGCGCTTTCATCATTACCTCTATGGCCAAGATATAATTACAATAAAAACTGAGCAAAAATCTCTACTAGCAAACTTCAATAAAACCCTATTTTGTGCACCCAAGTGATTTCAGAGTAAATTGATGATGTTGCTACATTAGAACCTCAATGTTATTTATAAACAGAACCACTGCAGATGGCTATCAGCAGCCCACTGCCAGTACAGAACACCTCAAGGTTTGTTGAATGCAACAAGAACAAACTGACATTACACAAATCAACCAGGCAGATTATGTTATAGACTAGAGGCTACATCAGATCATACATCACACTGTAAGAGATAATACCTTGTAAGTACTGAAGTCTGTAGTCCTGAATCGATGGCTGGTTTATGCAAACAATGTGTTGTGGTTTGTACTTTTGTACTGAGAAGATAATCAGTGAAGATTAGAGACATAATGTGACGTCACTGGATGGTTCCAAAACGTCCATAATATTTTCCCTGCTGGTCCTAGATTTGCCTTCCTTAGAGCAAGAAATTTGCAGGATTATTTGGTACATGCAGTTAATAATCCGACTGGAAAGGTGAAACAACCAGTGGAAGGAGGGCACTGAATATGTGGAAATGGCATAGTATGCCAGCACACTTTAGAGATTACTTCATTCATACATCCCACATTAAAATATGTTCATTGATTTAAAGCCCCATTCTGATTGCAGCACCATAGGAGTCATTTATGCTGTGATTTATCTATGCAAAAAGAATAATGTTGGCAAAAATGAAAGGAAGATCAAAATGAGGATCATAGAACATTAGTCTGCTCTCTGGCGACTGGTTGAGATGGTGCCTTTGGTCAATCGCTGTTTGGAAGAACAACACGCTTTAGAACGAGTAAAATTCTTTATTACTGAACAATGTACATGAACAGGGAAGAAGTAATTTTTCAAAGTGCTTTGCTCAGCAAAATGAACGAGAGATATAATGTGACAAGCAGGGTACCACTGGGTGTGATGAGTCTACTCTCTCCCAACCTCTGGGTTTTGCATTCAAGGAAACCACTAGGGTCAGATGTCTCTTCCCAACTTTATTCCACTCCAGTCTTTGCAAACACTTCCCAAAGCGTATTTAATAAAACAGGAAACCAAAACCAAAACTTAGGAGTCCTCTTACTCCCTTGGCTAGACCAAAATGGTCTGCAGGCCTGCTTCCCTTCAGCAGGTCCTGCCTTTTATTATACAGATTCTCAGCTACAGGGGTACCAAGCAGCACTAGTCCCAGCACGGCCTCTATGCAGCTTTAGTTCAAAAGAAAAACTGATAATCCTGGTTCGGGTTTCAGTCTGCAGCATAAAACAGTTAGCAGCTTTAACACTGATTTATCTTTCAGATTAGGTTTCAAAACACCTTCATGAAACAGTTCCCAGGACGAAGGACTGCATCACCCACTCTTTGGTTGCCTCATAACGGATCTCCCCAAATAGTATCCTTCCCTCACTGAGTGACAATGTCTGCTACACATTCCATTTCCTTGCAAACAAAGCAGTCTACCCACAGAGGTCAGGCTCCTGCCGTTCCACGTCCATGGCAGTTTCCTCCTCTTCTGCTGGTAACCTCTCTGTCTCCTCCCCATTGTTTCCTGGTTCCTTTTGGCAGACTCACTTCCTGAGTAGGGAAAGGACATCCCCCTCCCTTCTCTGGCCTCTAATGAATACTTAATGTGGTGCCGGGAAATTCAGCCTCTTCCTCTTTACTGAGGTGTGAGCTTGCCCTGAGCCTGTCTTTCCTGGCTGAATCTACAGGGCTATCCTGCCCCCAGCCCTTAAGGGGATCTGCACCTATTTCTTAGTGTTCTGGCTGCCTCCGTTATATTTCTCTCACCTGGGTCAGCCCAAGGGACAGGGACAATCCAACTGGCTTCACCCTATCCACAGCTCTAATTTCACCTTTTGTAAGATGAAAATTATTTGGAGGTCTTTCTTAATGGGAAATGGATATTGTGAGTATTAAACTTTTTTTGTTTTTGCAGGTAATCCTTCTTTAAAATAGCATATTAATCATCTATAGAAGTTTGTAAAATAATGAATGTAGTGGAATGGGTAAACACAGATTTGGTTGGTTGTTTATTCCTCCAAAAAGTAGAAAGACTAGGGGATATGCAACGAAGCTACAATGTGGCACATTTAAGACTAATTGGAGAAAATACTTTTTCACTCAATGCAAAATCAAACTCTGAAATTTGATACCAGATGATGTAGTAAATGTTTTAGTGTAGCTGGATTTAAAAGAGGTTTGGACAAGCTCCTGGAGGAAAAGTCAATGAACCATTATTTAAAGTGGGCTGAAGAAATCCAGTGCTTACCCCTGGGATAAGCAGCTTGGAATTTGTGCACCTTCTTAGGAGCCTGACAGGTACTTGTTACTTGGATTGGCTGCAGTTGGAAACAGGATACTGGGTTTGATGGACCCGTGGTCTGACCCATTATGGTATAATTTATGTTCTTATGCTGTAAAATAGCTTTATTTAGAACATCAACTATATATGGTGGAAAAGATTTTTAGAAATTGATCAAGTTTCTCACTGCATTTATTTTGAAGATAATATTTAAACATTTTTGACAATTTTGTTGATGTAATGCTGGGGAAATGACTGGTACTGCTATAACACTTTTTTTTTTCTTTTTTTAATTCATGCTATTTATTTATTTTTATTTCTTTATTTATACTTATCAACTGCACTGTTTGAACCCTGCCACACAGTGTATAAAAACAAATACAATGCTTATAATTAGCCCCAAAACAACAACCCCCAACCCATACTCAATGTTCACCTCCCCAGAAGCCTCCTGAAAAAAACATAATACCAGAAAGTAAGTCCCCCACTGACCCTCATCCTCCTTGTTCCCTTAATGCTTTTTGAAACAAAATGGTCTTCACTGCCTTGTGGAAGAGCCTATAGTTACCAAGCTTTGCAGAGAAATAGCACACATGTGGAGAGAGCCTTATTATGGTGCTGAGCCTTATGCATAACCTTAACAGAAAGCACTCAAACAAGCAAACTCCCTAGGAATCCAGTGTGCAGCTAGGGACACACTGAAACAACTTAGAATCTAAGTACTCAGAAGCCATCCCATGCAGGGCTTTGAAGACCAGAAGGTGGATCTTAAATTCAGACCGAAAGTATACAGGGAGTCAATGAAGCTGGCACAGTACTGGGAAGATGTAGTCAAATGTCCTAAGTCTTCTGGGAGTCCAGTAGGACATCCAAGTCATGACATATCTGAATGGTCCAAGAATCTGGATATGAAAGGGGAACATCAAGGACACTCTCCCCTGTCAACAAGACTCTGGCCTTAGCAATGTTAGGTTGAAGGCTGTGATGATGAGAGCTGCCAGGAACAGATAGAAATAGAAGAAAACAATGTTTGTGCCTTTAAAATGAGTGACAGACCAGCTTTGCACAGAGTTTGCAAGGCAAGCTTGAGAAAAAAAATCCTGTCTCTGCTGAGGCTAAGCCACACCCAAGCTCTGACGTGGGGGCAGGCTTGGGCAGTGATTGTAAACATCTGTGCAGAAGCAAGGGCGTGGCAAGCAAGAAACAGTTTTTAAAACCCGAGTCAGACCAGAGAAGGGAGATTCAGTTCCAGATCCAGAAGGAGATCCAGGGAGAGATTCAGTTCCAGATTCAGGAGGAGGAGGAGGAGAGAGGATCCCAGGAGAGATTCCAGGAGGGAGTCCAGGAGAGAAGGAGTAGAGAAAGGCATAGGAGCTCTGACTTCCAGCTGCTGGATGAAGCCAGTAAGAAGGGAAGCAGTTTGTGCCTGAGAAACACTCCCAAGCTTGAAGCTAGCAGACGTAAAGCTGGAAAGCTTCCAGACAAGGTGGAACAGGTTGCAGTATCTAGTGTGCAAGAGCCACTGCTGAGAACTTCAACTGCTAGAAGGTGGGTGGATACATTTGGCTGTGGAAAGAGCCGAAGCCCAGCTGGGAGCAGAGAAGCTGAAGCAAGCACACTAAAAACGTTAAGGCAAGTGTTTCCAGGGAGAAAAACTTACTCTCCCAACATAATTAATCCTTACCAGAAAGAACAACTGTGGAGTGAGTTTCAGAAGTTTTTACAAGACAGGAAGTCTGAAGAAGCTTTTGAAACCACAGAAAGGAATAAGCATTCTGTAACCCCAGAGGATATGCAGATTGATTCCTTTGAGCCAGAGTATGACCAGGGGGAATCCCTGATGGATTGCTCTTTTTGTCTGAAAGAAGACTAGAAGCTGGTAAGCAGTGCTAAGAAAGAAAAGTAAAACGCGGTGAAAAGCAATGTGTGCATAACTGTATATGATAAGAGTGTCTTCTGAAGCAAAGAAGATATTTGTTGCTTAAACCAAGAGTTTTGAAAAGTAAAGCATTTGTTAGAAGAAGTTTACCTTTTTGTTGAATGAATACCAGAGAATACGCTGTGCATGCTAATTTGTTTGTTGAGAACAGCTGCCAGTGTTAGAAAGACTTTTGTTCAGCATTCTTTTCCAGTTATCCATGTTTTTCATCTTATGTTTGGAGAAGTATCCTAATGCCTGTGCTCTGAATTTAATGCTTATGGAAATCCCACAAAAATAAATATTCTTGTGCCTTAAACCTACGGTTTCACACTACAATTTTGTCCTTGGATAAGGGTGCCAAACTACCAGCCCCAGAATTCCTCACTGGAGACAAACACAGTAAAGCTTATTTAAGGACATAACAAGGCGGCCCTATACCTGTAAGCCCCAGGGCCCAGGCTAGGGTATCACAAGGCCCAAAAATCAAAACTAACATAAGAGATAGGTAAGGTGCTCTTGCACAACCTTTTCAGTGTCCGCACTGCTCACAGAAAGGGGGATTAAAATTTGGACATAACCCACATAACAGAACCCTTGCTCTAGGGGCCTGGAAAGGGATATCTCACTGTTCAGTTGGACTGCCTGGTCCCTGCCTTCCAGATAGGAACCCTCTAACTCAACTGCAGACAAACAGTTCAACAAATCTTTGTAACAAGCAATTGAAGGCTGCAGAAACATCTAACAATAAAGAAGCTAACTGACCCTTATTGAGCAGCCCATGACATATCTGCAAGAGATTTGCCTCTGTTGAATATGGGGGGCTCAGTCAGCAGAAACCATTACTGGGAGATCTACAAATCTTGGAGGTTGGGTATCTGTGTACAAAAAGGCAAACCATGATCATATCTAGTGGATGTTGAAGGAACTTTCTATCATTGCAATTGTGTGGATTTCTGAATGGCTGAGTAGCCAGCTTCACAAGAACAGCACATGCACAGTTCAAACAAAGAGTCAAGCAAACCTTTCTGCTCCAGTACAACCCCAAGCAGGCAGAGTACAGGTGCTTTAGGGAATGGCAGTGACAACAATCCTGAGTTGGCACACCTATCAGATGTATGGCTTGGAAACCTATACCTCTAGCTGTATCTCTCTCCTTTTCACTATAATGGTGCTCCTTTCTTTCTAGATTTATATAATAACATAGTACACGATGGCAGATTAGTGCGTGTTAATTTTAGGGGTAGGTTTCTATTTTTCCAAACTTTACAAACTACTAGTGGCCAAATTAAGCAGTTTTGCATACTGAATCTAAAGTTATCTTCAGAAGCTGCTTAAAGTGGACCATTGGATGATAGAGGGGTAAAAGGAGCACCAAAAGGGGACAAGGCCATAGAGGAGAGACTGAATGAATTCTTTGCTTCGGTCTTTACTGAAGCAACTGTAGGGAAGTTGCCCATGCCTGAAATGGTATTTAAAGCTGATGCAGCAGAAGAATTGAAAGAAAGATAGATAAACCAGGAAGATGAATTACAACTATTTGATAAACTGAAGAATAGCAAATCACCTGGACTGGATGGTATACATAAAAGGATGTTGAAAGAACTGAAATATGAGCTTGCAAACCTACTAGTACTAATCTGTGAACTATCATTAAAATCCTTCAGTGATACCTGAAGACTGGAAGATGGCCAATATAATGCCATTTTTTAAAACGGGTTCCAGGGATGATCCGGGAAACTACAGACCAGGAAAAATGGTAGAAACCATTATTAAGAACAAAATTTCTGAACATGTATATAGTTTAATGGGAGACAGCCAACATGCCTTTAGCCAAGGAAGGTCTTGACTTACTAATCGGTTATATTTTTTTGAAGGTGTAAATAAACAGGTAGACAAAGGTGGGTCGGTCGATGTATGATTTTCAGAAAGCCTTTGACAAAATCCTTCATAAGAGACTCTTGGCGAAATTAAAAAGTCATGGGATAGGAGGCAGTGTACTATTGTGGATCAGGAACTGGTTAAAAGATAGAAAGCAGAGAGTAGGGCTAAATGGCCAATTTTTCCAATGGAGAAAGGTGAATAGTGGAATACCTCAGGGATCTGTGCTGGGTTCACTGCTTTTTAACATATCTGTAAATGACCTGGAAATGGGAATAACGAGTGAGGTAATCGAATTTGCAGATGACACAAAATTATTCAAAATTGTTAAAAGCCAAGAGGATTGTGAAAAACTGCAAGAGGAACTTAATAAATTGGAAGACTGGACATTCAAATGGAAGATGAACTTTAATGTGGACAAGTGTAAAGTTATGCACCTAGAAAGAACAACCCAAACTATAGTTAAACTATGCAAGGTTTCACATTAGGAACCACCACCCAGGAAAAAGATTTAGACGTCATTGTGGATAACACATTGAAATCCTCTGCCCAGTGTGCAGTGGCGGCCAAGAAAGTAAATAGAATGCTAGGAATCATAAGGAAAGAAATGGATGATAAAACAAAGGATATTATACTGCCTCTGTATTGTTCCATGGTGCGACCGCACCTCGAATATTGTGTGCAATTCTGGTTGAGCCATATCTTAAAAAGGATATAGTGTTATTAGAAAAGGTACAGAGAACAGCCACCAAAATGGTAAAGGGGATGGAGGATACCCCTATGAGGGGAGGCTAAAAAGGTTAGGGCTCTTCAACCTGGAAAACATAGAAACATAGAAACATGATGACAGAAAAAGACCACATGGCCTATCTAGTCTGTCCTTCCATAACAACAACTACAACAGTCCACTTTTTACCTTTAGAGATCCTCTGTGCTGGTCCCATGCTTTTTTGAATTCAGTTACTGTCCTCATCTCTACCACCTCCACTGGGAGACTATTCCACGGATCCACTACTCTTTCCGTAAAGAAATGTTTCCGCATATCACTCCTGAATCTATCTCCCTTCACCCTCATCCCATGTCCTCTCGTAGCAGAACTTGCTTTCAATTGAAAGAGACTCTCTCCCTGAACATTTATGCCACGGAGGTATTTAAACATCTCAATCATATCACCTCTATCCCGCCTTTCCTCTAAGGTGTACATATTAAGATCCTTAAGTCTGTCCTCATATGCTTTATAATGAAGCCCATTAATCATTTTAGTAGCAACCCTCTGCACCGACTCCATCCTGTTCACATCCTTTTGAAGATGCGGTCTCCAGAATTGCACACCATACTCCAAATGAGGTCGCACCAAAGACTTATACAGAGGCATTATCACCTCCTTTTTTCTGCTAGCCATTCCGCTCCGTATGCACCCAAGCATCCTTCTAGCTTTTTCCGTCGCCTTTTCTACCTGTTTAGCTACTTTAAGATCATCAGACACAACCACGCCTAGGTCCTGCTCTTCTTTAGTGGACAAAAGTACTTCACCTCCTATACTGTATTGCTCCCTTGGATTGCTGCAGCCCAAATGTATGACCTTACATTTTTTAACATTAAATCCCAGCTGCCAAATTCTAGACCATTCTTCAAGCTTAGCTAGATCCCTCCTCATGTTATCTACACCTTCCTGGGTGTCTACTCTATTGCAGATTTTGGTATCATCCGCAAAGAGGCAAACCTTACCCGACAGCCTTTCCGCTATATCACTAACAAAGATGTTAAAAAGAATCGGACCAAGGACAGATCCCTGGGGCACACCACTGGTAACATCCTTCTCCTCAGAGTGAGCTCCATTTAATTGTACTCTTTGTCGCCTCCCACCCAACCAATTTCTAACCCAAGCAGTAACTTTAGGGTCCATCCCTAGGGTGCTCAGTTTGTTTATAAGTCGCCTGTGAGGAACAGTGTCAAAGGCTTTACTGAAATCTAAATACACCACATCTAGAGCTCTCCCTCGGTCCAACTCCCTGGTCACCCAGTCAAAGAAATCAATCAGATTTGTCTGACAAGACCTGCCTCTGGTGAATCCATGCTGCCTCGGATCCTGTAATCTGCTGGACTCCAGAAACCTCACTATTTTCTCTTTCAGCAGCGTTTCCAATAATTTACTCACCACCGAAGTTAAACTAACCGGCCTGTAGTTTTCAACCACATCCTTACTTCCGCTTTTGTGTAAAGGCACCAAATGAGCCTCTCTCCAGTCCTTTGGCACCACTACCGACTCCAACGAGGCATTGAAAAGGTCAGTCAGTGGAGTTGCTAGAACATCCTCAAGTTCCCTCAGTATTCTAGGGTGTATCCCATCCGGTCCCATCGCTTTGTCTACTTTAATTTGAGCTAGTTTCTCACGAACACAGTCTTCTGAAAATTGTTCAAGATGTCCCTCGCTTCTGTTCTTATTTGTGGGTATTTTCTGAGGTCCTGCTCCTGGTTCTTCATCTGTGAACATAGAACAAAAATATTTGTTAAGCAATTCCGCTTTATCCTTATCAGCTTCTACATATTCCCCCCCTGCACCTTTGAGTCTGACAATACCACTTTTGCCCTTCCTCTTCTCACTAATATATCTGAAAAATGTCTTATCCCCCCATTTTATTGCATTGGCTATTTCCTCCTCCTTTTGAATCTTTGCCTTCTTGACTACTTTGCTAGCTTCTCTAAGTTTTTCCAAATACAGATGCCTGTCTTCCTCTCTCTGTGATCTCTTGTATTTCATGAAGGCCTCCCTCTTTTTCTTCACTTTTTTAGCTACTTCCTTCGAAAACCATAGCGGTCTCCTGTTCCTTTTGCCTTTATTTACCATTTTAACAAAAAGGTTGGTTGCCTTTAAAATACCCCCTTTCAGTTTTGCCCACTGTTTTTCTACATGACTGAGAGGTGATATGATAAAGGTCTATAAATTAATGAATGGAGTGGGACATAGATCGATGATTTATGCCATCAGAATGTAGAAAGACTATGGGACATGCAATGAAGCTACAGTGTAACCCATATGAGACTAATAAGAGAAAATACTTTTTCACTCAACACTTAATCAAACTTTGGAATTTATTACCGGAGGATGTAGTAAAAGCTGTTAGTGTAGCTAGGTTTAAAAAAGGTTTGGACAAGTTCCTGGAGGAAAGGTTCATAAACCATTATTAAAGGAACCTGGGAAATCTACTGCTTGTCCCAATACAAGCATTGTGGAACCTGTGTCTTCTGGGGAAACTGTTAGGTACGTATGACCTAGATTGGCCACTGTTGGAAACAGGATACTGGGCTTGATGGACCTTGGTCTGACCCAGTATGACATATCTTATGTTCTTATGTTCTTAAATTACAGTTGAAATATGTGGAAATTTAAGTAATATTTATTTGAACATAGAAATAGTCTGAACAATACCCGTAGCTACATAATTGTCTTTTATGCAGTCATTTATGCAGTTAATTTAATGTTATTTAACAAAATCCAACAAAGAAGCTGTATCTTATTTGCTTCTGTTTCGGCTCACATGCTCCCTGCTGATCATCTGACCCTTAATATGATGTTCCCTCCTCATCTGATTGTACACATGAACATCAGCCTCAGTTGTCATTTTTACACACCTTTCTATGGACTGGGTGTGTAATGGCCAGTCTGGAACCACCATGGGCTTGCTCAGAAATGCCTTGATCTCTGCTGTTGTCTTGGGACAGATAAGAGGAGGCTCAGAGACTCTGGAGCTCCAGTCAATAATTGGATGAGAGTAGTTGCCTCAGTGTTGATGGATGGTGTTTTACTGGGTCTTACACTGCTGTCCTAAAGCTGAGTCTTCTCATCTCTTTCACCTCTGTTCTTCAATAGCTTCTCCACTGCATCTCCTCTCTCCTGTTCCTCTTCACTGCACAACATAGCTTGCAGAACAGACTCACTGTAACCATACTAAGCTGACCTTTTCGCTCTAGGCATGACTATCTTCCTTACCTCTTCACACTGTTCTTTCAACAGTTGCAGCTGAAAAAGGAGATGCCTGGGACCTTGTGTCGAATTGTTGTTTATTTTTATATTGAACCAGTTCACTGTGTAAACCCCAACAAAGAAATAAGTAAGATACATTGATAATTAAGGCACAAAAGGCATTAATATGCAATGCAAACACATAAAAACTGTTATCAGAGCACTTACATATTTCAGTAATTTGTATAAATTTGCGTAATTTCCTAGAAGGTAAATAACATATTACACACAATTTAAAGCTAGTTGTTGTTTTACCACATGAAATTGTACCATTTTTACACTAGTGCTTTTTAAAATTGTGACATCTCCAAAATTGACACATCCTAATGGCAGATAACGACGACTATGGTCCATCTAGTCTGCCCAATAAGGTGGCTAGAGTAGGTGTTCCCTCCGTACTATGCATGTCACCCCCTTCCATGTCTTTGTTTAGGGTTGTACCCGATGCTCTCTGTGCAGGTCACCCCTCTCTATTTGTTGAGGTATAAGTAATAGGTTTATTTTGATTTTATCCTCTTGCTATAAAGGGATCCACTGTGTCTGTCCCATGTCATTTTGAATTCCATCACTGTATTTGCAACACCACCTCCATCTGGTTGCTAATCATTTTGGTTGCCTTCCTCTGAACCATTTCAAATCTTTTTGTATCCTTTGTGAGATATGGTCTCCAAAACTGAACACAGTGCTCCAAGTGAGGCCTCACAAACGTATACAGGGGCATTAATATAACCTCCTGTCTGCTGGTTATTCCTCTCTGTATGCAGCCCAGCATCCTTCTG
Organism: Ichthyophis bannanicus; assembly: GCA_033557465.1. Lineage (NCBI taxonomy): Eukaryota > Metazoa > Chordata > Amphibia > Gymnophiona > Ichthyophiidae > Ichthyophis > Ichthyophis bannanicus. The sequence goes on from CM066034.1 coordinate 168,300,580, forward strand.
GCTTTGGCCACTGCCTTGTCGCATTGTTTTGCCACTTTGAGATCCTCAGATACTATCACTCCAAGGTCCTTCTCCTGGTCTTTGCACACCAACCTCTTGCCCCCTGTCGCATACAATTCCCTTGGATTTCTGCTTCCCAAATGCATGGCTCTGCACTTCTTCACATTAAATCTTAACTGCCAAGCATTAGACCATTCTTCCAGTTTTTATAGATCTTATTTATTTATAGATGTTATTTATTTATTACATTCTCTTATATACCACGCTATTCTGCATCAGTGCGGTTTACATTGAACAAACTGAAATTACATTGAACGGGGCATAACAACTTGGAGATAACCATTTTACAGGGAACATGGGCTATGGAGGGTTAAGTGGCTTGCCCAAGACCACAAGGAACACCTGTGGGACTAGAAACCCCAGTCCTTCCTGCCCAAGGTTGCTGTCCTCTAGTGGGATTTGAACCCCCGACCTACCGGCCTGAAGTACCTTGCCCCAACCACTAGGCCACTCCTCCACTTACTCAGAATAGTTCACTGTGTTGCAAATTTTCATGCCATCTGCAAAAAGGCAGACTTTTCCCCTCAGTCGTTCAGCTGTATCACTCGCAAATACTTACATACCACTACTCACCTTCCTTTCTTCCAGGTGATTTCCATTTACCACTACATTCTGTTGACTGTCAGTCAACCAATTTCTGATCCAGTTCACTGCCTTGGGACCCCTCCCAAGACTGCTCAGTTTATTGATAAGCCTCCTATGAGGAACGGTATTAAAGGTTTTGCTGAAATCTAGGTAGATCACTTCCATTGCATGCCCTTGATCTAGTTCTCTGGTCACCCAGTCAAAGAACTCTATCAAATTTGTTTGGCATGGTTGTCCTTTGGTAAAACCATGTTGCCTCAGATCATGCAACCTATTGGTTTTGAGAAAGTCCACTATTCTCTCTTTCAGGTGCACTGCCATTACTTTTCCCTCCACCGAGGTAAGGCTTACCAGCCTATAGTTTGTCACCTCTTCCCTATTACCACTTTTGTGAAGGGGTACCACATCAGTCTTTCTCCAGTCCTGAAGAACCTCTCCTGTCTCCAAGAATTTATTAAAAACATCCTTTAAATACCCTTCTAGAACCTCTCTGAGCTCTTTTAGTATCCTGGTATGTAGCCCATGGCCTTGACCGCTTTCAGTTTTTCAAGCTGTTCAAACACATCTTCTGTGAAAGGTGTGGTATCTACTCCATTCTTCTTTGTGTATTTGTCAATCATATGTGGTCCTTCTCCAGGATTTTCTTTTTGTGAAAACAGAATAGAAGTATTTGTTTAGCATTCTCATGTTTTTCAATGTCACTTTCCATGAATCTGTCCTTGGCACTTTCGAGTCTTGCAATTCCACCTCTGATCTTCCTCTTTTCCCAAATATGCTTGAAAAAAGCTTTGTCTCCAAGCTTCACATCTTTAGCCATCATTTCGTCTGCCTTTGCTTTTTCTATCCCAATTCTTTCTTTGTCTCTTTTAGATTTATCCTGTATTCTTTTCTGTATTCTTCTGTTTGCAATTCAGAATTTTGTAAAAGCTGTGGTTTTTGCCTTTATTTGTGCAGCCACTTCTTTGGAGAACCATATATACCTTTCTTTTTCCTCTTGTTTTTATTTACTTTCCTTACATATTTTATTTATTTTTTTATACCGCGCTCTTCAGAATCAGTGCGGTTTATATGTATACTAAGAGGTACTTTTTATTCCCTTGTCCCCAAAGGGCTCACAGTCTAAGTGTACCTGAGGCAATGGAGGGTTAAGTGGCTTGCCCAAGGCCACAAGGAGTGGCTATGGGACTAGAGACCCCAGTCCCTCCGGCCTGAGGTTGCTTGTCCCCATTTGGAAATTGAACCCCTGGCCTTCCGGCCTGAGGTAACCTGTCCCAACCACTGAGCCACTCCTCCCTCTATATATATCTGTTGCCCCTTTTATTGCCTTTTTTAGTTTAGTTCACTGCAATTCCACTTCCCTTATGCCCTCCCACCATGCCAACTCCTCCTTCAGGCACTTGGCCATTTTACTGGTCAGTGTTTTTGAAGTCTGGGACTTTGAGTTTGCTGTGATTGGACTCTGCCTTGACTTTAACCTCAAACCCCACCATGTAATGATCACTGCTGCTCACATGTTCACTCATCTGGACATTTGATAGTCTGTCTCCATTGTGGGCACTAAATTCAGCATTGAACTTTCCCTAGTCAGTTCCATCACCATTTGTCTGAGCAATGCTTCTTGGAAGGCATCCAAAATATTTTTACTTCTTTCCAGATTTGCAGAAGGAATACTCTAGTCCACATCAGAGTTACCCAATATGAACACTTCTCCATTCATGGCTACCTTTGCAATATCAATGATCAAGTCTCTATCCATTTCTTCTCTTTCAGTTGGAGGCCTGTGGACTACACCAGTATGGATATAGTGCGATCTCCTCTTTCCAACACAATCTGCAGCGCTTCTTGTTTTCCACACGTCCCCTGCATTTCAGCAGCTTTAATATTGCTTTTGACATATAGGGCTACTTCTCCTCCTTTTCTGCCAGGTATGGTTATATCCCATTCATGTGACTCGTTATACCATGTTTCTGTAATGGCCACAATGTGCAAGTCCATTTCCACCAGTAGGGCTTCCAGGTCAGAAACTTTGTTTGCTAGGCTTCGAGCATTTGTTGATTGGCTTGCTTGTATTTTGCAAGGATTTTATTCTACACTCCTCTTCCCATTTGCCATTGATGGATGAGATTTTCCAATGTTATTATGTTTTTGCTGGGAGTGATGTCCTGAACTTATTCTTTTCCATCCTTTTCTCCCTTTCCCTAGTTTAAATGCTTGTCCACGTTTTTACAGAATGCTTCACCTAGAATCCTTTTCCCTGCCACACAGAGATGCAGTCCATCTATTTCCGCAGTTGTCTATATATCTAAATGTTTCTTGTTTACACCACGTTATGAGCCACATATTAAAGTTGGTTGTGATGCAGCCTCTCTTCCCCCTTAGCATGAGCAGGTAGAACTTCTGAGAATGTTATAGTGTTCATAATGGATTTAAGTTTCTCTCCCAGAATCTGGAAGTCCCTTTGTACTGTAGAAATACTATTTCTAGTCCAACTGAGAGCAAAATGTCACGTCAGCAACAGGTCACAGTAGAGGAATGTGATGTGTTCAAGGATAGAACAAAATAAATATTTAACAAGAGGCTTTTATTTACAAACCAATGGATGCTGCCCACCCGACACAGGCCGTGTTTCATTTAATAAAACTTCATCAGGGGTAAAGGGCAACTAAAAACAAAAACATCCAATAAATACATTCAAATCATAAAACATATACTTAAGAAAAAGAATATAAAACAGTTAAAACCATAATAAACATGTCATAGATAAAAATATAAAAATATAAATAACCACTTATACAGTTAAATGAATAAAAAGGAAGAAAGGAAATGTTGGAACGCTATATAAATAAAGGAAACTAAAACCAGAGCAAAACATGCATACCCATATGAGATTGGTGCAACAAATGTGAGCCAAAAGGAGAAGAGGAAGACCGTAAGTGGGCCAATATAAAAACATATCATAGCCATTTAAAATAATAAATATCTAAAAATTACATTAAAAACACTCAATAAATAAATAAATAAATGAATAACGTTGTTAATATGTGCCTCAGCCTGGTGCCTAACAGTGAGGAAACATGCTTGCTAATGTGTCAGCCATGCTGATACAAAAACTAAAACAAATACTTACTAATGAATCTCACATTGGCCAAGGCTACAAAAGACTCTTCTAGGCCATAAACTGAAGCAAAAACCAAAAGGAGCATTGAACATATGGCATCAAAACATAGAAGAATTTAAAACCATCGTATAGTCAAACGCACTTACATGGCATGTCAAGCCTAACTAGGCGGCACAAATGGCAGGCACTGCAAACGTGGCTCCACAGAACCGCTCTAATCGCCACCGGAAAACTGAAAACCAACCATACATACGTGTAAATCTATGAAACAGCAAACAAAACTTGCATAGAAACCACCAAGGGTTACCTACCACGTTATACCACAATGTCTCAAACACTTTCTACAATCGTGCAGAAACTGTGCAGCGTAGGGAAACCACTCGTACTAAAAACGCCGGCGCATGAGCATTTGAGAAAGTAGGCGGAGCCCGACAATGACGTCGACTTGAAAAGAACCCCACAGAGGTGAAATGGAACGGCGATTTCAGATTAAAACAAGAAATAGTGCTAATCTAAACGTAACCCATTCCATACAGTCACCTAAAAACATTCTTATGTGGACAATATATGTGGGATCATAAAAACTAAATAATAAATAATAAATAAGACGCCGTAAATAAACACAAGGGAATCCAACCCGTATGCAGAAAGGGGGAAGGGTTGCTAAACAATAAACTCTACCCACAGGAAGAGAAATATACGCAATAAAAAGTGAAATTGTGCACAATAAAAAGAAAAGGGGGAGGGGGGATAAAAGAAATTGTAATACAGCAATCTGATCAAAAATAAACTAAAAAGTGTCAAACCATCAAATCCCAAAAACAACCCCACGGGACTGTCTAAGATAGAAAAAATGTATACCAACTGACCTCAACTACTACCAAAGATACTACTTCATAAAAAAACCGAAAAATCTTGTTCAAAATTGAGACCATTGGGAGTCATTGAGTCCAACATAAAAATGTATCTCTGTTCTAATTGTAGGATTGTTCTGTTGATGTCGCCACCTCTCCAGTTCATCTTCACCTTCTTGATGACAAAAAACTTGATGTCTGAGATCCTATGCGCTTGTTGAATCCAATGCTCTACTAAAGGTTTTTCTACATTACCTCTCCTTATTGCACTCCTGTGCTCTATAATCCTGGTCCGCACACTATGTAAGGTCTTACCTACATAGAGTTTACTACAGGGGCATTGAATAACATATATGACATGAGATGTCTCACAGTTGGAAAAGTCATTAAGTAAAAATCTTCTCCGAGAAACCGGATGTAAAAATTCTTTAATAGACAAAGCATGCACACACACAGAACAACGACCGCACTGGTAGTGACCCTTAATTTTTGGAACAAATGCACGTTCTGTCAGGGCAGAAGGGACAAGCAGATTCCTCAAATTGACGTTTCGCTTGTGAGCTATCGTGAGAGGTACATCTTCAAAGCCTTCTAAAGATTGAATCAAGTACCACTCTTTCTTTAAAATCCTAACAATATTACGCGAAAATGTGGTGTATAATAGTGGACAAACCATTCCTATATTATCCTTCTGCTGTTTAGGAATAAATAAAGATTCACGATCGGACACCCGTGCCCTAGTATATGCCTCTGCAATGTACTTAGATGGATAATTCCTACCCTGAAATCTATGCTCCATATCGTGGGCATGAAGTTCAAAATCCCTATTCTTGGTGCAAATCCTTTTTGCCCGAAGAAATTGGCCTACTGGTAAATTCCTTTTCACAGCTGGATTGTGAAAGCTGTTGAAGTGTAGAAGTGTATTGCGGTCTGTGGGCTTTCTATAGAGAGATGTAATTAGCCGATTATCCTCAACCTGGATCAGGAGATCCAGATAAGGAATACGTAAAAAATCATATGTGAGCTGAAATCTCAAATTGCTGTCTAACCCATTAACCCAAACATTGAATTGGGACAAGACCTCTTCCGACCCTTTCCACAAAATAAAGACATCATCTATATAACGCACCCATAATGTAATGTTCTCTTTGTATGGATTGTCTTTAATATATTTCTCTTCAAACTCAAACACATAGAGATTGGCGATATCGGGGGCCATGGAGGAGCCCATCGCCACACCCTTGATTTGCTGATAGTACAGCTCCCTGAAACAAAAAAAGTTTTCACAGAGGGCAATCTTGGCCTAACAAAAAATATGTAGGAATCCGTCTATTAGTTTGTCTCCTAGACAAATACTGTTCAAGAATAAGTAAAGCCTCTGCTTGAGGGACATTAGTGTAAAGGGACTCTACATCCATGGTGACTAAAATCACATCGGAATCCAAATTCTGAAAAGTATTCAGGATCTCAATAACATGGGAAGAATCCCTAACATACGACCACATGGATGTAATAAAAGGGCGTAAAAAATGTCTAAAAACTTAGATATGGGCTCTAAAAGGGAACCAATAGCAGCAACGATAGGCCTACCAGGCGGCGAACTAAGGGACTTGTGAATCTTAGGAAGGATATAGATGGTGGGTGTGATTGGTGATGAAACAGTAAGGAAATCTTTTTCTTTCTTCGTTATATATCCTATCTCAAAGGCTGTTTGGACTAAATTATCTATCCTCCTTTTCAAACCTACTGTAGGATCTTCCATTAACCGGACATAAAAGGTGCGATCTTTTAATTGTCTTTCTATTTCATCAATATAGAATTGTTTATTCATCACCACTACAGCCCCATCCTTATCCGCTGGTTTAATAATGATGGTGTTATTTTTTTGTAAAGATGTAATGGCCTCTCTTTCACCCTTAGAAAGATTACTATATGGAGAAGTAAATTTAGTGCATACTTGATGAACTTCTCGTAATACCGTTTTCTCAAAAGCAATAATCAAGGGATCAGTGGGTGCCGGAGGAAACCAAGGGGACTTTCTACTAATAACAGAACCATCTGAAGAACCAGCCGGTTGTGCATTAAAATAATGTTTAATCCTAATCTTACGGAAAAATTTATAGAGATCCAAATTTATCTCAAACTTATCAGGATTCCTAGTAGGGACAAAAGACAGCCCTTTATTGAGCAAGGACACTTCCTCTGCGGACAATTGATAATAAGAAATATTAATGACATTAATGGTGGAAACACACTTCTCTTGTACAGTCAAACCTAATTCCAAAAACCTCTGCCTCGTCCCCGCCCACGTCCCCTCGTTGTGGGGGCTTGATGATATGTGCGATCTTGATGATATTGCTGATGTTGATCGTGAGATCGAGGTGGGCCATGTCCCCTCCCTTGGCCCCATGAAGGGGGATCTGGGTTGTATACTCTGTCCTGTCGAGATTTCTTGGACTGGTCCTGATGCACAGGAGGGGTGAGATCCCGTGACCGTCCCTGACCCCCTCCCTTCCAAAACTTGTCCATGTCGAAAAAAGGGGTTTTCTTTGGTGCATGATCCACCTTCTCAGGTGACTTCTTTGTAGAAAACAAGGAGGATGAAGGATTGAATCCTTCACCAGATGCACTTCTACTCCTCTTCTTCTTGGGCTCAGGGGAAGGAGGTTCAACAGCTATGCTATCCTTCCGATCAAAAGCGGAGGGTCTTTTCTTAATCCAGATTCTATCACTATCCAACTTCTTGCTCCAAAGATAAACATAACCCATTCTATAGTCTTCCTCGTCTCTCTTAAATCTATCTACTTTTTTGTCTTTAATCTCTTTTTTAAAGGATTGAATGTTACGTTCGTAATCACCATGCACCTTATTAAAATTCTTATCTTGATCCTTAAGGTTCCCTAGTTTGATGTCTAAATCACTTTTAAAAAGCTCTGATTTTTTGTTAGCCGTGGATATCAATAAGATCATCAGGTCAAGAGAACATTTATTTAAAATAGCATTCCAACATTTGATAAAACCTTCCTCATTGCGATATAGGCCAGTGCCTGCCATTTGTGCCGCCTAGTTAGGCTTGACATGCCATGTAAGTGCGTTTGACCATACGATGGTTTTAAATTCTTCTATGTTTTGATGCCGTACGTTCAATGCTCCTTTTGGTTTTTGCTTCAGTTTATGGCCTAGAAGAGTCTTTTGTAGCCTTGGCCAATGTGAGATTCGTTAGTAAGTATTTATTTTAGTTTTTGTATCAGCATGACTGACACATTAGCAAGCATGTTTCCTCACTGTTAAGCACCAGGCTGAGGCACATATTAACAACGTTATTCATTTATTTATTTATTTATTGAGTGTTTTTAATGTAATTTTTAGATATTTATTATTTTAAATGGCTATGATATGTTTTTATATTGGCCCACTTATGGTCTTCCTCTTCTCCTTTTGGCTCACATTTGTTGCACCAATCTCATATGGGTATGCATGTTTTGCTCTGGTTTTAGTTTCCTTTATTTATATAGCGTTCCAACATTTCCTTTCTTCCTTTTTATTCATTTAACTGTATAAGTGGTTATTTATATTTTTATATTTTTATCTATGACATGTTTATTATGGTTTTAACTGTTTTATATTCTTTTTTTTAAGTATATGTTTTATGATTTGAATGTATTTATTGGATGTTTTTGTTTTTAGTTGCTCTTTACCCCTGATGAAGTTTTATTAAACGAAACACGGCCTGTGTCGGGTGGGCAGCATCCATTGGTTTGTAAATAAAAGCCTCTTGTTAAATATTTATTTTGTTCTATCCTTGAACACATCACGAAATACTATTTCTAGCCAGGTTATTTGTACCCATGTGAATGATAACATCAATTTTGGAGTGATCACTTTCCACACTGACTATGCTAATAATTTGGTTTGTAATCCTGCTGGCTGAAGAGCCTGAGAGGCATTTGACCATCTTCTGTCCTTTGAACTGTGTTCCCAAGTTAATCCCTCTGATGATGGAATCTCCAAGTAGTAACATTTTCTTGCATTGCAATTTTTAAAAAATAAATTAAGGGGGGCGGAGCCTGATGTCCAGCGGGATGGTCGCATAACGCTGAGGCTCCCGAGAGGCCTACTCAGAATCCTGAATTAACACCGGACATTCTTGAATTTCTGCTCTGATCTTACCGGGGCACATTGGTGAGATGGCGGGGACCAAACCTACGCGCCTGGAATTTGGATCTCCAGCGGCTTCTCACGGCAAACGCTCCAAAACTGAACCCCCGTCCCCGCAGAAGGGGCTGGCTCTACGCGAGGGCCCCGAAATGCAGCAGGAGATCCTCGCAGAGATCAGAGGGGTTAAAGACCTCGTGCAGTCAAATGGGGAAGCACTCCGAGCGCTGCGGGAAGACCTTGGTGTATTGCAAGGCAGGCTAGAGGGGCTCTCCTCGCGTCAGGACAAAATGGAGAGCATATTAGACTCCCATGCGGTCCGGCTGTCCAAACTCGACAAAGTTGAACGTCAGGTGCGGGCCTTGCAGAAAGAAGTGGAAGATGGCAATAATAGAGCGCGCCGCAACAACCTACGACTAGTGGGCATACCGGAGGGAGCGGAATCGGGAGACATGAAGGAGTTTCTATATAAAATCCTCCCTTCTCTGCTCCAAATCACCTTTACCAAAGAATTGGAGATCGATCGCGCTCATCGTGTACCCACAAACATAACGCTCAACAGGAAGACCCCGCGGCCTATCATCTTTCGACTTTTGAGATATCAACATGTGGAGCAAATTCTCAGCGCCTCTCGGGCAAAGGGCCATATGGAGTTTGAGAGCCACAAGATCTCCTTCTATCCTGACTTGGCTAAACCCACGGTTGATCGCCGAAAGCGCTTTCTGGAATTCCGGCCGAGGCTTCAACAATTACAAGCACGCTATGGCCTGATGTACCCGGCCAAGCTCCGAGTCACGCTACACAATCAGACAAGAACATTTGAGGACCCTGATCTACTAGCGGAGTTTTTGGATGCTAAAGAAGCCGACTTGATGCGCTGACTTCCAGAGTGTTCCTACCAGTGTTCTCATATCCGCTGTACCCGCCATTTTGGATTTGCCACGGTTCAGCAAAGAGTCTGTCGAGGGCGGTTTGTTGCCTTATTTTGATGATATTTGTGACCCGACTCCATCTACCCAGAGTAGCTTCGATGAATATCAGAGACAGTGTTAATTATGGACTCTGGTGTTTCTTTTCTTTTTTTTTCATGTCTTTATCCTCCTCTCTAGGGCCTCCTCCCGCAGACATATGGTCGCCATATTCATTGGGGGTTTTGCTTCTTCTCTAAGTTACTTTGGTACATGCTTTTCAATATGGGGTGTATTAGCCAGCATACTCGGTGATTATGTCATTGCTGTACAGATTCTGCTTATGTTGTATGTTTTCAAGCGCCCTTACCTAAAATGTCTATTACCGATTGATGGCACCATGTAAGATTTTATCATTGAACGTAAAAGGCATCAATAACCCGATAAAACGGAAGAAAATCCTGAGCTATCTAAGTCATGAAGCTGCGGACCTGATTTTCCTCCAAGAAACGCATTTAAATTCGAAGGAAACTCTTAAACTCAATGTTAAACCTTACATGGTGGCCGCCTATTCCCCAGCTGTTTCTAAGAAATGTGGGGTTGCCATACTGGTTAGGAAATCTCTGCATGCTACTATTATTACGACTAGCTCAGATACAGCAGGCAGATGGTCCAGGGCTCACCTCAAGATAGGTAACCTTGAAGTTACATGTATATGCCTTTATGCTCCTAATGTAGATGACCCTGCCTTTTTTGCTACCATTGCTCAGGTTGCGCAGGCCTCTGCTAATACTTCATTGATAATTGGGGGGGATTTCAATTTAGTTCTTGACCCCCTGATTGACAAACAGCCGCCTAGGATGAGTGGTCCCCCCAAGAGTCACACTACGCTTACCTCTATGATCAAAGATCTTGCTTTAGTCGATCTATGGAGGTTACTACACCCCAATGAGCTTGACTTTACCTTCTTCTCTTCCCCTCATAAATCCCAGTCTCGCATAGATTTCTTTCTAATATCAAAACTGTTAGTTCCTCAGGTAGACACTGCAAAGATTCACTCCCAACATATCTCAGATCACGCTGCTATTTCTTTTCAATTACACACCACTGCGCCCCAAGGGAATTCGGGGGCCTGGTTCTTCGATAGAGCCCTATTAACTCAACCAGAGTTCCAGTTAGAAATTCGAGCAGCCATACAGGACTACTTTCACTTTAATCTACCCCAGGACACTGCAAATTGGGCTTGGTGGGAGGGTTTTAAAGCGGCCATTCGTGCAACGATCACTAGTTATCAAATTCGCCTGCGGAAACAACGCAAACAGCAGCTCCTTATACTAGACCAACAAATCAAAGCAGGCGAACGAGTTCTAACTTCACGTACTGATCCATGCGTCTTAGTTCGCTTACAGCGTCTCCGTTTTCAATATAATGCAATCCTCTCAACTGCAGCTTATCAGAGTATTGCACTTCAGCAAGGGACATACTACCGTGAAAGCAACCGAGCCGGTCGACTTTTAGCCAACGCCTTGAAAGGTCAAAAAGAAGCCAAACGCGTAGCGGCCCTTCGCGCCCCACAGGGAGGGGGCATACTGACCACAGACTCCGATATCGTAGAACTTTTTCGGGATTTCTATACCCGTCTATATCAATCTGAATGTGAGTTCTCATCCGAGACCTTCGAGCGCTTGTTTTCTGGTACTCAGCGGCCGACCCTTTCTGAAGCTGATAGGGATGCGCTGGATGAACCCTTCTCTACTTCAGAGATCCATTCTGCCCTAAAACGAACAGCCTCGGGTCGAGCCGCTGGGCCTGATGGTCTCCCGACAGAATTCTACAGAACGTTCAGTGCAGATTTAGTTCCCTACTTAAAACTTTACTTTACTGCCCTTGCGGTAGATACATCCTCTTTGGGATCCTTTTCTGCAGCTAATGTGGTAGTTTTTGAGAAAGAAGGCAGAGACCCGCTGCTAACCACCAACTACCGTCCAATCTCCCTACTTAATGCCGATTATAAGATCTTCGCAACGATCTTGGCCACCCGGCTATCTGACAGGATGGCCACCTTAGTCCATCCCGACCAATGTGGTTTTATACCCGGCCGCTCCACCGCTGACAATGCTCGGACCTTGTGCCATGTGCTATCCAGTGCTGCCAATTTAGACCACCCATGGGTGGGTCTTTCCCTAGATGCTGAAAAAGCCTTTGATCGCCTGGAATGGCCCTTCTTATTTGCAGTTCTCCGATGGTATGGCTTTGGGGAGGGCTTCCTCCGATACCTCCAAGTCATGTATTCTCAACCCGTTGCCAGTATTTGTGTAAATGCCATTAAGTCTCGGCCTTTTAATCTTCAAAGAGGCACGCGTCAAGGTTGCCCCCTATCACCAATGCTCTTTGATCTAGCTCTTGAACCCCTCGCCCTCCTTATTAGACAGTCCGCACGTATTCGAGGTGTCCCCTTCAGTCACAGAGAGATTAAACTCTCTGCATATGCAGATGACCTTATGCTCTTTGTATCCCTTGATTCGGTCCCGGCTGTCTTGGACCTGATTGATGGATACTCGCAATTATCGGGCTATAAAATAAACTGGACCAAATCCGTAGCATTCCCACTGAACCGCTGGGTACATGAGGCTGACATGCAGGCCTTTCCTTTCCTTTGGCAATCCCGCATGGTGAAATATCTTGGCGTCCACTACTGTTCTCCTTTAGAAGACACTATTAGTTTTAATGCCAAGGAGGTAGTCTCCAAAGTCCGTGAGCTCACAAATCGGTGGTCTCCCTTATCCCTTACATGGTGGGGCCACCTAGAAACCGTCAAAATGATGATAGTCCCCAAAGTGAACTATATTTTAGAAATGCTGCCCTGCTTCCTCCCGCTACACACCTACAAAGACATAGAGGGCCTTCTCGTCCGTTATCTCTGGCAGGGAAAACCACCAAGAGTAGCTAAACAAAAACTACAGTCTGCGAAGGAACTAGGGGGTACCCGCTTTCCTGATTTTCTTAGATATCATCAAGCCTTCCTACTTAAACAAGGTGCCCGATGGCTAGCTGCCTCAACAGACAACAGACCAGTTTGGCTTGACATTGAAGAGGAGCTAAGTAGCCCAATTCCGTTGATCCATCTCCCCGGCATGTCCCATCAAGTAGACACACGCCATCCCCCAATGATTGTCGATACTCTTGCGGCCTTTAACACTCTCATTCTGTCACTGGGTCCAAACGTATGTCCTCAGGATGGACTCCCGCTGTGGAATAACCCCAGAATTCAAGTCCTAAATAAAACGATTGCATGGAAACCCTGGTACTCTAGGGGGATCTGGACACCCCAACAACTCTTCTCTGCAGCTCGTTGGAAGACCTTTTCTGATTTACAAAAGGAATTTGCGTTACCAGCGAAACATTACTTTCAATTGATGCAGCTTCAACACTGCCTCAAAAGTGCTCAAATCCTGCCGCCCTCTGCCCCTACTGAGGACGGGCTATTAGAACTAATTCACTCTATTAGTAGTACACATGGGGTAGCCTCTAACTTTTATAAATTATTATGTCAGGGTACCGATACTGCTACTTGTAGAGCTCAACAAGCCTGGGAACGCGAACTGCAAACCACTTTAAACCCCTGTGCAATGGAGCGTTTTCTGGAGCAAAGTAGTGCGGGTTTCCCGATCTGCCTCTGTAACCCAAACTCTCTTCTTTTTTGCACATAGATGCTTTTATACTCCAGAAAGAATAGCCAAATGGAACACAACTGCTAGGGACCAGTGTTGGTCTTGCCATACTGCTGTGGGAACCCTCGCTCATGTTCTTTATGAATGTCCTCAACTGCAGGTTTACTGGGGGCGGGTCTGGGGTCGTATTCAATCTATCTTACACCTCCACGAGCCTCTTTCTTGGAAGATTGTGGGACTCCGCTCAGTGGCGGAGGTCCCCTCTCTTCCTAAGAAGGGTCGCTTTCTCCTTGATTTCATGCTGGGTATAGCCATATGTTTAATCACGAGGAATTGGAAGGATAGCTCTCGAATTACTGCCAATGAATGGTGGAACCTCGTCTGCTTATATAGTAAATATGAGCAGATATCTCGGAGAGCTATTCCCCATATCCAAACTCACTCTCGCTTGTCTAAATGGCAGATGCTCAATGATTATGTACACTCTGCTCATTGCTCCGACATGTCTGTTTAATGTATACTCATCATGTTTCAGATCACCGTTAGGTTTTGTACCACAATAATGTCAGTACACGCCCGTTTTCGGGAATGATTAGTTTCTAGAGAAGAAGCAGGGGGGAGGGGGTGGTAGGGGTTTACTTTGGTGTATGTATCACATTCTATGTATGTATTTGTCTTTTAGCTGTATGTCTTCCTTTCCTTTGTTGTTATAAAACGAAAATAAAGCATTAAAAAAAAAAAAAATTAAAAAAACCCTTTTTTTTGTTCGTTTGGTATAATATCAGTAGATTGAGTGTTGCCCTTCTCATTTAATGCCACTTTAGTTTCCACTAATTGGGCACTCTCATTCTCCAAGGCAGAGAAGGCATTATGAAGGGATATCTCCTGATTTACAGTGTAGTGGCAAACAATCTGAATTTTGGTTATAAGCTTAGGAAGATATAGCTTGCCTGTATTCCTTGCCTAGCCTTTTTAATCAGAAATTTGAGTGTTTCCTCAATTCATATAGAGGCACATTCCGATCTGGCCATCCAGCCCCTTGTGCAGCCAATCAGAAGTGGGACGCCCAAAGCTAAACCCGATTTTGATCCTGCGGGGGCTAGACATGCCTGCAGGATCAGAACTGGGTCTACGACTTGAATGTCCATGCCACGCCCCGATTCTGGTCAGCCTGCATGCCCAGCAGATCCCTGGCTAAGGCTCCTGTCGCCATGGCACTGCGGCTCCATTCAGGAACTGCAAATGACAGCTGCCGCAGTTTTTCTTCTTTCCCCACAGCTGGACCCTCGATCCAGCCTCCCATGGCCAGGGTCCGGCTGCAAGGATCTTCCTGTACCTCCCTATCGTTTTATCCTGGCCCGTGGTACGATTCCCCTCTGGTGGTGAATTAAGTCCCCCGCCATGCTCACAGCCTCGGACATACAGGGCCGACCTCAGAATCGGCCCTGTACGTCCGGGGTTGCGGCCTGCCCATGCCCTGCCCCTGCTCTCCCTTAGTAATGCTCCCTCCCACTCCCATCTCGGCATCCCCATACAAACATGTTGTTTGTACCGGGAGGCATTAGCCGGGGCCGACAGGGGAGAGAATAGTGGGGATAGATGCCCAATCTGGACGTCCATCCCCACTATTCACTCTACTGAATGACCGCCATAAGAACTATTGCCCTGGGGCACTGAATTCTTGATATTTACCTACTTGAATTTTATGTGAACATTTGCTTTTAGATTTGCATAGATCTGGTTTCCTACTTAATTTTGCAGTAAAAATATAAATTTTAAACTAATACATAGAAGTAGAAAAAGCTTTTTTGTTCTGTTGCAAGCCTACCTCTTCCTTATGGTGTGGCTAATTCATTCAGCAGAAAGCAGTTTGATCCAGTAGCTTCCAGCACAACATCAAGAGACCCTACTAAAAAGGTATCTAGGCTCTCTTACTTTTTAACTTTTTTGACTGGTTTTTGATGTGGATTTTCTTTGCCTATTTATTACCTGTTTTATACTTTTATAATACTTAGCCTCTGTGGTGTGTTAGGACAGGTGCACCAACCCCCCCCCCCCCCAAACAAAACAACTTTGCTTTTCCTCTTTCTTCCTTTTGCAAAGGATAAGATTTGTTTTTCTTGCAGAGTTCTATCTGTCACCGCCACCTTGATCTACAGTCTAGTGGCAAGCAACCTAAATTTTGTTTATAAGCTTAGGAAGATCTAGATTGCCTGTATTCCTTGCCTTTTTAATCAGAAATTTGAGTGTACCCTCAATTCATATAAAGTCTACTGGTCTGGGGCATTTAAATGCCCACCCATCCTACCCCAGAGTTCCATCGCCTATATAGTCTTCATGTCATAGGCAGACATTTGTCCTCCAATTAGGTACAACCTTGTACTAAAACTGCTTTATAACTATCTTAATCAACATGGCTTGTATTCAATGCATTTGCTATGGTGCCTTCATTCTGAGAAGAATCATTTGGGGCATTAGGGCTCGCCCTATATATCTCAAACTATCTGCTATACATAATGGGGGTCATTCTGTCCCTGCTATTTGCACTCCTTCCGGCCCCCCCCCCCCAAACCACCCCGTATGAAGAACGTGCTTGTATGGGGAGGCTTAGATGGGGGTGGGAGCGTTCCAGAGGTGGAACAAGGGGGCATGTGCAGTCCTCGACCCCAGATGTACAGGGCTGATTCTGAGGTCGGCCTTGTACATCCGGGGTTGTGAACTTAGATGTGGAATTATTCCACCGCAGAGGTGGAATAAGTCTCCCTGGATGTTGGGGGATCCTGTCGCTGAGCTGGGAACAAAAGGTAGGGGTGCAGGAAGTTTCCCGCAGCCGGACCCTGCCATGGGAGGCTGGATCAAGTGTCTGGCTGCAGGAATGAAGTAAATCAGCAAGTCGGCCGGTATTCATGGCTCCTTAGTGGAGTCGCAGTCCCATGGTGACAGGACACCATGACACTGTGGCTCCATTCATGAGCCTGACTGAGGTAACCAGGCATGTGGCTATGCGTGCAGGCCAATCAGAATCAGGGCCCAGCCTGCACATTCTGGCCCTAGACCCGATTCTGATCCCATGGGCACGTTTAGCACCCGCGGGATCAGAATCAGGTCTACCTCTGAGCATCCCAATTCTGATCGGATGGCCACACTGGAATGTGCCTCCATGCCTTCTCTGCCTTGGAAAATTAGTGCGCCCAATTTGTGTAAACTGAAGTAGCCTTAAATGAGAAGGTTAAAGCCAAATCTACTGATAATGCATCAAACATGAAGAAAAAAATTGCAGAACAGGAAACTGTTACTACTTGGAGAGTCCATCATCAGAGGGATTAACTTGGGAACACAGTCCAAAGGACAGAAGATGGTCAAATGCCTCTCAGGCTTTTCAATCAGCAGGATTACAAATCAAATTGTTGGCATAGTCGGTGCAGAAAGTAAGCATTCCAAAACTGATGTTATCCACATGAATACAAATGTTAGGCTAGAAACAGTATCTCTACAGTACAAAGGGACTTTCAGCTTTTGAGAGGGAAACTTAAACCCACTGTCAACACTATAGCATTCTCAGACGTTCTACCTTTTCATGATAAGGGGGAAGAGAGGCTGTTTCATATAACCATCTTTAATATGGGGCTCCAAACTTGGTGCAAACGAGAAGGATTTAAATATATAGGCAACTGGGGCAATAGATGGAATAACAAGAGGCTGTATTGTGGTGATGGACTGTTAGAAAGAGGAGATGGCACTATCATCCAAACTGGTGTAGACTGCAGGTCTTCAACTCAAACTGAGGAAATAGAGACTTGATCAATGATCAAATGTGGCTAAGAAGCGACATATGGTCATATTGGGTGACCTTAATCTACTAGATGTGGATTGGAGTATTCCTTCTGCAAATCTAGAAAGAAGTAAAATGATTGCGGATGCCTTCTAGAAAGCATTGCTCAGACAACTGATGATGGAACCGACCAGGGAAGGTTTGATGCTGGATTTAGTACTCGCCAATGGAGATAGCATGTAGAATGTCTGGGTGGGTACCCATCTGAGTAGCAGCGATCATCACATATTATGGTTTGAGGCAAAAGCCAAGGCAGTGTTCAATCATAGTAAACTCAATGTTCTGAACTTCAAAAATGCTGACTTCAGTAAAATGGCAAAGTACTTGAAGGAGAGGTTGGCAGGGGGGGAGGAGATAAGGGAAGTGGAATTGCAGTGGGCTAAACTAAGAGAGACAATAAAAGGGGCAATAGATAATCTAAGAGCAGTAAAAGATCTCCTTCAGTTCAGAAAAGACCTAAAGACATACTTGTTCATTGAGAATTTATGGAAGCTACAATAATACAGCCCAACCTCCAGATACATAGACACACTTAGCTTCTCTGGTTCATTAAGAATTCTAACCCTTACTGCAAGATTGTATATAGTTACTCCAACACTATACATAGTTTCTGTAAGATGGTTCCCATATGTTAACTGTACATAAGTTATCATGTTCAATGTAAAGTGTTCTCAATTATTCTTTGTAAAGCACCCCTGATCACAGGAAGGGGCAGTATATAAAAACATGTTAAATAAATAAATAAAAATAAGAGGAAAAGGAAAGTTTTATATCATTCTCCAAAGAAGTGACTGTACAAATAAAGGCAAAAACCACAGCTTTCAAAAAATTCAGAAGATCTCAAAAAAAGGAACACAGAAAAGAATACAAAATAAAGCTAAAAAAGGCAGAGAGAAAAAAGGATAGCAAAAGCAAAGGCAGAAGAAAAGATGGCTGAAGATGAAAAAGAAAAAATGCTAAACAAATACTTCTGTTCTGTTTTCATGAAAGAAAATCCTGGAGAAGAACCACCTATGAGTGTCAAATATACAAATGGAAATGGAGTAGATACCACACATTCACAGAAGATGATGTGTTTGAACAGCTTGCAAAACTGAAAGTGGACAAGGCCATGAGATCATCCCAAGATACTGAAAGAGCTCAGAAAGGTTCTGGCAGGGCCTTTAAAGGATGTTTTAATAGATCCTTGGAGATGGGAGAGGTTCCACAGGACTGGAGAAGGGCTTATATGGTACCTCTTCAAAAAAGTGGTAATAGGGAAGAAGTGACAAACTACAGGCCAGTAAGCCTTACCTCTGTGGTGGGAAAAGTAATGGAGGCGTTCTTGAAAGAAAGAATAGTGGACTTTCTAGAAACCAATGGATGCAGGATCCGAGGCAACATAGTCTTTACCAGGGGAAGATCATGACAAACAAATTTGATTGAGATCTTTGACTGGGTGACCAGAGGACTAGATCAAGGGCATGTGATGGTTGTGATCAGCAAAGCCTTTGATACTGTTCCTTATAGGAGGCTTTATAAATAAAATGAGCAGCCTGAGGATTGGTCCCAAGGTGGTGAACTGGATCAGAAATTGGTTGACTGACAGATGACAGAAAGTAGTGGTAAATGGAGATCACTCAGAAGAAAGGAAGGGGGATAGTGACATGCCTTAGGGATTAGTCCTGGGATTGATACTGTTCAATGTATTTGTGAGTGACACTGCAGAATGGCTGAATTGAAAAGTCTGCCATTTTTCAGATGACACAAAGATATGCAACAGAGTGGACACTTCTGATGGAGTTGACAACATGAGGAAAGATTTAAAAACACTGAAAGAATGGTCTAATGCTTAGTATTTATGATTTAATGCAGACACGTGCAAAGTCATGCACTTAGGATGTAGAAATCCAAAGGAAATGTATGCAATCGGGGGAGAGAGGTTGGTGTGCACAAACCAAGTGAGGGACCTCTGAATGCTAGTGTCTGAGTATCTCAAGGTGGCGAAACAATGTGACAAGGTGGTAGCCAAAGCCAGAAAGATGCTCGGCTGTATACAGAGAGGAATAAACAGCAGAAAGGAGGAGGTATTAATGCCCATGTACAAGTCATTGGTGAGACTTTACTTGGAGTATTATGTTCAGTTTTGGAGACCATATCTCACAAAGGATATAAAAAGACTTGAAATGGTTCAGAGGAAGGCGACCAAAATGATTTGGAGCCTGTGCCAGAAGACGTATGAGAAGAGAGTGAAGACCTAGATATGCATATCTTAGAGGAGAGGAAGGACAGGGGAGATATGATACAGTCTTTTAAATACTTAAAGGGTATCATTGAATAAATAAACCTTTTTCAAAGAAGGGGAAGCTGTAAAACTAGAGAGCATATGATGAAGCTTCAAGGCAGAAAACTTAAAAGCAACATCAGCAAATACTTTTTCACAGAAAGGGTGGTGGATGCATGGAATGCCCTCCCGATGGAGGTGGTGGGGGCAAATACAGTAACAGAATTAAAAATGGCATGGGACAGACACAGTGGATACCTTTTTATAGTAAGAAGATGAAATCAAAGCAAACTTAAATATCTTAATAGAGGGGGGCTGACCTGCACGGAGCAGTAGGTACAACCCTAAATATAGGCATAGAAGGGGGGTGATCTGCACGGAGCTGCACGTGCAACCATTCTAGCCACCATACTGGGCAGACTATGTTAATGTGTTACTATATGTCTCGTTGTTTCACGTCGTAACCTACCAGAGCCCACTGTGAGCCATTTGTTTCTTTGTGGGAGCGGTGGTGAATTGCTTTCTATTTGTACCCTATAGGAGGCGCGTTTCATTACAGCTAATTCTTCCCTTAATAGAACAATTCTTTATGCATAGCAGATAGCTTGAGACATATAGGGCAAGCTCTTAGGCTCCAAATGATTCTTCTTAGAGTGAAAGCACCACAGTTATTGCATTGAATACATGACATGTTGATTAAGACTGTGTTTTAAAGCAGTTGTAGTACAAGGAGAAAAGGCGGATGTTCCATCTAATTGGAGGATAGATGTCTATCTATGATATGAAGACTGTATAGGCATTGGAACTCTGGAGTGGGTATGATGAAGGGTAGGACGGATGGAATTTAAATGTCCTAGACCAGTAGAGCTTAAATGAATTGTGGTTACCTTCACATTTCTAATTAAAAAGACTAGACAAGGAATACAGGCAAGCTAAATTGTCCGAAGCTTAGAACCAAAATTTAGGTTGTTTGCCACTAAACTGTAGATCAAGCTGACTGTGAACACATAGAAATTTGCAAGGAAAGAAAAAGGCGTTCTTTGCAAAAGGAAGAAAGAGGAAAAGCAAAGGTAGTTTTTTTTTTGTTTTGTTTGTTTTGTGCAGCTACCCTAACGCACCACAGTGGCTAAGTAGTAGTATGTTTTCATTTGTAAACCATCTTGCTGGTCCTCCTAAAGGTGGTATATGAAAAACTGAAATAAAGATAACGTGCACCTGCCATGTTGGATAACAGCCCACTGATGCCAGACAGGGATCAGTAAGTGGATGCGCGGAGAAGCCCTGTCTACACACACTGGCTGGCACTCAAGACCACCTCGGCAACTTGATCTGTAGGATATTTACAATGGCAAGATTTGCCCAGGCTTAAAGAAAAAAAGGGAGTTATTGAAGATAGCATCAGTCTAAGTTACTATCTAGTGGCTCATTATCACATCTCACTTTTTCCCTACTTCCTTGTTGTCATCTTGGACCTTCTGACATAATACGTCAATGTTCCTGTGCTGCAGTTGTGCTTAGTGTGTCTCTCTTTTTCTAACCCTGGAACAGTTCTTCCCTACCCTGAAACCATCTCCCTGTGATTTAATACCTTTCAAAATGCTCATTGATATCAGACTGATAGAATTTAGGAACATGAAATAGAAAAATATCAGTGAAGCATTGCAGATCACCTGCATATTGAAGCGTTAAAAGGCTTTGCGAGTCCTGTAGCTAGCCTCACTCCCTGCCATTGGCCTGATTTTCAATGCGTGTGCATTTCATTGCCATCAAAACTGATAGTAAATGAGCAGTGCCATAAAATTCTGTCATGGTTTGCAACATGACACAAGCAAAAGGTATGGAATATTTTGATGGAAGGTTTCAAATTGCTGTCATTGTTGGAATATCTGCAGCTCTATTTTATTTAAGGTCTTACACCAATTTTCAAATTAACATGCTTTGCAAACCTGTCAAATTACAAACTGGAATATTTCCAAAACCAATTAGCTTATCTCTGCCTTCTCATAGTCACATATCTACGATATGTTTAATGTGCTTATGTGTGAGTTCTAATTCTGTATCTACCACAATGCCTGCATCTCTCTGGTTTTGTGCTCCTTCCAAATATGTTCCTGCTCTCAATTCCATCTTAGTTTACCCCAGTGGTCTTCTCTTTCCCAAATTCTGTGTTCCTACATTTATATTTTTCTTTCTTCTATGCCTATGTTTTTCTTATCTCTCCACATTTATTTCTTTCCCCTCACTGTCACTTGTTTGTCTCCTATCCTTCCATTATACCAGTCTTTATCCTTCTGTAAAATTCCTATCTTCATAAATGCATAGTTACTAACATTCAGGGAATAATGCATGTTTTTGGCAATACAATGCTAGATAAATGGTGAAAAAGTACATTATTTGCCCTTAATACATGTTTTGGCAACAGAACATGAGCAAAATAATAATGAGATGTAAAGTGTGCAAATGCATGCAAAGAACCTCGTTATGCAAATTGAATAACTCAGCTTGGTGTTTAACCACACAAGCAGTGCTATTTATTAAATGAATGCATCTTTGAACTGAGGTTATTGTTCATCGCCCGGGTGAATTGGGCTGTTTACACATGGCCTGATGCTTCAGGCAAGCATCTTAAAAGGGCTAATATTAGCAACAAATTCTTCATACCCAAATCCCTCCCTGAAATGAATATAAGAACATAAGAAATGCCATACTGGGTCAGACCAAGGTCCATCAAGCCCAGTATCCTGTCTCCAACAGTGGCCAATCCAGGTCACAAGTACCTGACAGGTTCTCAGAAAGGTACAAAGGTTCCACAATGCTTATCCCGGGGTAAGCAGTGGATTTCTTGGGTCCTCTTCAATAATGGTTTATGGACCTTTCCTCCAGGAACTTGTCACAATCTTTTTTTAAACCCTACACTTACCGCTTTTACTACATCCTCTGATAACGAATTACAGAGTTTGATTACACTTTGAGTGAAAAAATATTTTCTCTCATCACTCTAAAATGGGTAACATTGTAGCTTCATTGCATGTCCCCTAGTTTTTCTACATTTTGATGGAGTAAACAACCTATCTACGTTTACCTGTTCTATTCCATTCATTTATTTGTAGACCTCTATCATATTTCCCCTTAGCCATATCTTTTCCAAGTTGAAGAGCCCCAACCTTTAATGTCTCTCCTCAGAGAGGTATCTTTCCATTTCCTTTACCATTTTTGTTGCTCTTCTCTGTACCTTTTCTAATTCTGCTATATCCTTTTTAAGATATAGTGACCAGAATTGCACACAATATTCAAGGTGGTGTTATACCATGGAGCAATACCAGAGGCCTTATAATGTCCTTTGTTTTCTTCTCCATTTCTTTCCTTATGATTCCTAGCATTCTATCTGCTTTCATGGCTGCCACTGCACACTGGGTGGAGAGTTTCAATCTATTATCCACTATGACACCTAAATCTTTTTCCTGGATGGTGGTTCCTAATGTGGAACCTTGCATCATGTAACAGATAGAGAGATTCCAATAAAAGTTAAAGTAACCCAGATGCTTTTAAGTAAAGAGCAGACAGAGCTGAAAGATTCCAAATTACCCTTATCAGCTGATAACCATACAAAATACAATCAATAAAATGCCTCTATGCAAATGCTAGAAGTCTAAAAAATAAAAATTAGGATTGTATAGCATTAAATGAAAGGTTAGATATAATTGTCATCTCGGAAACCTGGTGGAAGGAGGACAACCAATAGGACATCGTGATGCCTAGGTACAGACTATATCAGAATGATAGGGTAGATCAAATTGGTGGAGGAGACGTGTTCTATATTAGAGAGGGCATTGGGTCACACAGGATAAAGGTTTTGAAAGAAACCAAACGCACCATAGAATCTCTAGAGATACAAATTCCATGTAAAAAAGGGGAAAGCAATGACAGTAGGGGAGGTACTACCGTTCACCTGGCCAGAATGAACAAATGGATGATGATGACATGCTAAAGAAATCAGGAAGCTAACAAAAGTTACAACACATAATGGGTGATTTCAATTACCCTAATATCGACTGGGTCAATGTCACAGCAGGATATGCTAGGGAGATAAAACTTCTGGATGAAATAAATGACTGCTTCTTAGGGGCAGCTAGTTCATGAACCAACAAGAGGGGAAACTATTTTGGACTTAGGGGCTTGTTTACAAAGCCGCGGTAGTGGTTCGCGATCGCAGCCGCGGCCCCATTGAAATCAAAGGAGATGGATTGAAATTCCATGTAAAAAGGAGAAGGCGATGGCAGTGGGGATGTACTATTGACCGCCTGGCCAGAATGAACAGATGGATGATGAAATGCTCAAAGAAATCAGGGAAGCTAACAAAAATAATGGGTGATTTCAATTATCCCGGTATTGACTGGGTCAGTGTCATAGCAGGACATGCTAGGGAGATAGTGTCTAGATGAAATAAATGATTAGAACATAAGAACATAAGAACATAAGATATGCCATACTGGGTCAGACCAAGGTCCATCAAGCCCAGTATTCTGTTTCCAACAGTGGCCAATCTAGGTCATATGTACCTAGCAGTTTCCCCAAGAGACACAAGTTCCACAGTGCTTGTACTGGGTCAAGCATTGATATCTTCGGTTACTTCTTAATAATGGTTTATGGACCTTTCCTCCAGGAACTTGTCCAAACCTTTTTTAAACCCAGCTACACTAACAGCCTTTACTACATCCTCCGGTAACAAATTCCAGAGTCTGATTACACGTTGAGTGAAAAAATATTTTCTTTTATTAGTCTTAAATAGTTTACCCTGTAGCTTCATTGCATGTCCCCTAGTCTTTCTATATTCTGATAACGTAAACAATCGATCTACGTTTACCCGTTCCACTCCGTTCATTAATTTATAGACTTCTATCATATCTCCCCTCAGCCATCTCTTTTCCAGGTTAAAGAGCCCTAACCTTTTTAGCCTTTCTTCATAGGAGTATCCTTCCATCCCCTTTACCATTTTGGTGGCTCTTCTCTGAACCTTTTCTAAAATCGCTATATCCTTTTTAAGATACGGCGACCAGAATTGCACACAATATTCAAGGTGCGGTCTCACTATGGAACGATATAGAGGCATTATAATATCTTTTGTTTTATTTTCCATTCCTTTCCTTATCATACCTAGCATTCTATTTGCTCTCTTGGCCGCCGCTGCACACTCTGCCGAGGGTTTTAACATGGTATCCACAATGACGCCTAAATCTTTTTCCTGGGTGGTGGTTCCTAATGTGGAACCTTGCATCGTGTAACCATAGTTTGGGTTGTTCTTCCCTAGGTGCATAACTTTGCACTTGCTGCCATTTTGATGCCCAGTCTTCCAATTTATCAAGATCCTCTTGCAATTTTTCACAATCCTCTTGGGTTTTAACAACTTTAAATAGTTTTGTGTCATCTGCAAATTTGATAACCTCACTCGTTATTCCACTTTCCAGGTCATTTATGAATATGTCAAAAAGCAGCAGACTCGGGGGGGGGGGGGGGGCGGAGCCAGCGGCGGTACAGGGTGGCTGCGTAGGAGAGGTTCTCCGGTGGCTTGTGTAGAATCCTGAGACTTTCCCTCTCTCCGAGACTCGGAAGTGTTGCCATTAAAGGTGTTTCGATACCCTGAAAGTGGTGGGATAATGTCCAGCAGCAAGCCGATGAAGCTGGACTTTACATCGAGCCAGACTGCTGGGACGAAACGGAGCAAGTCAGATCCGCTCTCCCCGCAAAAGATGGCGGCTGCGCGGGAGACAGATGAGACGATGAAGGAGGTCCTAGGTGAGATCAGGGCGGTAAAGGAGATGGTCGCGGCGAGCGGTGATGTGATGTCCTGAGTGCAAGAGGATCTGCAGGATCTGAGGGCGCAGATGGAGAGGCTGTCTAACCGTCTAGAGAAAATGGATGCTACGCTAGCAGTGCACGAGGTCCAAGTTGAGCAATGTTGGAAGGCCCAGAAGCGAATTGAGCGACTGGAGGTGACCATAGAGGACCTAAGTAATCGTAGTAGGCGTAATAATATCAGAATTATAGGGGTCCCAGAGGGGGCCGAAGGTACTGATCTGATAGCGTTCTTAACCCAAGCTATTCCGAAAATGCTGAGATTAAGTCTGGCGGGACCGCTGGAATTCGAGAGAGCGCACAGAGTGCCCGCGCACACAGGCCCTCACAAACAGCAGACAAGGCCCATCATTTGCTGTATCCTGCGGTTTCAGCACATCTCGCAGATAATGGCAGCGGCTCGGGCAGCCTCGGCGGTAACGTTTGAGGGCCACAACGTCTCCTTTTTTCCCGACTTTTGCAAGGCCACGATTGATAAAAGGAAGCAGTTTTTGACTTTGAGGCCCCGACTGCAACATCTACAAGCAAAGTATGGGCTGTTCTACCCAGCGCGCTTCAAGATAACTATGGACAATCGCACCCGAGCTTTCGAGGATCCAGCGGAGGCAGCCCGGTTTGTAGAGGAGCAGGAAGCACTGGCGATGCAGTGACTAGAATGTTGGTAGTCCTATTATGGCTCCAGTGTGTTGCTCCCTGGCCTAGCCAGGATGATAGTGGGCCCCAAGGGGTGTTATACTGGCGGGGCAGAAGGGGTGATTGGAGACAACTGTTTTCTCTGGTGGTGGTGGATTTACCATTTTGTGACTGTTATCACTGCATTGCTACAGATGATTATGTGTAGGGTAATTTTTGAAACTGGGGTGTTGAAGGGGGTAACGGGAGGGCCGGGTGGATTGCTAGAATTCTGCTACGTTTAGCGGGTGATTGTGTGGGTGGAGGGCGGGTGTCATTTGTAATTATGATTCTGTTTTTGGTAACCTTGGGGGGAGAGGGATTTGTCTAGTTGGGCACTGTTTATTGTCATCTGATAGTCACTGTGGCCGCTTGTTGCATGTTGGCTCACCCAAATTTTGTTATCAGTCGCACAGAGGTGGTGCACCAGTCATCTTGCAAGCCCTTTATAGTCAGACCTGTATATAAGCCATCTTACGTTTGGGACATCCAGAATGCGCCCGGGGCTAAGTTTTTTTTTTCCTATGAGCAAATGGCCCCTTTAAAGGTGCTGTCCTTAAATGTCAAAGGCATTATTCATCCGGCTAAGCGTAAGAAGATTTTAGTGTACGCCCAGAAGCAGAGGGCTGATATTGTAATGCTACAGGAGACGCATTTAGTCACTAAAGAGTCCCTGAAATTGGAACAAGGGAAGTTTGTTCTTGCGGCACACGCCCCTGCCCTGGGAAAGAAGAACGGAGTGGCAATTTTAGTCCGGAAGACCATTGGAGCCCTTTTGCAAAAGACTAGATCGGACCCAGAGGGAAGATGGGCGAGTGTACAGCTTGATCTGGATGGAAAGAGGGTGGGGCTAGTGAATATTTATGCTCCCAATTGCAACAGTCCTAATTTTTTCCAAAACCTGGCAAATGTGATCCATGAGTATGCCGGGGTCCCTATTATACTGGGAGGAGATTTCAACCTGATCATGGACCACTTAATTGACTGCAAGCCTGTTAGAGGCAGTCGGAAATGCAGAGCTTTAGAGGTGCTGACGTCAGTTATGTCTGAGTTTGGTCTGGTGGATATTTGGAGACTTCTTCACCCATCCGAAAAGGATTATACTTTTTATTCTCACCCTCACGGTTCCTTCTCGAGAATTGATTTTTTTTTAGTTTCTCGACTGTTAGTTCCGAAGATAATGGATGCAGCGATATTAAGTACGCACATTTCTGACCATGCCGCCATAACCCTGGAAGTGCAGTTATTGCAGGCCGAAGAGAAGAGTAATGGGTGTTTTTTCCCCAGAGCTCTGTTGGCGGAAGATACATTTAAGCAGTATGTGCGGCAGGCTATCAAAGAATATTTTGAGGTTAATGACCCAGCAGAAACATCAATCTGGGCATGGTGGGAGGCATTCAAGGCCTCAATGAGGGCCAAGATCACTAGTTTTTCTATCGCTGCCAGACGGCAGGAGAAAGCCAGGATCTCAGCTCTGGACCAGCAGATCCGTGCGGGGGAAAGACTGTTGCAGAAACAAGCGAGTGCTCAAGTCATACTGCATCTCCAGAAGCTGCGCTTTCAGTATAACTCCATGTTAAGCAGGGAGGTAGCACAGTCTGATTTTGAGACCCAAGCAAGATATTATACTGAAATGAATAAACCAGGGAAATTGTTGGCCACAAAACTAAAACCCAGATATGGTAAATCCCGCATTGCAGTTATTGAAGAGGCCAATGGAACGGTCATGAAGGATAGCACGGGCATTGTGGAATCCTTTCGAAGGTTTTATGAGGGTTTGTATTCGTCTGAAATACAGTGGAATGAGGAAGAGGTGGAAAGCTTCCTGAAGCAGATAGAGCATCTAAGTCTGGGACTGGAACATCAAGAGGCTTTGGAAAGGGAACTGGCGAGCGAGGAGGTGCGGGAGGCCTTGCGGAGAATGCAGACGGGTAAAGCCGCAGGGCCAGATGGTCTTCCGGTAGAATTTTACCAGACCTTTGCAAAGGATCTATTACCACACCTGTTGTTGTACTATCAACGATTGCGGGAAGCCGATAATGGCACAGGTGCCTTTGCTGCGGCTACTATTGTGGTCTTGGAAAAGCCCGGGAAAGATCCAAAGCTGGTGGGCAATTATAGGCCCATCTCCTTGCTTAACGCGGACTACAAAATCTACTCCTCAATCTTGGCGAGCCGCGTCAACGCAGTCTTGCACCTGCTTATTCACCCGGATCAATGCGGCTTCGTTAGTGGACGATCGACTGCGGACAACGCGCGGCTTCTTTGTAATGTCTTCGAGGTTGCGGAAGGGCTGAACTTGCCTCTGATAGGCCTATCGTTGGACGCCGAAAAGGCATTTGACAGACTGGAGTGGCCCTTCCTGTTTCGTGTACTGGAGTGGTTTGGATTCCCTGCTCAGTTTATCCATATGGTCCGGGTGTTGTATGCCAACCCAGCTGCGCGGATTCTCGCCAATCAAGTGCTCTCTAACTCCTTCCCTCTTTAGAGGCACAAGGCAAGGCTGTCCGTTATCTCCCCTGCTGTTTAACCTAGCCCTGGAGCCTCTAGCATTACTGGTGAGGCAGTCTGTGGAGGTCAAGGGAGTTGTACTTCGAGACCTTCACATCAAACTCTCGGCTTACGCAGATGATCTGGTATTTTTTATTCAACCAACATCAATTCAGTCCCTTCTGCAGCTGATCGAAGATTACTCCCGGTTTGCTGGCTATCGTGTGAACTGGGCAAAATCGTCGGCCTTCCCTCTGAGCAGATACGCCACAGCAGACATGGTGCAGCAATTTGCTTTCCGGTGGGAATCCTCGCCGATAAAGTATCTAGGTGTCCAGTTTGGGGCCCCTTTGGATGAAACAATTAGACTCAATGCAGAAAAGATCAAGGAGATCGCCCGGAGTTTCGCATTGCAGCGGTCTCCGCTCCGTTTGACATGGTGGGGAAGAATGGAGTCTATCAAGATGACATTAATGCCTAAGATAAATTATATCCTGGGAATGGTCCCGGTGCTGTTTCTGGGTGCAGTGTATAAAGAGGTAGAACATATCCTCGTCTCCTTTCTGTGGAATGGGAAAACTCCATTATGCACCTAGGAAAGAACAACCCACACTATAGTTACACGATGCAAGGCTCCACATTAGAAACCACCACCCAGGAAAAGGACTTAGGAGTCATCGTGGATAACATGTTAAAACCCTCTGCCCAGTGTGCAGCGGCGGCCAAGAAAGCAAATAGAATGCTAGGTATCATAAAGAAAGGGATGGAGAATAAAACAAAGGATATTATAATGCTTCTGTATCGCTCCATGGTACGACCGCACCTTGAATATTGTGTGCAATTCTGGTCGCCGTATCTTAAAAAGGACATAGCGTTATTAGAAAAAGTACAGAGAAGAGCCACCAAATTGGTGAAGGGGATGGAAGGCTACTCCTATGAAGAGAGGCTAAAAAGGTTAGGGCTCTTTAACCTGGAAAAGAGACGGCTGAGGGGAGATATGATAGAGGTCTATAAATTAATGAATGGAGTGGAACGGATAAACGTGGATCAATTGTTTACGCTATCAGAATATAGAAAGACTAGGGGACATGTAATGAAGCTACAGGGTAAACTATTTAAGACAAATAAGAGAAAATATTTTTTCACTCAACGTGTAATCAAACTCTGGAATCTGTTACCGGAGGATGTAGTAAGGGCTGTTAGTATAGCTGGGTTTAAAAAAGGTTTGGACAAGTTCCTGGAGGAAAGGTCCATAAACCACTATTAAAAAGGGACCCAGGATATCAATGCTTGACCCAGTACAAGCATTATGGAACCTGTGTCTTTTGGGGATATTGCTAGGTACGTAGGACCTAGATTGGCCACTGTTGGAAACAGGATACTGGGCTTGATGGACCTCGGTCTGACCCAGTATGGCATGTCTTATGTTCTTATGTTCTTATGTCCAAGGATCGCCCTCAAGAAACTCAAAGCAAAAAAGCTTGAAGGTGGTGTTCACTTCCCAGATTTCCTTTGGTACCATATGTCAGCTATCCTCAAGCAAGGTAGTTTATGGTCCGCTGAGAAGTCCTTAGCTCAGCGGCCGGTATGGCTCGAACTTGAAGAACGTTTGGCTATGCCTCTCCCAGGGCACCTGCTGATGGGTATGCTATGTCCTGATGAAGTCAAGGTGGGAAGAGTCATTATCTCCACTCAGAGAGCTTTTCAGAGTCTTTTGCTGGTTGCGGGCAAGGACAAGCTTCTCTCAAGGCAGCTTCCGTTATGGCACAATCCCTTGCTGAAGATCAATAAGGCCTCATTCGCCTGGGGAACGTGGCAGAGCAGAGGGATTTGGACGGTAGGTCAGCTGATAGAAGAGGATGGCTGGAAGTCCTTTGGATCACTGCAGAAGGAGTTCGGGATCCCGTCCAAGTGTTATTATCAATGGCTACAACTAAGGCATTGTTTGTGTCATGGGCAGAAAAAACCTTGTGATTACCCCAAAGATTGGCAGCTGAAAGAATTAGCAGAGATGGTGTCAGCCAAGAAAGGAGGCATGTCCAGGCTATACTCCGTCCTTAGATGCCATGGCACGGAGATGGTGAGAGGCCCACAGAAGGTATGGGAGGAGGAGACTGGCTCCGACTTGTCTCAGCCCGTGTGGAATCGCCTCTGGGGCCCCATAGTTCGGGTCTCCAGATCGGCTGCGTAACGCAGTCTATGTTTTTTTTTCGCTCACAGGGCTTACATCACCCCGGTAAAGCTGTCAAGGTGGAGCAAAGAAGCTTCCCCACGTTGCTGGTCTTGCAAACAGGAGCTTGGCACCTTGAGACATATGTTCCTGGAGTGTCCGTGCCTACAAGTCTACTGGACCCCGGTATGGCGTAGGATACAGCGATTGTTCAACTTCTCTTCTCCTTTGACGTGGAGTATACTGGGACTCAGATCACTGGCTGACATTCCTATGCTCCCCAAAAAGCATTTCTTTGGAGTGAACTTTATGTTGGCAATAGCGATAAAACTGATATTAAGCAAATGGAAAGACTCAACAGCGCTATCCTGGCTGGCCTGGTGGAATCAAGTGTGCATATATAGTAAATACGAGAAAGCCTATGACAAATGTTTTAGATCCAGGGGTGGGAAATGTTCGGTGAACAAATGAGCTGCTCTGGATGATTTTGTGGGGATGGTTGACAGCGACTAATGATCCTTGAAGGGCTTGCAAGATGGCTGACTGGTGCGGGGTAGGGGTGTGGGTGACATATGGTTGGTAGTTGTTATTGTTAATGGAGGTTGTTCTTGTGTGTATATGTGTGTTGTAAAATGTAAAATATAATTTAAAAAAAAAAAAAAAAGCAGCAGACCCAGCACAGATCCCTGGGGTACACCACTATTCACCTTTCTCCATTGGGAAAATTGGCCATTTAGCCCTACCCTCTGCTTTCTATCTTTTAACCAGTTCCTGATCCACAATAGTACACTGCCTCCTATCCCATGACTCTTTAGTTTTGCCAAAAGTCTCTGATGAGGGACCTTGTCAAAGGCTTTCTAAAAAGTCAAGATACACAATATCAACCGACTCACCTTTGTCCACCTGTTTATTCACTCCTTCAAAAAAACATAACAGATTAGTAAGACAAGATCTTCCTTGTCTAAAGCCATGTTGGCTGTCTCCCATTAGGTCGTGACTATCTACATGCTGAGTAATTTTATTCTTTATGATGGTTTCTACCATTTTTCCCGGTACTGACGTCAGGCTCACCGGTCTGTAGTTTCCCGGATCACCCCTGGAACCCTTTTTAAAAATTGGTGTTACATTGGCAATCCTCCAATCTTCAGGTATTAGAGATAATTTTAATGATAGTTCACAGATTACTGATAGCAGGTCTGCAATCTCATATTTCAGTTCTTTCAACACCCTTGGATGTATACCATCTGGCCCAGGTGATTTGCTACTCTTCAGTTTATCTAATAGTTGTAAGACATCTTCCCGATGTATCAATATTTCCTTCAATTCTTCCGCACCTTTAAATACCACTTCAGTCATGGGTAACATCCCTACATCTTCCTCAGTAAAGACCGAAGCAAAGAATTCATTCAGTCTCTCCGCTATTGCCTTGTCGCCTCTTAGTGCTCCTTTAACCCCTTTATCATCTAATGGACCAACTGACTCTCTCACAGGTTTTTTGCTACGAATGTACTTGAAAAGGTCTTTATTTCGCGTTTTTGCTTCCGCAGCAAGCTTCTTCTCAAATTCTCTCTTTGCCTGCCTTATCAATGCCTTGCATTTGACTTGCCAGTGCTTGTGCTGTTTCCAGGTTTCGTCGTTTGGCTCTTTTTTCCATTTCCTGAAAGATGCTTTTTTTGGCAACAACAGCCCAAGATTGCGTCTTGGAGCAGCAGGTTCATGAACCGACCAGGAGGGAAGCCATTTTGGACCGAGTCATTAGTGAAACACCAGATCTGGTGCAAGAGATAAGGGTGTTGGGGCCACTTGGCAATAGTGATCATAGCATGAATGTGTTTGATTTAATTAATGGAGGAGGGATGGTAAGGAAATCCACAGTACTGCCTTTTAACTTTCGAAAGGGTGGCTATGATAAAATGAGGAAAACAGTTAAGAAAAAAACTAAAAGGAGCAGTTGCAAAGGTTAAAGATTTACATCAAGCTTGAGTGTTTAAAAATACTATCTTGGAAGCCCAGACCAGCTGTATTCCATGCTTTAAGAAAAGTAGAAGGATGTCCAAAAACTGCCAGCATGGTTTTTAAGGGGAGGTCAGAGAGGCTGCTGTTGCCAAAAAAGCATCTTTCATGTAGATAGTCATGGCTTAATGGAAGACAGCCAACATGGCTTTAGACAAAGAAGATTTTTTCTTACTAATCTGTTATGTTTATTTGAAGGTATGAATAAACAGGTAGACAAAGGTGAGTCGGTTGATATAGTGTATCTGGGCTTTCAGAAAGCCTTTGAATAGGTCCCTCATCAGAGAGTTTTGGCAAAACTAAAAAGTCATGGGATAAGAGGCAGTGTAGTATTGTGGATCAGGAACTGGTTAAAAGATAGAAAGCAGAGGGTAGGGCTAAATGGCCAATGTCCCCAATGGATGAAGGTGAATAGTGGAGTACCCCAGGGATCTGTGCTGGGTCCGCTGCTTTTTGTCATCGTCATTAATGACCTGGAAAAGGGAATAACGAGTGATGTTATCAAATTTGCAGATGACACAAAACTATTTATAGTTGTTAAAACCCATGTGGATTGTGGAAAATTGCAAGAGGATCTTGATAAATTGGAAGACTGAGCATCCAAATGGCAGATGAAATTTAATATGGACAAGTGCAAAGTTATGCACCTAGGGAAGAACAACCCAAACTATGGTTACACGATGCAAGGTTCCACATTAGGAACCACCACCCAGGAAAAAGATTTAGGCGTCATTGTGGATAACATGTTAAAACCCTTGGCCCAGTGTGCAGCGGCGTCCAAGAGGGCAAATAGAATGCTAGGTATCATAAGGAAAGGAATGGAAAATAAAACAAATGATATTATAATGCCTCTTTATTGTTCCATGTTGAGACTGCACCTTGAATATTGTGTGAAATTCTGGTCGCCATATCTTAAAAAGGATATAGCGTTATTAGAAAAAGGTTCAGAGAAGAGCCACCAAAATGGTAAAGGGGATGGAAGGATACCCCTATGAAGAAAGGCTAAAAAGGTTTGGGCTCTTTAACCTTGAAAAGAGACGGCTGAGGAGAGATATGATAGAAGTCTATAAATTAATGAACGGAGTGGAATGGGTAAACGTAGATCGATTGTTTACGTTTTCAGAATATAGAAAGACTAGGGGACATGCAATGAAGCTACAGGGTAAAGTATTTAAGACTAATAAAAGAAAATATTTTTTTCACTCAACGTGTAATCAAACTCTGGAATTTGTTACCGGAGGATGTTAGTGTAGCTGGGTTTAAAAAAGGTTTGGACAAGTTCCTGGAGGAAAGGTCCATAAACCATTATTAAGAAGGGACCCAGGATATCAATGCTTGACCCAGTACAAGCATTGTGGAACCTGTGTCTTTTGGGTAAACTGCTAGGTACGTATTGCTACGCTAGGCTAGATTGGCCACTGTTGGAAACAGGATACTGGGCTTGATGGACCTTAGTCTGACCCAGTATGGCATATCTTATGTTCTTAGAACCTCTGCTATTGCCATTGGTGCACGACGGATTTCCTGGCTACAGGCATCAGACTTGGAGACTTGGGTACAGGACAATTTAGGCAACATTCCTTGCACGGGGGAGAATCTCTTCGGCAAGAACTGGCAGGAAAAGGCTAACGAGTTAGATGCTGACAATTCTACCTTAGATAGATTGTCAAAGTCTACAGCCACTCCAGCCAAAAGGAAGCCTTATAAAAAAACCTCTTTTAGCAAAATGAGGAAGTTTTATCCTTCCTATACCCAGCAGAGTCAAACTCAAGGTCAGGTTGCTCAAAAGGGACAAACTAGACAGCAAAAGAAGCCAAAAGGCCCGAGAGCCCAACCAGCTCTCCAGGTTCAGCCCCCTCAAGGGCTTTGACTCCTTCCTAGAGAGTTTTTGCCTTCCTGCCTCTGAGGGGTCCCCAACCCCCCAATATTCCGGGCAGGTTATGCCACTTTGCCAACAGATGGCATCAGATAACAGTAAAAGATTGGATGTTGTCCATTGTAGGAGAACGGTACAAGCTTCATTTTCACAGCATGCCCCCTCCTACAATTCTAAAGCAATTCAATTCTCAAACCTCTGCAAACAATCTGCTAGATCACGAGGTCTCCACACTTCTTGCCCGAGGGCAATAGAGGAAGTACCCATTCTTCAACGGGGTGCAGGGTTCTACTCCCCCTATTTTCTTATTCCAAAGACACAGGAGGACACAGACCCATTATGGACCTCAGAGAATTGAACAAATATCTGTTTTGAGAGAAATTTAAAATGATTTCTCTTGGAACTCTTCTGCTGTACCTTCAATGCCAGGATTGGCTTTGCTCTCTAGACTTAAAGGATGCATATACTCACATCCATCCAGATCACAGGAAATTCTTACGTTTCCTTTTCAGGGGAAAACATTTCCAGTACAGGGTTCTTCCCTTTGGTCTGGCTTCAGCACCAAGGGTATTCACGAAATGCATGGCAGTAGTAGCTGCATTTCTACGAACCCTGGGGATTTTCGTCTTCCTTTACTTAGACGACTGGCTCATTTGAGCCCCTACAGTTGTAGAGGCCAGCTCTGCACTGTCCCATACAATGCGAATCCTCCAATACTTGGGATTGGTAATAAACTTCCCAGAATCTCAACTAGTTCCTTCCCAATGCCTAGAATTCATAGGAGCCTGTCTAGATACCAGACAGGCAAGGGCTTTCCTTCCACAAGCCTGGTGTCTTCGCATAATGCAACTAGCTTCTCAAGCAGCAGGCAAATCCTCCCTCACTGCTCGAGAGCTACTGCAGTTACTGGGACATATGGCATCCACAG
Source organism: Ichthyophis bannanicus (assembly GCA_033557465.1). NCBI lineage: Eukaryota > Metazoa > Chordata > Amphibia > Gymnophiona > Ichthyophiidae > Ichthyophis > Ichthyophis bannanicus. The sequence goes on from CM066034.1 coordinate 168,336,028, forward strand.
TTCATGTAGTCCCACATGTGAGCAGCTCAGTGGACCCTCTCCACACAGTGGACACAGGCCACAGGTCATTTGTCAGACAAAATAATAATAATCTCTCAATGACTAATTTTGTCCCTCCAATGGTGGCAATCACTAGAAAATCTGACAGTGGGGTCTCCTTTCCATCAACCCCTCTTTCAGGCCACCCTAACAGATGCATCACAGGTGGGTTAGGGAGCACACCTGAATCATCTCTCTACCCAGGGCACCTGGAATCCACAGGAGGTTGGTTTACACATAAACCGCCTGGAATTAAGAGCAATCTATTTAGCTCTTCGAGTATTCCACGCCCAGCTCAGCTACAAGACAGTCCTAGTCCAGACGGGCAATCAGGTAGCCATGTTCTATGTGAACAAGCAGGGTGGAACAGGCTCTCTGTCGTTATGCAACGAAGTTTTACGACTGTGGGCCCTCGCCAGAGAGCATCAAATTCACCTTCTAGTGGTATATTTTCCAGGCATTCAAAACCTTTGGGCAGACAAACTCAGTCGAGTACTGCTGCCTCACGAGTGGTCCCTCCACCTGGGTCAGGTGGCAAAGATATTTCATCTCTGGGGCACTCCAGACATAGACCTCTTTGCAAGTCCACTGAATTCCAAACTTCCCCGATTCTGTTCCAGGATTCCGGCTCACAACTGTCAGGCAAGGGATGCCTTTCTCCTTCACTGGGGTCAGGACTTCCTTTATGCCTTCCCACCCATTCCCCTCATCCCAAAACACTCTTCAAGCTTCAGAGAGACAGGGGTCGCATGATTCTCGTAGCACCACGATGGCCACACCAAACGTGGTATTCCCTGCTTCTACATCTCTCAAGTGGCACCTCTGGAGTTAGGGCATGCTTCCGATCTCCTTTCCCAGGAGAACGGGATGCTATGGCACCCGAATCCCCAGTCCCTGCACCTCACGGCCTGGTTGCTGAAGGCTTAGACCTCCAAGATTTCAAACTGTCCCAATAGGTAAAACATATCCTTCAGGCTTCTAGGAAACTTTCCACAAGACGTTCTTATGCCTTCAAGTGGAAACGTTTTACTATATGGTGCTCCAGGAAGGGATTAAACCCCCTGGTCATACCCGTAGAATCGATACTAGAGTATCTCCTTCACTTATTGAATTCTGGTCTAAAGACCAATTCAGTAAGAGTCCATTTTATTTTTTTATTTTTTTTTTATATTCTCTTATATACCATGCTATTCTGCATCAGTGCGGTTTACATTGAAATTACATTGAACAGGGCATTATAACTTGGAGATAACTATTTTTTTACAGGGAACATGGGCTATGGAGGGTTAAGTGGCTTGCCCAAGACCACAAGGAGCACCTGTGGGACTAGAAACCCCAGTCCTTCCAGCCCAAGGTTGCTGTCCTCTAGTGGGATTTGAACCCCCGACCTTCCGGCCTGAAGTACCTTGCCCCAACCACTAGGCTAATCCTCCACTCTTAGTGCAATTGCAGCTTCTTATAAGCCTCTGAATGGACAACCAATTTTCTCTCATCCACTCATATCAAGATTTATGAGAGGCCTTTTATTAACTAAACCTCCCATCAAGCCACCACCGGTGGCATGGGATCTAAATCTAGTTCTCGGGCAGCTCATGAAGCCGCCTTTTGAACCTTTGGCCACTACAGCCCTTACGTTTTTGACCTGGAAGGTCATCTTCCTAATTGCAATCACCTCTGCCCATCGCATTAGTGAATTGAAAACTTTAGTGGCTGATCCTCCTTATACTAGGTTTCATCATGATAAGGTTGTTCTTTGAACTCACCCACACTTTATGCCAAAGGTGGTTTCGCCTTTTCATTTAAATCAATCAATCTATCTTCCTGTATTTTTCCCAAGGCCTCACGCCTCTAATGCAGAAAGAAACCTTCATACTTTGGATTGTAAAAGGGCCTTAGCCTTTTACATATAAAGAACACAGCAACATAGAAAGTCCTCGCAACCTTTTATATCTTTTGACCCTTGTCATTTGGGACTTCCAGTCTCCAAAAGAACTTTATCTAAATGGATTGCCCAATGCATTTCCTTTGCTTATGAGAGTAAGGGTCTTCCTCTTCAGGACCATGTCACAGCTCATAATGTGAGAGCCATGGCCGCTTCCATGGCTAATCACCACTCTGTGTCTATCGATGACATTTGTCGAGCAGCCACCTGGGTTTCGGTACACACCTTCACAGCCCACTACTGCCTAGATAAAGCCTCCCATCGGGATGCCTTCTTTGGCCAAGCTGTTCTTTAAAATCTCTTTCAGACCTAAATCAACTCCTACCCACCAACCCTGGTGGAATGCCAGAGATCCATGGGAGGAAGTATTCCCACCTTCTAGGGTGGCACCTTCCTGGGGCTATCTCCCTGGCATCTTCAGATAGGGAGTCCCCATATGTGAGACTACATTCCTGCTTGTTCCTGGAGATAGCATAGTTACTCACCTGTAACAGGTGATCTCCGGGAACAGCAGGAATTTAGTCTTCACAACCCACCCACCTCCCCTAGGAGCTGTCTCTCTATCTCTTTGTCTCTTTCCTCTCTCCCTCTATCCTTTCACTCAGCTACAAACTTAACTGAAGAGGGACAGTTGGAAAGGCGGGAAGGCAGCGTGCATGTGCTTAGGGATGCTCCCAAAAGCGTTCCTATTGGACGCTGGGGAGCGTTCCTGCGCAGGCTCCGTCGGTACCGACGATACCCATATGTGAAGACTAAATTCCTGCTGTTCCCGGAGATCACCTGTTACAGGTGAGTAACTATGCTTTATAAACCTGCACGTGTACTGGGGTCAATGGGTAGTCAGCAACTTGACGTCCCGGCTATTCGTAATGTGCATTTGAGTGAATACAGGAATACGCTACTCTCTCTTTAGCTGGGCTAAAAGAATGGAACACATTGTCAGTGCCACTTCAATCAATGGTTAATACCATTAATTTTTGGAAGCAGTTAAAAACTTTTAACTTTTAGCAAGCTTTTTATTGGTGATGTTATGATTTATCATATCTGTATATTGTCTGGACTACTTGTATGATGTGTGAATTCTGAATGTATTTCTGTGACTCACCTAGAATTTAGGATAGACGTGTGATTTATTTAGTTACCTATTTTAAAACGGTATCAATCAACTTTGTGTGGTATATTCAGAGTTTTGTACACATAAAGTCAATTTACTGCATATTCTTTAAAATTTTCTACCTGGCACTGCAAACTGAATGCATATCCCTAGTGTTGGTATTAAAGCTCATTTGAGCAGGGGGTATTGAGATACACCAAGGAGCCCTTTTACTAAAGGGTGCTATGGTGTTACACCTAATGCACCGATAGCGCGCAAAATCATAGTGTGTTAGGTGAAACACCACCATATTAACTGTCAGGGATGTGGAAAGCATGTTCCCCAACAGTTAATGTATTGCATCCCACCCTAACACAGTCTAAAATTAGTATAGGTGCACTGACCTCCCACCTGTGAAGGTGGTACTAAGTGCATCTATGCTAAGCGCAGATGCACTGACTGCAAGATGCTTGCATCGTCCACTTTCTGTACCTAACCCATCCACTTACCATCCCAATGTGATAAGCACAATTAGCATGGAAAATGGGCCATGCTAGCTGTTCTGGCTGCATGCTAGCCATTACTTTGGGTCACAGTGCACAGTTAGTACGGGTTACAGCACGTGCTAACTTCATAGTGCCCTTTAGTAAAAGGCCCCATAGCTGAACACTATTCAGAATGGCCAAGGCAGATACCATCTTGGATAAAAGGAGTTTCCAGATACTGGAAGTTCTGGAAAGCAGGAATTTTCTGGAAAAAAGAATTTGGATATTATGAGTTCTTCTAGATAAGATTACATTAAGGCAACCAATTCTCAGATAATACATGTAAGTTTTTAGTTAGTTTGTTTTGTTTATTTATTTATTCAACTAGGCGCTTACACCGCTTTTCTACAAGTCAAAGTGGTATACATTCAGGTACTGTATTTATTTCCCTTGTCCCCGAAGGGCTCACAATCCGTTTTTGTACCTGTCAAATAGCAGGCCTAAACTAAAAGGAAAATGTCGGCTTGGTGACTATAGTATCCGTATATTCAGTGCCAGTACCTATACTATGCTGGTGATAAAATCAATGTAGTTACCATGCTGGTTGAAAATCTAGCCCATCTTCTAATTCCATAAAAGTCATTGCTTCCTATATATTAAAGTGCAAAATAATTGTACAATAAGGGAGCTACAGTATGTATAACATGCAGCACCCCAAAATACACAAAATGCACCAATATTTTAGGATTTTGTGCGTTTAAAAAAAACATAAGCCCTGTTTGTGAAAAATATTGTAAATTTTTCTGATTGCTAGTAGTAAAGAATTACACATTGTTCTTTCATGCTATATTTTTCTGTAATTCTGCAATAAGGAGGTTCTGTGATGCAAAATCATATAGAGTAACTCCTAAACTCGATGAAAACCAGTCTGCGAAGATCTTTTCAGGGCAGTTTTCGGAAAAAAAAAAGTCCACCTTAATGACACCTGCACGTCGTTATCTTTCTCAGCCAGGATCTGTAGCTAGAATGTCTTATTCGCATCCACTGCAATCTTTCTTTTATTTAGATAGGGCTGCTAACCGACAGGAAATTCCACGGGTTAATACATCAGCCCCAATATTTCAAATACATCACAAGAAAAGTAAAATATAATCTTTTGTTCTGTTTGGAATATGTTTATGTGTGAGAAAATATTTGCTTTGCCGCATCACATAAGGACCTAATGAGTTAATTTTCAAAACAGCATGTGTTCATGCAACATGTGGATGGTAAAATGATTCTGAGCGATGGCAGGCCTTCTTCTAGCTGTGACTGTTCGGCAGAAAGTCACAGTAAGGTAATGAGGTGATTTAGGCAATATTAACTGCAAGTGCCTTGATTCCTATTTGAAGCTCTAGGAAACGCTAAGAGAAAATGCATTTGTGGAGTCCTATACCCAGCCACTAACTTGGGCCTAAATGCTGAGATTTTCTTGACTTTTTGTAAAGAAGATTGTGAAAATTTAACAAGGATCTTTTACCTTTCTTTTTATATTATATTTTAAGGTTGCTATCACAATCCGGGAAAAGGGGGGGGGGGGTGTCTAATTTTCAAAGCAGTCAAAAGCACTTTATCTGAATTAATTAACCGTCTCAGAATTGGCCTCCTTCAACGAGGCAAAAACCCTCGTTTGTTGGCATTGAGGAAGTGTTTAGGTCAGGGGCAGGAAAGTGGGCATGTAGATTGCGGGCCTGATATTCGGCATTGGCAGCTAGCCACCGGCATTGAATATCCAGTTGGCCTAGATTGCCGCAAAGCTAGCCAGGCATCGGCGGTATTCAGCTGCTGCCAAGTTAGCTTCTGCAGCAAACGTTAGGCCAGGGCTTCCTGCGCCTGGCTTTCGCCACATATCGCTAACAGGGAGTGGCTGAAGACTGCTGCTGCTTGGTTAGTGGTGGGTGTTGCTCCAGAATGTCCCGGCGTACCCCAATGCTAACTGGTTAGCATCAGGGCATCTAGTGGTGGCACCCACTGGGCTCGCGCTGCTGAATATCCCGAAGAGCGTGCCTTTCACTATCCCCTCCTGCATTTTCACATCTTTATGCATACTTGTCCAGTAAAATTCGACAAGCAGAAAAGGCTGATATTATACCCACAATAAGTTCTATGTGAATTTTGAGATTTGGTACAAAGCCTACAAGAATTTTTATTTTATTTATTTAAAAAATTGTCTCTCGCCTATCCAGTATTGTAGGTGAGTTACATTTCAACATTATATATGTGCATGCCATCGAGTCAATGCTGACTCCTGGCGACCTAGTCCCTGGGTTTTCTTCTTGGCAAGGTGTGACTGGAAGTAGATCGCCAGGCCTTTCATCCACACAGTAAGTCTACAGCACCTGGTGTTCCAAGGTGGTCACATCCAAGTACTAGCCAGGCCCAACCCTGAGATCAGGTTCTTTCAGGGCAGTACAAGTGGAGTGGAATGAGTCAACTCAGCGCGGCCAACTCGGTGCAATAGTAAAACATACAAAAACATTTTATTAATCTATCTGATAATTTTGGATTTGTCAAATGAAATCTGGAACGTCCAAAGTGTAATAGGAAAACATCAAAAAAGATTTTGTTATGCTATCTGATAATTATGAGCTATGGCAAGCAAGTATTCTATAGGGCATCTAGTGCCGTAATCTGACACAATCTTTGAAATACATTTGATCATCTTTGCGGTATTTCTTCAACTTAGTTGGAGGACTGTGGCCTGAAACGAGCTGTTCGTAATAGGCATCTCTGCCGTTCTGCACCTGTCTGAAGCCATCAATGAACTTCCAGATCGTGGAATGGCTCAATCCAAGTTTGGCTCGGAGGCGACGATAAGCAGCCTCAGAATGGTTGTTAGTGCAATCCTCGGTGATCAGTGTTCTATCAAACAGATTCCAAATAGATGGAGGAAACAGAGGAGATCATCTACTGTTTAAAGCCAAAATGGATGTTCGAGATTTCATCTGACAAATCTAAAATTATCAGATACCTTTATAAAATGTTTTTGGATGTTTTATTTAATTTAATTTAATTTATGTATTTATTTGTGTGCTTTTCTATACCGCCCCTTCCAGAGATCAGGGGCGGTTTACAGAGAACGTGGTAAACATTAAATTACATAGAACATTTTGAGCACATAATAACTATATTTCAAAGAACATATTAAACTATTTTACATAGATTGAGAAAATATTCATTATTTACAGAGAATAGGACAAGTATGCAACTCTATAATAAACAGAAAAACTATTTACAACAGCCAGTACTGGTCTGACTATCATTCAGTGGGAATAAATGTAGCGGGGTTGTCAGTGAGAACGTGCAATGGAGAGTGAGACATGAGTTAGGTAGGGTAAACTTGCGTTAGGTGATTTGTGTATTCTTGTGACAACTGCTCGAGTGTGAGCTGCAAGTTGTGATAGTGTTGGGTGAAAAGGTATGTTTTAAGTTCCTTCCTGAAGGATATAAGGTCTTTAATCTCTCTCAGGTTGCATGGTAGTTTGTTCCATTGACGAGGTGAATAATAAGAGAAGGCAGTATTGCTTGTTACCTGCTTCGTTTTTCTCACAGAATCAGGGATTTAGAAGCATGTTGAGGTTTGTCCTTCTTCTCATCCTGTTTTCTGAGGGAGTCTGGATTAAGGTTGATAGATGTGAAGGGGCTATTTCATTAATGAGCTTAAAAATAGTGACTAATGTTTTATATTGAATCCTACTGGCAACAGGTAACCAGTGGAGAGCGTATAGAATTGGGAAGATGTGGTCGGATAGTTTGGCTTTAAAAATAGTCCGAGCAGTAACATTCTGGGCCCTTTGTAGAATGTGAAGGTTCTTCTTAGATGTACCTTGAAGTAATCCGTTACAGAAATCTAGGTGTGGCATTATAAGTGCCTGGACAACTGTTCTGAAATCACCAATGTCAATGAGGGGTCTGAGTTGCTGAATAGTTCTGAGTTTAAAGAATATAGTTTTAGCAGTCTGTTTTATATGAGGTGTCATGCTTAGTGTTTTGTCAAGGATAACTCCTAGATATTTTACTTCAGATTTGACTGGAAGGGTGATGTCCATCAGATTAACAACAGACGGGGGGGGGGGGGGATGAAATTTGGGTTTCTGGATACAAAAAACGCTTCCGTTTTTTTTAGGTTAATATCCATGTGTATTGAGTGGAGCCAAAGTTCGGCTTCAGAGAGACAGGTTGCAGTTTGTCATAATTGGGATTATCTATGTCGCATGGGGTTTTACTATTGCATTTACTATTGCACTTTTTTGACATTTTGAAATTTCACCTCATATATGTGAGCAACAATGGGTCTAGGACAACTCAGCATGGCACACTGAGTTGGCCGCGCTAAGTGTCCTAGACCCAAGTGGAGGCCATTTTAGATTGGGCACGTCCGGGCCCTCTGGACATCCAAAACCTGGACAGCCGGATCTGAACCCGATTCTGCACCCGTGAGAGTTAGACGTTCCCGCGGGTGCATAATTAGGGCAGTTGGACGGGTCGGATGGGCCCTGATTCTGAGGCCAGATACATCCAGTAACTGCCCTGTCTATCCCTCCCTATACTCCTGCTGGAGCCCCTGTGCCAAGGTGTCCCATTGCCATGGCACCGGGATGCTCAACAGGAGCAACACAATCCCCAACAGCAAATTCAATTGCTTTCCTTGATGTCCGACCCCTGGAGGGGCCTGCCAGGGCTGCGATTGGGCAGCGGGAATCCTCCTGCTGCAACTGATCTCTTCACGGGGGGTCCTCCGTTGCTGCCCACAATTGTCGGGGGGACTTGTTCCATCTTCGAGGTGGAATAAGTTCCCCATCCATTTTGCCCTTGCTGGATGTACAGAGCCGTGATCTGTATCAATCCAGTACATCTGAGTTCTGAGGCCCGCCTCTGCTCTGCCCAGACTCCTCCTCCGGCCCTCCCCCTCCTGTCACCATCCAGAGCTCCCTGCACAAAGCCGCTGTACGTGTGGGGAGTTCTGTCTTTGGAATATGCCCTCAGCAAATAGCAGGGGTTGTATGTCTGGACATACATACTGGACATACATCCCCGCTATTCGCAGTTTGGAATGACCCCCATATTGTCTTCTGATATGAATCAAGATTTATTAATTTCATATCTAGCTAGGGATTTAGTTGATCCCACTGTACACTTGTACCAAGAAGAAATCCTTCCACAGGTGATCACAAGATATTAGATGATTACCAATTTGGATTCCAGACTGGTCTCAGTATGGAGACATCGGATGACTATGATGGATATCTGGCTATAGGAACTTAAAAGACAGAAGATGGTTGCTGCTTATTTTGGATATCACTGTGGTTTTTGATTCTCTTCTGCATCCTATTCTGTTAATCGCTTCCACAACTGGCAACTGGAATCTCACAATGCTAAACTGGTTTCATTCATATCTAATAGACTGAAGTAATGTTACTGCGTAAGTAATGAGGCATCGAGTTGGTATAATCGTGACCATGATGTATCCCAAGGATATGCTCTGTCACTTACACTTTAACATATATTTGTGGCATCTTTGTGTTTTTTTTTTAACATTAGGATGACAGCACCGATTTTATGCTGATACTATATGTTTTTAAGGCAAATGTTGATCTGAATGATACATTAGAACAGGTGGCTAACAGCATTGGTGCTGTCTAATTGGTTAAAGGTTAATGGATTAAAATGTTATAATGATCTGATAGAATCAAAGTGTAGAGGTTCCTAATGGATTAACAATAGGCATGCATTTGTTGCCTATTTCTTCGGAAGTTTCATATCTGAGTATTGTTACTGTTCGCGACTTGACATTTAAAACCTAAATTGCTGAAATTGTTGTAAATCATTTAGTGGGTCATTCTGTCTTGTGAATAGTGGGGATGGATGTCCCATTGGGATGTCTATCCCTGCTATTCACGCCACTGCTGGCCCCAGCAAAAGCCTCCCTGTACGAATAGCAGGTTTGTACAGGGAAGCCTAGACGGAGGCAGGAGGGAGAGTACTGGAGGCACAGAGGTGGAATAAGTCCCGCTGGACATGACGTTTCTTCGGCGGCCGGCGTGGACAGGTGAGGCAGGAGTGGAGGAAGTTCCCTGCAGCTGGACCCTGGCCATGGGAGGCCGGATCAAGGGTCCTGCTGTGGGGAAAGGAGTTTATCTGTGGCGGCCAGCATTTGTGACTCTGGAATGGAACCGTGGTACCATGCCGATGGGATACCATGGCTCTGTGGCTCCATTCAGGAGCCTGACTCTGCTACATGGGTAGTTGCCAGGACATACAGTCGGGCAGAATTGCATCATAGCCTGCACGTCCAGGCACTAGACCCGATTCTGATCCTGCGGGGGCCGTGGGATCAGAATCGGATCTAACTTTGGATGTCTCGATTCTGCCTGGACGTACAGGGGATGGACAACCTGACTGGAATAGGCCTCCATCTGAATAAGCTCAGATTGTTATGAATGCTTAAGCCATAGAAAAAAACCTGGATGATTTCAGGACAGTTTTACAGCCCTCGATACAGACATTCCAGCATTTTGTTGCAAGGTTATGAACTGGAACAAAGATGCTTGATCATTTTTTTTCTGCTTTGCACTCCTTAAGATGGGCTTCCAGTTGAGTGGCCCATGCAGTTTTAAATAATTATGTGGCTATATAAGACTCTAAGGTTGGCTAGAATATTTCTTCTTTCCTTGCTGTTCATTTTTCATATGCCTTTATGGTCATTATAATCCCAGAATTGGTCATTATTGCTGGTCCCTTATCTGAAGTATACATCTGATCTATTCAACAAAAAGGGGAGGCCCATAAATGATCTGCTCGACATTCTCAAGCATATTCACTAGGCATATCCTGAAAACCTGACCTGTTGACAGGCCTCAAGGACTGGGAATGAAGATCAAGGTTATAATGGAAACTGCCTAGAACTATTAGAGATTGGTGGTTTACAAATGTTATTAAATACTGGAGGTTTCCCAGATTGGATCTGGGTCATTTGGAAAGCTGCAGAGATTGGCAGAAGACCAATCTGGCAGAAGACCAGCTTTATCTCAGAATGAGATAAAGCTCCATTGTGATCATTCAAGCAGGTATATTAAGAGAGTAATTTTATAACAGATTGCCTATGTGTTAAGGCTAAGGCTAAGTTGGTATCTCTTTTATAGGGACATAGGGGCTGATAATCAACGGCAGCAACCGAGCACGTTTGACGGGCCTAGCTGTCACCACTTTAACTAAACCAGATATTCAGTGCCGGAACTTAGCCAACGTTTGGTGCTGAATATCCAGTTTTGCCAGACAGTGGCAATATTCAGCCGCTAACCGGATAGCGAGAGCAGTTTAAAGTTAGGACAGCTATGGATTTGTCCTAACTTTATCCAATTTAGCTATCCGGGTAGCGGCTGAATATCACCGCTGACCAGAAAGAGATTGGGACTGGCCCCAATTCGTCATAGACTGCCTTGGTTTCAAATGAGTAGTTTTGTGCGGTTTGTGGCAATATTCAGTGGCACTATCTGGATCGTACCCCTGAATATCGGAATCACTGCAGTTTAGCCAGTTAGAAGGTCCTGCTAACCAGCTAAACTACTTTGGATATGCCCCTCCCCCATAGGTGCCCGTGTGTCTATAAAATACTAGGGCAAAAATGGCAGAAATTGCGCTTAGATCGAAGACATGGAAATATATGCCTGCTTAGGAACAGGTATAAATGTTCTGTTGATGTACTTGTCTACATGCCTATTTTATAAACCATGTGTATACATTTACAAATTCTACCTACGCTCTGCTCATAAGGCTACCATACTGGCTCAGATCAAAGGTCTATCAAGGCCAGTATGCTGTTCTCAACAGGGGCCAATCCAGATCAAAAGTACCTGGCAGGATCCCAAAATGTAGACAGATTCCACACTACTGATGCCCAGAGTTAAACAGTGGCTTCCCCAAAATCTACCTAATTAATAATGGCTTTATGGACTTTTCCTCCAGGAACTTGTCCAAACCTATTTTAAACCCAGCTATTCTGTTTTTATCACTTCTTCCAGCAGCAAATTCCAGAAATGTGGCTTGAATGAAAAAGTATTTTCTCTAATTTGTTTTAAATGTGCTACTTAGTAACGTGCTTTTTGAAAAAGTGCACCACTGATTGACGTGCACCTGTTTTACTTGATTCATGATTTTATAGGCTTCTATCAAATTTTCCCTCAGCATGTTCTTCAAGCTGAGGAGCTTTAACCTGCTCAGCCTTTATGTTTTTTAAATTTATTAGTATTTAGCTCACACCTTTCCAATGGTACATTCAGGTATGGAGGTATTTGCCTATCCTCAGAAGGCTCACAGTCTAAGTTTGTACCTGAGGCAAGGCAGGGTTAAGTGACTTGTCCAAAGTCACAAGGAGCACCAGTGGGAATCAAACACAGATCTATTGGATACTACACTGTTGCTCTAACCACTAGGCTACTCTTCCACTCCTTTACTCAAAGGGTGTCATTCCATCCCCTTTTATCATTTTTGCTTCCCTTCTCTGTATCTCTTTCTAAGCAGGTCCCCTCCCTTCTGCTAAATAAATAAAATGCTTCTAAGCCTTTAGTTCACTTGCAGTGTTCTTTGTTTTCTGTTCTTCCAATGGAAGCAGCAGCAGAGAGGATATGGTTCTACCTATGTAAGAATCCATACTTCCTTGAGAAAAAGACTCGCCAATAGTGCTTCTTTTCATTGTTTGGTGGGGGGTGGGGGTGCTCTACTGTTGTGACATTATGCCCCCTCATTGTGTGCTTTTTCCCTCCCTCATATTTAAGGTGACACTGTACTAAAAAACAAACAAACCATACTGCCTATCGCTAAAGGCCCTTTAACTCTATACTACAAAAAATTACAGACTGCTGCTGATAATTTAATACTTAAAAATGACAATGAAGGGAGATTACGTGATGCGCTGAGCGTGCAAGGCCTGTGCTTTCTATGCTCCCATGAAAATCGGAACCTTTCCTTGTTCGTTTTGGCTAGCAAAATACAACAGCTGTGTGTAATCAATTTAAGTTGGGCATGGGAGGAGTGGCCTAGTGGTTGGGGCAAGGTACCTCAGGCCAGAAGGTCAGGGATTCAAATCCCACTAGAGGACAGCAACCTTGGGCCGGAAGGACTGGGGTTTCTAGTCCCACAGGTGCTCCTTGTGGTCTTGGGAAAGCCACTTAACCCTCCATAGCCCATGTTCCCTGTAAGTATTAGTGTATGTGTCTCATATCCCCTCATGTTAAATGTATCCCCCAATTGTGTTGTGACCACTTTGATTGAAGGATAAGGTGGTATACAAAACTGTCTAAATAACTAAATAAATGGTCATGCAACCATGCATCTTAGAGAAAGCAGACATCCTGTCACTGGTGAATGACGTTGGTGGCAATAAGGTCATATACTGTTGAGGTGTCAAGAAAAGAAGAGTAATAGTGAGGAGTTAGGTGAATCAGAATTAGAAGAAAGTGAATAAATGACTTCTGTTCCTACAGTTATTTTCAGGATTATTTCATAGATAATCAAAATTTCCAGGTGCTCAGAACATAGAGATCAATATTCCAAAACCTTCTGAGCATGTGAGATAACCAGGTAACTAAATTAATGAGTCTCATTGTAATTTCTGGGATCTGTAATTTTGGGCCTACACATGAAGGGAGGGATCCACTGGGTCACTGAGGAAAACTTTAAACTAAGATTAATGGCAATGGGTGGACAAACTCCTCAAGTAAGTAAAAGCCCTCAAATAAACAAAACATTAAGAGCCCGGTTCACTATGGGGAATGTCTGAGCTGTCTGGGTGGCCCTGATCAAGATGGACCGTTTGGACCTGATTCTGCACTGCGGAAGCAAGATGCTCCCGCAGGTGCAGCATCGGACCTGCTGATGGCCCAGCGTGTCACTGCTGCAACATGGGGACCATGGGACCATGGGCCGATCTGCCCTGCTGTGCGCCTATCCCTGCATCCCCACCACCCAACCCCCGGTGGGTGCCGCCAGGGCCCAGATCGGGTGGCAGGGATCCACCATTGGCCTCCATCTGCACTGGGGGGGAGGGGGGGGAGGGGAGGGGAGGGGGCTGCCATCCAGGATTTGGTGGACACTCCATGCTTATTCTACCTCAGAGGTGGAACAAGCAGAGCGTCCCCCTCCCCGGCAATCCCTGGACATGCAGGACCATCAATAGAATTGGCCCTGTATGTCCGGGGGTCTGTCCCACCCATGCTGTGCCTACCCTGCCTCGTCACACCTTCATCCCCTGTAGTATGCATAGCAGCTCTGTGTGTGCAGTGGGGGACAGAGGCAGAATACTGGTAAGGCAATGCTGCCTTATAGAATTGGGGCCTATGGAGGTCATTTTAGAAGTGTTGTTCATGATTTCTATGTCTGAAGACACCCATTCAGACACTGAGCCATAAAACCCCCAAATATATATGTGTCCGGCACAATCATATCCAAGTCACATGGGGGCATGCCAAGGGCATGCCTGGAGTGGGCAAAAAAGAGACCCATGTGCATGTGATTTTAGATGAGAGCTGCATGTCTCAATTTGCTGTTAGGGATGTCCATAGCGATACCTGCTCTAGGGCACAAATAGGACTCTGAAAATTGCTCATTTTGGCAAATCAAGAACTATAAGGTGAAGAGAGCAATGCCTCTCACTTCCCCAATATTTTTTGTTCCTTCCAAAAAATATGGCATTAGAATGAGGCCTAGAGAAATGCCTTTTTAGTTAAACATCTTTGGGATAATTTACCTGTTGGCCATTTCTTCTGGTTGAAGAGAATATGCACTTCCAAGGTCAAATTTATCATTCAGTCTTGAGAGAGACGCACCCGTTTTTAGAAGAAACACTACCCTATGAAAACTGTACAATGAGCTTATAAATGGGCAAAGTATAATAGGGATCTCTTACTCTCTCCAGCATCGAGATAGGAGACTAGAGTTCATGTGTGTATTGCCATATTCATTGGAGGTGTTTGTGGTCTGTAAAATTAGAGTGAAATATTGAAAGTTCATCAGACTTTTGCATAGCTTCCCTGTTTGCTTATTTATTTATTTATTTTTTATTTTATTTATTTCAATTTTTTATATACCGCGCTATTTACAATCAGCGCGGTTTACAGAGAACCAAAGACCAGAACAACAGGCTGTTCGGTATTACATAAAACAGGAAAATAAATTTGGATAAGATAAACATGGATAATATGGGGGTAAAACTATATACATTGAACTATATACATAGAATATTGATCTGCTAATTATCAGTGAGGAAGGATAAACTTGTGCATTCCTGTGTTGCTCGTTGTCGGAGGACTGCACCACAGGATCAACTTGGTCATAAAAAATGTGGAAAATGTATAATTTGTTCATATACTATTGAACTGTTTGAGTTTCAGCATCCCTGTTTGGGATTTACTCACTTAATGTGACATACTATGGACTAATTTCATGCAAGTGATTTCTGCTATTCTTTGTCCTTGCAATAAAATTTGTATAGGCAAAGCATCCAGACCAATTAAAATTAAGATCATTGAACATTGTTCGTCCTTGCAAAGAAAGGTTGAGAAGGCCCCATTGGTGGCTCATTGGGATGAATCTACTCGTAATAATGCGTTAAATCGGTTGCGATTTTTTTTTTGTGATTGAAGCTATTAATTCATATGCTGCTAAGACGCTGTCCCGGTGTTTGTCAACAAGAATTATATATACCGGTGGCAAACTGTGGCCCCGAATGGGTTGAGATGAGAAACTGGATGACAATGGTTTTATTAATCAATATGGATTGATAATAGGGTTTGATTGGCAGCTGAGTATATAGCTATTTGTTACAAGGATTGTTGCATATGTTGGCATTTTGAGTAGTGCAATGACAGACAGCAAGGTGGATGTGATAGGATACTTTTTGTTATGCAAAAGTAGTTTATGCTAAAAGGTTTTTGTGTGAATGGTTTTTTGGAATAAATATATACAACGTATTTTGATTCTCTTCACAGATTGTTTCATCTGCACTCCCTGAAGAAGCCGATGGATACTGGTGAAACCGATGGTCAGGTTGGAGTTTCGAGATCGGAGTTTAATTTGAACTTTTGTGGAGACTGTGGGAATCTGAGAAACCCTCTTTTTTTCATTCAAATGGAGAATGAAGCTTGTGATTGAGTGTGAACAAGAAATGATGGGAGAAATATCGTCGCCCTACAATGAGCTGGCTTTAAGGTAGAGCTTTGACTGTCATTGTGGATATCATTATGGTGCATTTATAGGACATCTTTGGATTTGCAGTATCCACTTGGATTTGTGACATCTGTCCACACTTGAGATATGTACCTGTTCAGGAGCTTTTTCCAAGTTATTGGTTATAACTTGAAAAAGGAGGAGTGATGATAATAATGAATGAAGAGATTCGCGGCCCACATTTTAATATTGAGTTCATCCATATATAAATTTAATAGTTGTTTGCTGGTGAGAGGATTGAAAGGTTTATGAAAATGCTTGTGAATTAGTTTTTAGTTTTTAAAATCATTTAATGAAAAAGATTAAAAAAAAGAAAAAACGATTTATAAAGTTGGTTGATGGAATAAGGACAATGATTGTTCTGCTGTATTCTTTTTTCTGAAGTACAGACCTTCACAGGTAGGAGAAACAAAGATTTAATTTATTTATTTAGACAGTTTTGTATACCACCTTATCCTTGAATCAAAGTGGTCACAACACAATTGGGGGATATATTTAACATGAGGGGATATGAGACACATACACTAATATTTATAGGGAACATGGGCAATGGAGGGTTAAGTGGTTTGCCCAAGACCACAAGGAGTACCTGTGGGACTAGAAGCCCCAGTCTTTCTGGTCCAAGGTTGCTGTCCTCTAGTGGGTTTTGAACACCTGACCTTCCAGCCTGAAGTACCTTGCCCCAACTACTAGACCACTCCTCCACTCTTGAAGACATGAATAGAATTAAAATGAAAGTGGAAGTGCTGTTAAGAACATAGCATAAGAAAAGCTGAGTCAAACCAGGGTCTATTAAGTTAAGCATCCTATCTTGCAGTGGCCAGGCAGGGTTTATATACCACTTTGATTGAAATGATAAAGCGGTATATAAAACCTGATAAATAAAATAAATAAATAAAACATGTACTCAGATTCCAAAGGTGGATCACAGATCATAATTCATTTCAAGAGATAAGTAATGTTTTTTCCAAGAATACCTGGTATATAATTTTTTATGGACTTTTTCTTCAGGAACGTCCGCATTTCTTTGAAGCCCTTTATTTTAATTTCCTTGATTATATCCTCTGGCAACTGTTTCCACAGCTTGGCTATAAGCTGTTTGAAAACAAATCATAAAAGGTATTTTTTTTAATGTGCTGATTGCAATTGTTAGTTTCATGGACTGTTTGTCCTCTTGTTTTGAGTTCTTTGAAATGTTAAACAAACAGTACAGAACTGTTCCACCCCACTGATGATTTTATTAGAACCCTCTCAATTGTCTGTTTTCCAAGCTAATGAGTCCCAACCTATTTAATCTTTCTTCTTAAGGAGGAATTCCATCCCCTTTATCATCTTTTGTTGTTCTTTTGAATGTTTTCAAGTTCCACTACTATCTAGCTCCACTATATTACTAGGGAATTTCAATCTGCTAGATGCTGATTGGAATATCCCAGTTGTGATGTCATTTAGATGCCTGGAGACACTGAATTCTCTATTAGGAGAATTGTTCCATCATCTGATAGCAGAAGAAACCTTTGCAGTAAAGTGAGCAGATATATACTGCAACTGCATGCTTGCTTCAAAAGAAATTTGAGAATTACTCATTCGAGGGGTTCTAATATTCGCGATTATGTGGGACCTACTTTGTCACCTGTAGATAGAATAGTCCCTGATGCATCGCTGGAATTGGGACATTTCCCATGTGATTTTTGTAAGTTTTGCTCTCAAACTATCACCGGCAAACAATGGCATGTGCCGAATTCTACTTTGATTCATGAAGCTCGATGGCATACAACTTGCTCTACATCTCATGTAGTATATGTGCTAGTCTGCCCTTGTAATCTCCTGTATATTGGACGTACTATTCGTCCTCTGAAGCTGCGGCTCACAGAACACGCATCTAGAATTCGGAATTTGGTCCTTACGGCTCCTATAGTACAACATAGTCTGGATTTTGGTCATGGATTTAAGGACTTTTCTTGGAGAGTGTTAGACATGGTCCCTGATTTCCCTCATGGTGGCAATCGTGAACTATGTCTACAGCGCCTTGAACAGAAATGGATTTTCACTTGGCACACAGTTGAACCTTTTGGCTTGAATAAAGAGCTAGATTGGATAAGTACACTTTAAATTTTTTACTCTTTTTAAACAATAAAAATTATTTTCAAGTCAGTTTTCTATTGCCATTCAACATGAATTTTTTCATAATCTGGGTTTCAGCAAAATTGGCTTCTTTTTGGGTGCAGTGATTTATTTCACCGCTATTGGTCCGCTTGGGCTATTTAACTTGCTCTTTGGTTTTTTGATCGTTAATGAGCATGCGCCGGCGTCTTGGAGAAGGAGACGCTGAGATTTCAATTTCTTCACAGTTCGGCAGTTCTTCAAAAGCGTTGATACAGGGCGCAATAACATTGGCCTTCGCCCGAAACGCAGTACTGTGTCCTTTTATATTACTGCGGTATTGACTCAGGTGTAAGAAGATCCTTGACAGAAAAACTTGGAACTTTATTGTGGACGCTGCCAGCTCCTTGTTTGACGAATACACACGTACTGGAGGGAGCGGAGGTTTTGATAAGTACCACGTTGTTCCATGTATTTTAAAAGAAGAGATGTATTTTTGGCATGAGGTGACATCGTGTGGTGGTTTTACCTCTTTTTAACCCTTTAGTAATTATACATAGGGTTTAATTTAAATCGAATAAAATGGACGTCATAGCTTCAAGAGGGTAATTTAACTCTCCCGGCTACCTTCCGACAAAAGCATCACATATAGGTTATTTGCTCTTTCAATTTCACTCTATTTTTTTGTATTTCGCCTACATATGAGAGCAGCTCAATGGACTTTGTCCACCCAGTGGACCCAAGCATCAGGAGCTCTCTCAGACCAAATAGCAACCTCAAAACGTCTTTTTTGGTCTCTCCAATGGTGCATATCCACTCAAAATCTGTTGTTGGGGGCCCCCTTCCAACCTTTGTTACCCCAAACAACTCTCACTACAGATGCCTCCCAAACAGGTTGGGGAGCTCATCTCCAAGACCTCTCCACTCAGGGCATTTGGTCTCCACAGGAGACCACCCTTCATATCAACCTTTTGGAGCTGTGCGCAATTTTCCTTGCTTTCAAGGTCTTTCATACCCTCCTCATCAACATGACAGTCCTTGTTCATACCGACAATCAAGTAGCCATGTTCTACATAAACAAACAAGGAGGGACTGGCTCTCTATTGCTTTGCAACGAAGCTCTAAAACTGTGGGCCTTCGCCAGAGAGCATCAGATCCATCTCCTGGCAGTGTACCTCCCAGGAATCCAAAACTCTTGGGCAGACAGACTCAGTCGAGTTCTGCTTCCATACGAATGGTCCCTGCACATGGATCAGGTACTCAGAATCTTTCAGGAATGGGGGACCCGGACATAGACCTCTTTGCAAGTCCGTACAATGCCAAACTTCCCCGGTTCTGTTCCAGGATTCCGTGTCAGGGAGCTCAGGCCAAGGATGCCTTCCTCCTTCATTGGGGTCAGGCCTTCCTATATGCCTTTCCACCCATTCCCTTGATTCTCAAGACTCTATTCAAACTTCAGAGGGATCAAGGATCCATGATCCTCATAGCTCCACGCTGGCCACGCCAAGTGTGGTACCCTCTACTTCTGCATCTCTCCAAGACACCCTCCCTGGATCTGGGAGCTGCTCCAGACCTTCTGTCTCAAGAGGAGGGGACTTTGTGGCACCCAAACCCCAAGTCCCTTCACCTCTAGTTCTTAGGACAAATCCCCACTTTATGCCTAAAGTGGTCTCACCTTTTCATCTTAATCAAGAGGTATATCTACCTGTCTTTTTTCCAGCTCCTCATGCATCAAATGCAGAAAGGAACCTTCATACT
Source organism: Ichthyophis bannanicus (assembly GCA_033557465.1). Classification (NCBI taxonomy): domain Eukaryota; kingdom Metazoa; phylum Chordata; class Amphibia; order Gymnophiona; family Ichthyophiidae; genus Ichthyophis; species Ichthyophis bannanicus. The sequence continues at coordinate 168,355,706 of CM066034.1, forward strand.
CTAGACTGTAAAAGAGCTCTTGCCTTTTACCTCCACAGGACACAGCAACATCGAAAGTCTTCTCAACTTTTTGTTGCTTTTGATCCTTCTCATTTAGGACTTCCAGTCTCGAAAAGAACACTGTCCAATTGGATTGCTCAGTGTATCTTTTGCTTATCAGAGTAAGAACCTTTCTCTGGAAGGCCATGTCACAGCTCACAATGTGAGAGCCATGGCCACATCTATGGCTCATCTTCATTCTGTATCCATTGACCAGATCTGCGAGCAGCCACCTGGGCCTCGGTTCATACCTTTACAGCCCATTACTGCTTGGACAAGGACTCCCACCGGGATGCCTTGTTTGGTCAGGCTGTCCTCAGACACCTGTTCCATTCTTAAACAACTCCTGCCCTCCGTCCCTTACTGGATGCCTGAGATCCATAGGAAGACGAGGAACCTTTCAGGGTCTCATACCCTTGGGGATCTCCCAGGCATCTTAGCTGGGGAGTCCCCATATGTGAGGACTCATTCCTGCTTGTTCCTGGAGATAGCACAGTTACTTACCTGTAACAGGTGAACTCTGGGAACAGCAGGAATTAGTCCTCACAACCTACCCACCTCCCCTAGGAGTTGTATCTCTCTCTCTCTTTCCTTTCCTCTCTCTATTGTCTCAGCTTTAAACTCGAACTAAGGAGAGTTGGTCAGGAAGGCGGGAAGGCAGCGCGCATGCGCTGTGGGAGGCCCCAAAAGCTTCCTTTCTGGGAAGCTGGGGAGCTTTCCTGTGCAGGCTCCGTCGGTTCCGACGTACCCATATGTGAGGACTAATTCCTGCTGTTTCCAGAGATCACCTGTTACAGGTAAGTAACTGTGCTGTCTCAGTGAACTTGGAAGATGGAGTAGAAAAATTTGATAAACTAAAGAGCAGTTAATCACTTGGACTGGATGGTATAAGAACATAAGAACATAAGATATGCCATACTGGGTCAGACCAAGGTCCATCAAGCCTAGTATCTTGTTTCCAACAGTGGCCCATCTAGGTCATACATACCTAGCAGTTTCCCCAAAAGATACAGGTTCCACAACGCTTGTACTGGGTCAAGCATTGATATCCTGGGTCCCTTCTTAATAATGATTTATGGACCTTTCCTCCAGGAACGTGTCCAAACCTTTTTTAAACCCAGCTACAATAATAGCCTTTACTACATCCTCTGGTAACAAATTCCAGAGTTTGATTACACGTTGAGTAAAAAAATATTTTCTTTTATTAGTCTTAAATAGTTTAGCCTGTAGCTTCATTGCATGTCCCCTAGTCTTTCTATATTCTGATAACGTAAACAATTGATCTACGTTTACCCGTTCCACTCCGTTCATTAATTTATAGACTTCTATCATATCTCCCCTCAGCTGTCTCTTTTCCAGGTTAAGGAGCCCTAACCTTTTTAGCCTTTCTTCATAGGAGTATCCTTCCATCCCCTTTACCATTTCGGTGGCTCTTCTCTGAACCTTTTCTAATAACGCCATATCCTTTTTAAGATACGGCGACCAGAATTGCACACAATATTCAAGATGCGGCCTCACCATGGAACGATATAGCGCGCATTATAATATTTTTTGTTTTATTTTCCATTCCTTTCCTTATGATACCTAGCATTCTATTTGCTCTCTTGGCCGCCGCTGCACACTGGGCCGAGGGTTTTAACATGGTATCCACAATGACGCCTAAATATTTTTCCTGGGTGGTGGTTCCTAATGTGGAACCTTGCATCGTGTAACCATAGTTTGGGTTGTTCTTCCCTAGGTGCATAACTTTGCACTTGTCCACATTAAATTTCATCTGCCATTTTGATGCCCAGTCTTCCAATTTATCAAGATCCTCTTGTAATTTTCCACAATCCTCTTGGGTTTTAACAACTTTAAATAGTTTTGTGTCATCTGCAATATTCCACTTTCCAGGTCATTTATGAATATGTCAAAAAGCAGCAGACCCAGCACAGATCCCTGGGGTACACTACTATTCACCTTTCTCCATTGGGAAAATTGGCCATTTAGCCCTACCCTCTGCTTTCTATCTTTTAGCCAGTTCCTGATCCACAGTAGTACACTGCCTCCTATCCCATGACTCTTTAGTTTTGCCAAAAGTCTCTGATGAGGGACCTTGTCAAAGGCTTTCTGAAAGTCCAGATACACTATATCAACTGACCCACCTTTGTCCACCTGTTTATTCACACCTTCAAAAAAACATAACAGATTATTAAGACAAGATCTTCCTTGTCTAAAGCCATGTTGGCTGTCTCCCATTAGGCCATGACTATCTAGAAGCTGAGTCATTTTATTCTTTATGATGGTTTCTACCATTTTTCCCGGTACTGATGTCGGGCTCACCGGTCTGTAGTTTCCCGGATCACCCCTGGAACCCTTTTTAAAAATTGGTGTTACATTGGCGATCCTCCAGTCTTCAGCTATTAGAGATGATTTTAATGATAGTTCACAGATTACTAATAGCAGGTCTGCAATCTCATATTTCAGTTCTTTCAACACCCTTGGATGTATACCATCCGGCCCAGGTGATTTGCTACTCTTCAGTTTATCTAATAGTTGTAATACATCTTCCCGATGAATCGATATTTCCTTCAATATACCTTCAATATACCTTGTTCACCTGAAGCTTAATTAATCTCAGGTCCTTAGTGTATGACTGATTTGGGTAAAGAGCTAAGAGTGCTGAGAGAACTCAAAGATTAAACTGCAGAACTACTATTAGTAACTTTTAGCTATTATTAAAAGTGTCTATGGCAGTGGTTCCCATGGGATCATATTATCAGTGGATGGGGTCACAGAAACATGGTCATTTCCCCTTCTCTCTGGACTTTCATGGTGATCTATGTCAAGTAGTGGCAGTCACCAGTCAGCATGTAGCCCGTGAGCCAATGAACATTCATAGACCCTTGCCCACTCCTGGGTAAGCTTTTTGTTAGACTGGAAATCCAAACTGAGAACTGCACTCTGTAAGTACATATTGCACCTTGACACAAGGGACCCTGTGCTGACTGCTGTTGCTGTTATCACTGCTTTCTACTTTAGATGAGCAGGAAGGAAGGGATGGAAGCTAGAGACCTGCTATTTTGATTTCATCAAAATCTGGAGTCGCATGAAATTTCAGTTCATATGGGGTCATATGGGCTAAAAGTTTGAAAAGCACTGGTATATGGTATCAAAACATTAGAACGTGTCCAACGTAACACCTATTTGTAAAAAGGACTCCAGGGTCATCTGAGAAACTATAGACTGTTAGGCATAACATCAATGCTAGGGAAAATGGTGAAAACCATTATTAAGGACAAAACCATTATTAAGGACAAAATCCCACTAGAGGACAGCAACCTTGGGTCGGAAGGACTGGGGTTTCTAGTCCCACAGGTGCTCCTTGTGGTCTTGGGCAAGCCACTTAACCCTCCATAGCCCATGTTCCCTGTAAAATAGTTCTCTGTGTGCTGTGCTTTCCTGTCTAATCAATGTGTTTATACCTCAAAAATTTCCTGTCATGATTTGACAATTTTCAATCTGTAATCAAACCGCTGCTGATCGCTGGAAGTAGCGGTATACAAATGTATACTAAAATAAATAAATAAATAAAATAAAATTACTGGACGCTTGGATAGTCAATGGATTTGGCCAAGGAAAGTCTTGCCTCAAAAATCTGCTCCATTTCTTTGAAAGCATGAATAGACATGTGGACAATGGTAAACTAGTTGATGTGAAACACATTTTAGAAAGATCTAGGTGCAATCTGGGATGTCCAAGTCAAAACATCTCAAAACCACTGGGGTGGCAGTGGTGAAGGTAGGCACATATGTATGCCTTCTAAAATCACTATGTATGTACCCCCGAAAGATACACATTTACACAAGCACTCAAACCATCAGACTTGTGCATGTTGATAGGCCAGCTATGTGCAAGTTTTAGCCTGATTATAGAAACATGTACATGCCCGGTATGGATGGTGATGGCCACAACCACAGCTACAGGCATACCTATGAGAATACTTTAGGACAGAAACATCTATCCCATGCTGCATGCACATCCCAGTCTGCCATTTTGCAACTGGAGATGTGCCGTGAAGTATTAACCATAACACAAGTGCTTTTATGTGAGTGCTTTTATCTGTACTACCCACAGGTGTTTGAGTGCTGAAACAAGCACTTTTGTAATGTCTGTTTGTGCCTGGAGCAGGTATAGACATGGACGGCATCACCCACAGGTCGAGACATGCAGGCATTTTCTAAAATTGTGTATCTTTTTTATTTTATTTTCTATTTCTCAAATTTTCAAATAACAATACAGGCAATAAAGAAACATGATATTTCAAAGAAAACAAAACAAATCAGAAAAAATACATAGTGCCTTCAATCTAAAACAGACCATGATATACTAAGGGAGGCAATTGCAAAAGAAATAGAGGAAATAGCATACTGTATCTTTTTAGGACTGCCCAGGACACGCCTTGGCCATGGACATGATTGCGCTGGGCATGTGTAACTTTGGAGGTTTCTAAAAAGTCTTGTGGGATGTTTTTGTGATTCCTATGTCTGAATGGCCAATTTCAAGTGTTGAAATCATGAAGAGAGTTTCTAAAATGATCCCCATAGTGAATTTAGACTTTCAGAAAGCATTTGACAAAGTCACACATCAAAGACTCCTGAGGAAATTAAAAAGTCATGGTATAGGAAGCAATGTCCTATTGTGGATAGGAAACTGGTTGAGAGACAGAAAATAGAGAGTAGGGATAAATGGTCAATTTATGCAAACTGGAAGTCTACATCGAAGAGGGGTGGAAGTAGAAGACTGAAATGGTAGCATAGCACTGGAGACTTAGGGTAAGCGTTGCATCATGGTTTCCCAGTTATTGCAGCCACTGCAGGTCCAGGAGAGGAGTGGCAGCAATGGGCACCCCTGGAGGGTCAGCACTAGGTGACCACCTAGTTTGCCTAATGGTAGCACTGGTGCTAGGCTTGGAAAGATGATAGAGAGTTGGCTAGGTTATAAGAAATGACCAAACTAGGGGGGACTGGAGGTAAGTGTCCCATTCATTAAGACCAGTATTTAATTCTGCACGTAACTAGCAGCCAGCGCTGCTCCATTAACAATAGAGTAGCTATGACTTCACTTCCCTAAATGAGGGCGATCTTGGCTGATCTCAGAAGCTGTGCAGGATCGGGCCTAGCTAGTACTTGGAATACCAGGTGCTGTAGACTGCCAGGCCTTTCTTCCTCATGCTAAATCTATTTCTGGTCACACCTTGCCAAGGAAACCAAGGGGCTAGGTTGTCAGGTGTCAATAATGACTCAACAGCACACACTTATACTTTTTCTATCACGGTCCAAGATCGTTGCATTATATAAGATCTTATTTGCAGAAAATCTGCAGCATTTGTATTTGCTATAGCTGAACCTATGGGAAACCTATTGGTAAGGAATTACTGTTAAGTTGAGTTGGTTAAAAATATGTTTACCCTACTCCATTATTTAGGTAAATTCTGTGTGCATATCCTTGAAAGATGTTCGCAAGACAGTCAAGGAGTGGTGGTGGTGGTGGGGGGGGGGGGGAGCGCTCAGGATGGAGGTCTCAGTTTTAGATGGTCAACATGATATTTAGTACAAATCAGCTAAATTTGTGTGGATAACTCTGCACAAAATGACTGCCCAGTGCTCTCCATGCATTTTCAAAAATGTTTTATGTGGCTAGATTTAACCTGATATTTGGTCATATGGTTAAACAGTTAAATACGGCTGAATTATCTGGACAAAGTTCACTCGTTAACTACTCTCTGCTGTCACTTATTATGAAGCATTGGTTTGTTTTGCTCGACTAGTCATAGTCGTCTAATTTAAAAAGGTCATGTAGTGGATACATGGGCTGTAAATCTATGCTTGATATACTTGAAATGGGTTTTGACTATTTCCTTGTCATTTTGGTATAAATATGGGCAACCTGGCATAAACAGTTGAGTAGTGGATTCTCAGGGCAAATCTGAAAGCAACTTATAACATTGATTGTACCTTCCTGACCTTTCACAGTTAACACATCAGGAGTTCCAGACATCGTGTGTGATAAGGGCTTCCAATGAAAAGGTGTGCTATTGGAAAACAGCAATGTTCAGTGGTTTACAAACCTAATTACTGCACATATTGATCCATGGTATCTGTATAAAGGTAGAGAACAGCTTGATCATGAGATCTGCCCTGTGTTACCTATTTTATTGTCTTGGTCAGTTTGTTGGAAACAATGTTGTAATTACTAGTTTTAGGTGGTGAGAAGCATGCATTATTGATTTCTGTAGCAACCATCTGCGTCTGAGACTATAAGTAGCCATGCAAATGATATTTTGCAGCTTGTAGTTGCTAATCAGTAAAAGCTGGGAGCTGCAGTATATTTGCCAGAATCCTGATACGTATTTACGAAAAGCTCCCCTTTGTAAAATGTTAGAAAAATGTGAATGTTCAGACCTGAATGTCCCATTTCCCATCTGGAGCTCCTATGCAAAATGGGGTTTATCAGGGCTGGTCAGTCTATTTGGTAAGGCGAGGTGGTCGCTTAGAGCACCAGCTTCTGAGGGGCAATAGAAAGCAGCAGCATTCAAAGCAAAACAGATTCTGACAGCCCCACAAACTCAAAGAGCCATCTACACATAGCTTTACCTGCAGGGAGAGCAGGCACACACACACCTACTAAGCAACATTTAATATTTAAAAGTATGGATGTCCAAGTAGGCATTTTTACAAGATTATTGTTGGAGTGGTGGTGTTCAAATGATCATGATGAATTTAATTGTTAAACTCTTGTGGGTGGAGTGGAGGGAAGAAAGAAACATAGAAAATCACAGTAAATAAAGACCAAACGGCCTCTCCAGTCTGCCCAGCCATAAGAACTATTAAGTTCTACAATCCTTTCCTCTCACTTACAGATCCTCTGAATATGTCCCATGCTTTCCTGAATTCAGAAATAGTTCTTTTCTCTACCATCTCTACTGAGAAGGTGTTCCACATATCCACAACTTTTTCCATAAAGAAATATTTCTTCATATTGTCCCCTTTCACCTTCACCCTATGACTCATTCCAGAGCTTCCTTTCAAATGGAAGAGGGCAGCCTCCTGTGCATTTATTCCACAGAGGTATTTAAATGTCTCTATTATATCACTCCTCTCCTGCCTTTTCTCCAGCATACACATATTGAGATCCTTCTTCCCATATGCCTTTTGATGAAGACCACTTACCATTTTAGTAGCTGTCCTCTGTAGCTGCCCTCTGGGCTGACTCCATTCTTTTTATATTCTTCTGAAGATACAACCTCCAGAATTGTACACAGTACTCAAAGTGAAGTCTCACCAGAGACTTTACAAAGGCATCATCACCTCCTTTTTTCTGCTGACCAGTCCTCTCATTATGTACCCAAGCATCCTTCTAGCTTTTGCCATTGTCTTTTCTACCTGTGTGGCCATACTTCTCCCTTGGGTTGCATTTTTTAGCATTTTATTTATTTATTTATTTTTATTTAGACAGTTTTTGTATACCGCCTTATCCTTCAATCAAAGCGGTCACAACACAATTGGTGGATACATTTAGCATGCAGGGATATGAGACACATACACTAATACTTACAGGGAACATGGGCAATGGAGGGTTAAGTGGCTTGCCCAAGACCACAAGGAGCATCTGTGGGACTAGAAACCCCAGTCCTTCTGGCCCAAGGTTGCTGTCCTCTAGTGGGATTTGAACCCCTGACCTTCCGGCCTGAAGGACCTTGCCCCAACCACTAGGCTACTCCTCCCTATTACATTACATTACATCTTACAGGAGGGGGGGCATATTCAAAGCAATTAAACCAGTTAGCCTAGCTCCGACACCCACCTGGCAGATGCAACAGTCACCAGGAATACCATCTTCAGGGTCAATTTCAAAGGGGCTCAATGGGGAGATCCGTTTAGCTCTTTCAACATCAGAGAAACTTCACTGCAATAAAATCAGATCCATGGGTGGATGAATCTGCTTCACCTCCTTGAGGAAGTGGGACACATCAGGGTGTGCTGCTAAGAAACTCCCTTAACATGCTCCCTCTGGAATGCAAGGGCTGCCATCTGAACCATGAGAGAGTTCAGCGCTAACTCTGGGTCCAAACCAGATTAAGAAGGACAAAATGGTAAACTATGTCTGCTTTCCTGGTATCCAGGTCTTGAGAGGAACACTATCTCTTGATGACATCCAAGCCCTCACATAAGCCAAGGATATAGAGGCCTTCTGGGCTTGAAGAAGTGTGTTGATTATTGCTCCAGACTATCCTTTCTTAGATAGTTTATGCCTCTCAAGGACCAGGCTGTAAAGAGGAAGGGTACAGACTTCTCTATGACTACGGAACCCTTCTGCAGAAGTTCCATCTCCTGAGGTAGCAATAGAGGGGGCCCTGCCTACATGGCCAGTCTAGTGCCCCTTAGAATGACCAAACCTGAATCAGACTGAATTCTGTGCAGAAGTCGACTTACAAAGGTCACTGGAAAAAGACATACTGAAGCGCCTTCTGGGACCACTCCTGAAGATGAGCATCCAAGTCTGCTATCCGTGGATCTTTCCTGCAGCTAAAGAAGTTTGTCACCTTGGCATTCTCCTGTGTGGCCATCAGATTGATCATTGTCAGGTCTCACCTCTACATGATGAGGTTGAATATACGAGGGCTTAGCTCCCATTCTGGGCTCCATAGTGTTCTGACTAAGAGGTCAGCCTGCACGTTGTCGATGCCCACTATATGGGCCATTGACAGAGCTAAGAGTTGCTGGAATCCCCAAAAAGACTGACCCTTCTTGGATTTAGACCCATAGGAGGAATATTCTATGTTTTAACTCTTGCTGGTCCTAAACTGCCTCCATACTCCCCATTCAGCTCTACATGAGGAGCCTTTGGAACTTTTAGGCCTATCTTCTGAGAGCCTCTGTGGACAGACCTCTCCATAGCCTTTCACCAGCTTCTCCAAGTCCTCCCCAAAGAGCAATCTGCCCTTAAAGGGCAACTTGCTCAGCCATAGTTTGGACATTGCATTGGATGACCAATTTTGGAGCCAGAGTCCCTTTGGGCCATCACAGCTGCTATCATGGACTTAGAAGAGATCCTGATCAAGTCGTAGAGAATATCTACCACAAATGATGCATCAGACTCCAATCTTGCTACCTCTGGGCTGTATGGCAATTGCTGGATCCAGTGTAAGAGTGCTTAGGCCATCATGCCCACACAAAGAGCTACCTGAGTACCCAAGGTTGAAGTCAGTGAAGAAAACTGAGAAACTCAGTTAAAACCAGCAACAGGTCAGAGCAGCCTCACATGCATCCTAATGTACTGCCATCTTGGCTCTCACCATCGCTTTTAAATTCATTTCAAATTTTTCATTTAGAAAGTTTGAATACTTATCTGTAAAAACCCTTGCAGTGTAAATACCCTATAAAGATCTTTCTTTCGCAATCGCTGTTTCAGAGACTTAATCACATTTTTCTTTATCACATCCAACATAGCAATACTGCTTCAGAGCCGGTGTTAAACATACAGAGGCCCGGGCTCCCAAAACGCATCTGCAGACTATGAGGCCCATTCTGAAGGTGCACGTCTGGGCCGTCCAGATGTCAAGAAATCTGAATGACCCGGAGATACATCCAAATATACTCCTGTAGAGGCTAGATGCTCCTGCGGGAGCAGAATCACAGCACAGTGGCTAGACATCCGGGAGATGCCCTGATTCTGGCACCCCAGATGTCCAGCCACTTACCTGGCTAACTCAGCCAGGCTCCTTAATGGAGCTGCAGTGCCATGGTGTCATGTTGCTATGGCACCATGGCTCCATTAAGGAGCCGTGATCCCTGGCCACCGCAACAAAGTTTTGTCCCCACAGCCCGATCCCTGATGTGGCCTTCGAAAGGCATGGTCGGGCTATGGGGAAGTTCCTGCACCCCATTGCTCCACTAACCTGGCCTGTGCTGCCTTCCCCCAATGTCCAGGGGGACTTATTCCACCTCCAAGGTAGAATAAGTCCCCTGTCCATGTTGGTGACCCCAGACGTACAGGGCCAACCTCAGGATCATATCACCACCTGCCCTTGCTCCTCCCTACCTGCCCTTGCTCCTCCTTCAGCCTGCTCCCTCCCGCCCCCATTGAGAGCTCCCTGCACATATCCTATGTATGTGTGGGGAGCTTTGAGCAGGGGATACAGTCCCAGCACTGTTCCCTCTAAGCTGTGCGCGTGTGCGCGCACACACATCTCGCCGAGCGAGCGCACATACTTTACAACAGAGCGCACAAAAATTACAGTTCTGATTCTGATAGAAAACAACACAGATGTCTTAAAATTTAAAAGTTGTTGTGTATTTACGGTTTTCACAAGTTCTACAATATTTTCTAGTGCAATCAATGTGGTGTACATATTGTATTCTGATGTGTAGTCAAATTTTAAAGTATTTAACTCCGAGTGTCGTTATGTGGCGCACAAAAATTTAACCTTACTTCAGAAGCTGCACAGCTGATATTTTATGCGCACACAGCCTACAGAAAATTAGAGGGAACATTGAGTCCCAGGTATTTAATGGGGATGGACATCCGACTTGGACGTCCATCCCCGTTAAATGCAGCTCGAAATTATCACCTTTGCCTCTTTCAGCCTGAGGCAGATTTGGGTCCCTCTGTGGCATGGAGGCCCAGGGCAATTACCTCATTTGCCACTCTGTAACACCAGCCCTGATTGCTTTTTATACAAACTTTCATTTCCATTCTATCATTCTCAATTGCTTCCTGTTCTACAAACCAATCATCTTCTTCACCATGTTATTCGTCTTCAGATCAATCCTAACCTATTATTTTCTTTCCTTGGTTCACTGCGGAACATAATGGTGATTAATTAATTTCAGAGATTTTCTTGATACTTTGTGGTGGTGTTTAGTCTCTGTGTTACCCATAATCATTTTTTCAATTTTTATAAAATGGCACCATATGTAATCCTATGTGGGATGGCACGATGCATTGTGTCACCCACCTATAGGTTCCCAGAGGCTAAAAGCATGGGAGCTACAGTGGGGCCTCTTCTTAAACAGCGGGGGATGGTACCAAGAAGGTGTTGAAATGCCCCCTGGGAACTGTAGTCCCACAAGCTAATATAAGAATGTAGTTGTAGACGAATAGCAAGGCTTAAAGAGAGGACTTTTATTTTCCCTTCCCGGGTGAATTTTCAGCACATTGGAACAAAAGACAAAAACCATACTTCTGGTATAAAATAAAGGAAAACTACTGGAACAAAATAAATGCTTGTATGTTCAGCTTGGCAATAAACAAAAGGTAATTCAAACAGTCCTTTTTTTCTTAACAAGCAAGTTTCTTCACTGCTGTGTTCCTTAAACAGATTTTCTGTAGACACTTCAGCACAATGAAGAAATCTCATCAGAAATTATTAACGTACAATCCATGCAAGACTCAGAAGATGTTTCCTCACAGAAATCACACTGCATTTCCTCACATGCTTCTTCGGAGCTATATTCCCTAGGATTGTAACTTAGGCTATTTTTAAACAGTCCCTTTTCTCGGTTAAGAGAGCTCCCCTCCTCCTCTCTGCTAGAGTAAAATGGGAGGTTACCACACACAGTAAAGTTTCCTTCCTGAGAGCCACACACTCTTGGATAAGTGTAGGTAAAACTCTTACTTTCAGCTTCTCTTATACTAGAAGGAATAAGCCTACCTTCTGGCTTAGTTCTCACGGAGCTTCTGGGTACAGGGAACTTAACGGAGCTTTGCCAAGATGAAAGCCTCTCACTGCCTTTCTCTTTATGCTTTCCTTTGGGCACAAAAGTATCCTCAAGATAAAAACTCTTGCCCTCCTTGTACCTGTTACTAGGAAGATTCTTTCCCACAGCTTTTCTCAGCCTGGTTCCAGAAATACCTTCGTGGCCAAGTCCACTGGGCTTTTGTTCAGTTGTGCACTGCTCTCTGAAGCAAACCCCTGGTATTCTCTCCTGGGTTTCTTCCTCTAAAACTTTGTGTAAATCTCCATGCAAAGCTCTGGCTCCCTGTCCAGCTCTCTGATCAGGTCTGCAATCAGTTCTGCAATCAGCTCTCCTGTCGGCTCCCCAATCGGCTCTGACTCTAACCTCTGGTGAGTGAATTTTAACTGCGTCACTCTTGGTGTTTCCTTGAGCCCCGCCTCCTCCCAGCTGTCCTTCATTACCTAATGGGCTGTGAGGTAACCTACTGCTTGGGCGTGCTCTCACACCTGGTAATTCAGTTTGTGTACGTTGCCTATAGCAACTCTGCTCCATGTGCTGCTCTATCCTGTCATTATTAGAACTGTTCTGCTCAGTTTTTCCTATTTCCATAGGCTCTGGCTGATCCACCTCATGACAATTGCCAGGGATGCGGTCTGAGAAGAGTATGAGTAGAGTCATGAACTACATATGTTAATTATAGTCCACTAATTAATGTGCATAATTAGCCATGAGCTACACATGTTTATTATGGTACACTAATTAATGTGCATACTTAGACATGAACTACGCATATTAATTATAGTACACTGATTAATTTGCGTACTTGTATATTTTATGGACATTTACTCTTACTCGAGCAGGTGTAAAATCTTTGCCTTCAATATAGGTGCGATAGCTGCAGGATTTGTGCTCGTATTTGATGAAAATGCATAGGTGTTTATGGGGGTAATTGTATAGTCTTTTTGTGCATATGTAGTCACATACATGAATAAAAGGCCTGTTGTAAAATTCCCACTGACATGGTGCATACTTTGCTGCTAGGCATAGTCAGGGGTACGGTCTGAGCCGTGTGAGCAGAATTTGCAAGTATGTGCATAGATTCTGAAATACCTTAATTTCTGAGTGTATTTACAAACTTTATATTCAAGTATTTACACCTACTGAAGCACCTATGTATTCTTATAAAATTACACTTAAGTAGGCACCTACTTGGCCTCTTAAAATTTACCCTCCACGTATATTTGTAAAGTAAGCTTAAAATAGACACCTTCTCCACTTCCAAATCTAAGCCGCATGTTTACTAAGCCGCATGATGCTAAAATGTATGTGGGTTGCATTACCAGCATGGGGTCATCACTAAATGCAGGTAGGCATGTACATCTGTACTCCTGCAGTTAATGCAGACAAGCCATGCAGTTTCATGGAGACCAGGTGCCAAATGCAATGCCACCATTGCGTCAAGCACGGTTAGCATGGGCCACTAATGCCTGCGCTAGCCACAGTGCTCCATGAGCACCTCTGTTCCAACCACTCCCTGTCCCACATATTCTATCAGGATAGTGTGGGAGGGCGTGGCTCACAGGGAGAGGTTAACAACCCAGCAGGCTGTGGGATGGAGAGAGGCCTGTGGAGTGAAGTCCTTCCAAGGCAAGCCTTGCAAAGGAATTCTGAGGTAGGAACTTTAACTGGGGCTGGAGGAAGGACTGGGAGAACCAGCTTGGGGAGGTTTAAGAAGCTGGGACAGAAGTAAGCTGATTTTATTTTCCCTGAAATGTTGTCTGTTCTGGGTATTGTTTGTGGAGGTTTAACCTGCTGGGATAGAATAAAACCTTTTTATTTTCCCTGAACTGCTGTTTGGCCTGTGTTTTAAAGAAAGCCCCTTCCCACCGCACGTCACACTACCACAGCCCCGAAGTGCACCGTTATAAAATTATACTATAGGGAAAATTCAGCAGTGAGAAATCTGGTTAAAGTTTACTGCATTGCTTACACAGTAACTAGGCAGATTTTCAACCAAATTTTCTGCTTGTCACATGTTAAGCTCTGTTTAAGTTAGTGCTACTATTTAAGTGTCCTACTTAAATTGATAAAGTTAATGGGACACCCAGTATATTGGTGCTATCTGGTTCACTTTTTGCCCTGCCACCGGAACACTTCCGAGCCATATTCCTGTTAGCCAGATAAGTTTAGGCTAGACATTGATGTCTAGGAAAAAGTTATGTGGTGGCCAGCCTGGAATTTTTAAAGACAATAATTTATGTGGTTAACTCTGAAGTTAAAACATTTTGAAGATTGAGCTTCTGGATCTCTGATTTCTAGGTTTTTTTTAATGCATATTTATTATTGTTTCTGGATATAAAGCTAAAAATATTCATAAAGACAAGGGGGCATTCAACCAAAAAAAGATACAAAAGGCAAAATTTTCCAGGAAAAGAACTAAGAAGGTCATTTTAGATGCTCTAGTCATGCATTGGATGTCTGAAAATGGGCATAGAGGTGTCCAAAGCACAAAGATGTATCCAGAGTCATTTTAGAAGATGGCTCTGGGGACATCCCAAGCGTGAGGATATCCAATTCTGAACAGGGGCGTTGTGGAGGCATGGCCAGGGTGCTCTCAGGAGCCTGGATGTCCTGGCTTGATTCCTAAATGTCATGGATGTCCAGCATTGTGTCTACCTTTAAACCTGCTCCAGAGGGCATTCTATCATCCCCAGTACTCCGTATAATGTCAACGATAGCAGCAGTGGGATTTGAATCCTGACTGTCCTGTTCTTAGACCATTTCTTTAACCTTTAGGCTATCCTAGATATCCAGGTTCTGAAATATGGTTCTTGGGATGTCTATGTAGATGCCGCCAGATATCCATATCAGGTACCTGGACATTTTGGCTTAGATCCCAGATTGCATTTGGACATCCCTTCTAAAATGCCTCTATAAATGAATAGTCCCCAAAGTCCGCCACTGGGAGACACTGGTACAAATTTAAAGGAAACCCTAAAGGCAATTAATCAATAAGTTAATTAGTACGGACCTAAACATTTAATACCCCTAAAATACCAAATCTGGAGGTGCAGAATCACTTCTTTGGCCCTTAGTGATTAGCACTCCCTCCTTTTATTTTATGAGATCTTACTTGGCTCTTAATAATACATTTACAAGCTAGAACCCTTAGTCTTAGGGCTAAGAATTCTTCTAACTACTAGAGTAGCAGAAGATAAATCAGGATATTCTTTAATTGTATGATCATGACAAAGAACAAATCTAAACAAAACAATTTATCCGAAGCCCATAGGAAAGTAGCCATCAGACTCCCCCTATTACTGGACTCTTACTATATCAATAGGTATCCTCAACCATAGGCGGTGGAAAGGGATGGCCCACAGGGGCCATGGCCCAACCAATATTTTGCCCAACACAGCATTAGCAAGAGAGAGCTTGGAAGCAGGACTAGAGTTTAGTTTTTTTTGGCCTGCCCCTGTCCTCAACATTATTAAGCTTAGCCCATAATAATGTATTAACCAATCTAAATTAGTCTCCTCTAGCTTTTCAACCCTTCTTCTCCGGACTAAAATATCTGTGAGGTTTCCTTTAATCAGTTCCTCATCTGAGGCAATCTTAACACCAGAAAAAGTACAGATCTGTGATAGGCAACTTGCCAGAGTAGATTCTAACCTCACCATCTTTCTCCACCAATCCAGATTAGAGACCTCTCTGAAGGGAGGTCCCAATATCGCTTTAGTCACTCCAGGAGTGAAATGATATTAACTTCTGCTAGTGATATTAATACTAGTCCATATCCTTTTTGATTGTCTCCCATTGATACTGTCTTTTCATCCAGAGTCCTGTTTCCCCTATGGGGCAGAACATGTAGGTTCCCTCTAAGCAGAAGGAGTGCTGAGCGAGGACCAAGGCTAGGCAAAACCACTGAGCCAGAGCCAACTGGTGATCCTAAACTTGAGGGATTAATCCCTTCAACTTCTGAGCTAACAAAATTATCCACAGGTCTCACCATTGTAGAAGCAGGAGTAGATGCCTCTTTCAGCTTGGCCTTTCGTTCACCCATAGCTCAGCCACAGTTCAAAACCAGAATCATCTGCAGATGAATGCCAGAATCACATCTGCTTTTACTAGACTTACAGGATGCCCATTGATGATGTCTGTTTCTTTCCTGAGCACAGCGTTCTCCTCCTGATGACAATAGGGTTTCCCTGGATGGTCCTCCTCATATCTCAGCTCTTCTGTAAGTTGCCGATTACTCCAACTCCTCCTTCATGTTTTCTACTAGGAAAGTGTTGAAAACTGATAATGCTTTTCCTTTGGACCCACTAAGAAATAGCTTTGATAAAATGTTAAAAATAAATTTTCATTGGAAATGCAGTTGTGCCCCAAGAACCCAGACTCCATCCATTAGAGCACGCCTGGGAAAGAGCTATCGTGGAAATGTTGATATAAATACTTAAATGAATAAGTCAGCTGAGACAAACTAATTTTGATATGATCAGCCACTCAAGTGTTGATTCTGATAGCACAATAATTCAGCTCAAATTAGTGTTTAACATGGTCAGCATACACAAGAGTGTGTTTATGTAAGGGGTGAACAGCCATTTTCTTTCTGTTCTGTCTACATATAAACTGGGAATTTCTTCCTCCAACTTCCATATCTTCCTGTTGTTGTTGTTAAGTGCCAATGAGTCGGTATCGACTCATGGCAACCCTCTGGATAGTTGTCCTAAACTGTGTTTGGTCTTCAGTCAGATGGCTCATTGTTGATAGAGTGGCAGCCATAGCTGCTGTTATTGTATCAATCCATCTCATTGCTGGTCTTCCTCTCTTGCATTGACCTTCTACCTTGCCAAGCATGATGTCTTTCTCTTAATGATCTCTCTCTTCACATGAAGTGTCCAAAGTATGAAAGTCAAATTCTTGTCATCTGAGCTTCTAAGGAAAGCTTAGGTTTGATCTCCTCTAGTACTGACTGGTTTGTTCTTCGGGCAGTCTATGGTCAGTATTCATCACAAGCACCATAATTCAAAGGCATCAATTTTCTTCCTATCTATCTTTTTCATTGTCTGACTTTCACATCCATATGACATTATTGAAAATACCACGACTTGAACAAGTCAAATCTTTATATGGAGAGAGATATCTCTGCACTTGAGAATCTTGTCTAGGTCCTTCATAGTCATTCTACCAAGAGCAATGCGTCATCAGATTTCTTGACTGTTTGTCATTGCTTTATTGATAGTTGATCTAAGTAGGTTAAAGTTGTCAACTATTTCAATTTCTTCTCTATCAACGATGAATTTATTGATTTTTGCCAGTTGTCAGGATCCTTGCTTCTTTACGTTAAAGTGCAGGCCCATTTTAAGACTATGTTCTTGATCTTGAGAAGCATATGTTTAAGATCGTCTTCACTTTCAGCCAGTAATGCAGTATCTTCAGTATAGCGAAGGCTGTTGATGAGTGTTCCACCAATCTTCACACCTCTGTTGTCGTCATACAATCCTGCTTCTCTGATGATTTGTTCTGCATATAAATTATACGAGTATGGGGAAAGTACACCTTTGTTGATTTTAAACAATACTGTTTCTCCTTGTTCCATTCAAACTGTTGCTTCTTGATCAATGTAAAGGTTGTGCAAGAGAACTACCAGGTGTTCTGGTATACTGTACCATGCTTCTTAATGTGGCCCAGTTTCTCATGGTTTACACATTCAAAAGCCTTGCTATAATTGATAAAACACATGTACATATCTGTTTGTATTCTTTTGTCTTTCAAGGATCCATCTCACATCCGCGATGATGTCTCTCTTTCCTCACCCTTTCCTGAACCCTACTTGCACTTCAGGCAATTCTCATTTCAGGTTTGGTTGTAGTCTCTGCTGAATAATCTTCAGTAGAATCTTACTAGCATGTGGGATCAGAGCAATTGCCCGATAATTTCCAGTCAGTTGGATCACTTTTCTTTAGTATTGGTATAACACAGATCTTTTCCAGTCAGTTGGCCATGATGATGTCTTCCAAATTTCCTGGCAGAGCCTTGTAAGTATGGTAATGGCTGTATCTGATTACTCTAATACTTCAATGGGAATGCCATCAATGCCTAGTGCTTTGTTCTTTGATAAGACTTTCAGTGCTGCTTCAACTTCTTCTTTCATTTCCAATGGTTTCTTATCATAAGGTACTGGTTGAATGGCTATTGGTCCACTTGATCTTTATGGTATAATGATTCTGTATATTCTTTCCACCTTTTCTTGATCTTCTCAGCATCATTCAACATGGATCCTTGAGCATCTTGTAGCATTCCAATTTGAGGCTGGAATTTTTTCTTCAACTCTTGTAGCTTTAGGAGAGCCCCTCTTGTTCTTCCTCTAATAGTTTCTGATTCTGTTTCCTTGCATGCATCAATGTAATACATGTTGGAATTCTCTGAGTTCTGTGATTACCTCTTTCTCATCTGGCTTTAGCTTCTCTGAGTTTCTGGGCAATTTTCAGAGTTTCTTCGGTCATCCATTTTGGCCGTTTTTGCTTTTTCAACTTTTGTAGAGACTTCTCGCTTTCTCCCAACACAGCCTTCTTGATGTCATCCCATAACTCTTCTGGAGCTCTGTCATTTGTATCTAAAGCAGCAAATCAATTTTGCAGGCAGTCTTTAAATTCCGGTTGTATATTCTCAAGATCATATTTGCTACATATGAGTGGCTTGCTCTTCTTCAACTTTAGCTTGAGTTTGCATACTAATAGTTGATGATCTGTACCATGGTGAGCTCCAGGTTTTGTCTTTGTTGATGTTATAGAGCTTTTCCATCGTTGAATTCCACAGATGTAGTCAATTTGATTTTTGTGCAATCCATTGGGTGAAATCCATTTGTACAGTTGCTGTTTGTGTTGCTGGAAGAAGATGTTTGAGATGAATAGATCGTTGGGCTTGCAGAATTCTATCAGTCTTTCTCCAGCTTCATTTCTACTGCCAAGTCCATATTTTCCAACCACTTTGCCTTCTTCTGTGTTGCCATCTTTTGCATTCTAGTCACCCATGACTATAAGGATATCCTGTTTGCATGTTCTGTCTATTTTAACTTATACTTTTTCATAGAACTCATCAACTTCATCCTCTTCTGCAGCTGTTGTTGGGGCATATACTTGAATTATATTTCTGTTGATGGGCTTTCCTGGTAGACGAATAGAAATTAAGTGTTCACTGATTGCATTGTATTTCATTACAGTTCTTGCAAGTTTCTTCTTAATTATAAATGCAACACCATTTCTTCTTTGTCTTTCATTTCCAGCATAGTAGACCATGTGATCATCAGATGCAAAGTGCCCGATGCCAGTCCATTTCAGTTCACTGACACCCAACAGATCGAGTTGTCTGCATTCGATTTCATTCTTGACCACCTCCAACTTCCCTTGTTCATGCTGCATATGTTCCATGTCCCAATATATAAGATATCTTTGCAGATTCTGACTCTCATTTCATGCTCAGCTACATCAACAGTTAGATGTCCTGAGGGTTTTCATTCAACCACATCATAAATGCTGGCTTTACTCTGAAAAGTCTTCAGCTCCTCCCCAGTAGCCAGTTTAGTGCCTTCTGACCCAGGGGTCTCATTTTTCAGCATTTTGTTGTTGCAATTTGTTTTGTTGTGACTATCCATTGGGTTTTCGTGGCAGGTAATTCTAGTGTTGTTGCTGTTGTCACAGAAATGTGATCCTCCGCCGCCAACACCGTCCCATTCTGCTGCTGCCCGGATGGGTGGTTTGTCTTGGTCTGGCACCTCAGCTGAGACCTGGCCATCTAGGGAGACCCTGTACCAAAAAGGAGCAAAGGATCCGCACAACACAAAGGAACAAAAAGAGCGGAGCCTGGACTGCCAAAATATGAATGAACTTTATTAATTGCGCCCCAACGCGTTTCGGCCACTGGCCTTCCTCAGGGGGTCTTAAAGAACACACCTCAAAAACAATAAACATAAACATATAGATTAAATAAACACAATCTAAATTTCATTGTAAAACAACTATAAAAATATATGAATTATGAAAAATTAATTAAAACATAATATTGAAAACTAATATTAAAAACATAATTACAACATGTAAAGGACAATATATTAATTCACGATATTAATTGAATAAACAATGAAAATTACTAAAACCATAATAAAATGATAATAATATATTAAAACATTAAAAAAGGAAAAAGGAAAAAAGAGAGACGAGGACATGCAGAAAATGATTAATTAATAGGTACCTTATTGTGATCAAGTTGAGTGCTATCCCGGCTTGAGCATATGGGATACTAATTACTAACAATGAATAAATAAATAAGAAATATATAGTCATAGAACAACGCAAAGAATACCAATGCATATTAATAAATACAATTAATAATAAATAAATAATTAATATACATAAATAAATATACATATAAATGAAAAAACACTTTTAAAAATAAAAGTATGTATATATGTAATATTTCAAATAAAATCATATTAAAGGTACTTCAAGGGACACAAAGACAATGCATGTAAAGAAACGCCCAATTGAGAAGGGAGGAGGAACAACTAATTCTAACTTGTCAAAAATATATTGTAAAAGTGTATTGCATAAATCAATAAAAATAGACTAAAAAATAATTAAATAAAGAATAATTAAAAAGGTGGAGACGCTTTTAGATAAAAGAACAAGTAATCCAAGGGCCATTGAAGAATAAATGTAGGTGAAATGTATTGTGCACGAGGCAGCAATGAACATATTCTGCACCAGACATCAATGAGGGAGAGTAAAAACAAGATGAGTCAATCTTTCATGGAAATGACGTTAAAACAATCAAAGGAAGATCGTATCTTAGGCCCCAGTATCCTTTAAGTGGAGGAACGGTGTTTAGTAAAAATCTAAAGTATCCACAATGATTGCTCTATCAGGGTCACATAAAAATAGAGTTACCCACTTCTCTTGGATAAAACGACTGCTGCATAATTATATAAACATGAACTTTGTCTATACATTAAAGTGTAGCTTAAAAAGGGCAATGTTGGTATATGTGAGAGACGCTTAAGCCAAAGATACAGTGTGCAAAGCCCGTCTTTTCCAAAGGAACTAAAACTGCACTGTTTGTGTATGCGAGAGGCGCTTAAGCCAAAGTTGTGGTGTGCAATGCCCATTCTTTCTCAAAGCAACTAAAAAACGCTTACATAGGAAACAAAATAATAGACATTAAACCGCAACTGCAGTGCCCTGCGGCTTGATACCCAAACTACCTACCGTCAAGAATGATAACACACTAACGTTAACAGAGCTAAAATTGTAAATTTATATTACGCAAAGTTTATACATATATTTGCAAAGCCCGTCTTTTTTTAGAGAAATAAACAAATATGGTGCACTGCTACTGTCGCCGTCAGAAAAATGAAGTACTTGCAAGATTATAAATTTGTATTGCCCGAAAAAAAGTTAAGCTTACCAAACAGCAGCGTCCTGCTTTGCTACGCTGCTGAACAACTAATGGGATGTGCTGAAGTCGGTTATTCAAATGTTGGCGGATTTCCCGCCTGTGCAGGTTAAAGGGCGAAAATTATGTAAGGATATGAATTAGAAATAAAGATACTTATTTAATTAAAATATATATGTGTTTATTAAGAAAGCTGAAAATTAAAACTAGAGTGATAAAATTAAAAATGAACTAAATGAAAACGAATAGCATGCATAAACTATTCTTATAAGTAAATGACGTCATTTTCCGCCTATGGTGGTAAGTACAAATGCTTTGAAAAGCCAAATGAATGTTTCCTTGCCAATGTTAATTAAAAGGCTTTACCTCAAGATAACCAAAGAATAATAGAAGTGGCTCGCCAAACAGAATTGAATAAATGAATAGTAAAAAATGATAATTGAATGAACCCCAGAGGGGGAGGGGGGGGGGGGGGGGGAGGGGGGGAGGGGGGGAAGAAGGGGGGGGGGAGGGAGGGGGAGGGGAGGGAAGGGGGGAGGGGGGGAGGGGGGAGGGGGGGAGGGGAAGGGGGAAGGGGGGGGGAAGGGAGGGGGGGGAAGGGGGGGAAGGGGGGGAAGGGGGGGGGAGGGGGGGAGGGGGTGGGGGAGGAGGGAAGGGGGGAAAGAGGGGGGGAGGGAGGGGAAAGAAGGGGAAGGGGGGGAGGAAGGGGGGAGGGGGGGGAGGGGGGGGGAGAGAGGGGGGGAAGGGGGGAGGGGGGGGGGAGGGGGGGGAGAGGGGGAGGGAGGGGGGAGGGGGGAGGGGGGGGGAGGGGGGGAGAGGGGGAGGGGGGAGGGGGAGGGGGAGGGGGAGGGGGTAAGGGAAGGGGGGAGGGGGGAAGGGGGGAGGGGGGAGGGGAGGGGGGGGGAAGGGGGGGAGGGGGGAGGAGAGGAAGGAGGGGGGGGAAGGTGAGGAAAAGGATCATGTAAAGAACTTACAAAAAGACAGACAGATCAACTTCTTGATTTAACCCTAAAGGATGTAAGGTACGTAGTTCATAAATGAATCTCTGTTCAAGACGTAGGAGAAGTTTATCTAGATCACCTCCCCGCCAATGAGGCCGCACCACTTTCAATACAAGAAACTTCAAATCTGAAAGAGTGTGATGAGCGGCTACCCAATGGTCAACTAAGGGTTTGTCCACTGCTTGTCTCCGAATGTTGCTCTTATGCTCAATTATACGTGTTTTAATGCATCTTTTTGTCTTGCCAATGTAACAAAGGTTACAAGGGCACAAGACCAGGTAAATAACATTTTGAGTATTGCAATTAGAGAAGTCTTTTAAAAATATTTTACATGTTGAATTTGGCTTGATAAATTCTTTCTTAGTTACCAGAACGTTCTCACATACACAGCATGTACCACATTTAAAGTGTCCGCATGCTCTTGGAACAAATTTCGGTTTACTTAGAGCAGACGGTACTAGGATATCCCTTATGTTTGAGTTCCTTTTGTACGCAACCAAAAGTTTAGTTTCACTGAAAGAGGAAAGGGGATCTAAAATGTGCCATGCTTTTCTTAATATACTCGCAATCTCCTTTGAATGTTCTGAAAATGTAATGGCACAAACAATATTCTTCGATGCATCTGGTGCACGTTTCTGTAGTAAAGACATACGATCGGACGACCGGGCACGTTGGCAAGCTTTAGTAATACAGGATTCTGGATAACCTCGGTCTTTAAATCTTTGACCTAAGATGTCAGCCTGGACTGTAAATTCCTCATCTGTAGTACAGAGACGTCGAATTCGCAGGAACTGACTCATAGGAAGGTTTTCTTTCAACGACCGATTGTGGAAGCTACTAAAATGTAGAAGGGAATTTCTGTCGGTAGGTTTACGATATAAAGTGGTGATAAAACCCTCTGGAGTGTTCTTGATTAATATATCCAGATAGGCAATTTCTTTTGTGCTGTATGTATGTTCAAACTGTAGATGTGGATCGCAGGAATTGAGCCACTGGATAAAACATTGTAACAAATTCTCTGTACCTTCCCAAATGAGGAACACGTCATCGATATAACGTTTCCACATTTTTATGTTTAATTTGTAAGGATGTGTATTTAAGTGAACTGATTCAAAATGGGAAACATAAAGGTTAGCCACATCTGGTGCTACTGACGAACCCATTGCAACTCCTTGTGTTTGATGGTAGTACAAATCCTGAAAGCAGAAGAAGTTGTTACACAATATTAAAGTAGCCAATTGGATTAAAAAACTAGTAGGAGTGCGAACGGGTGCAGTCCTAGTGATTAGATAGTCTGCTAAAATATCGATCGCAGCTTTCTGAGGGATGTTAGTATAAAGGGATTTGATATCCAATGTGACAAGAAAAATGTCATTAAAGGCACCATCGTACGCCCCGAGTAGTTGAATCATGTGTGATGAATCACGTACAAATGACGGAGTGTGTTGCACAAATGGACGAAGAAATACATCTAAATACTTTGATATGGGTTCAAACAAGGACCCTATGGCAGAGACAATGGGTCTGCCAGGGGGATTTTCCAGGGACTTATGGATTTTTGGTAAAACGTATATCGTAGGCATTACTGGATGAGATACTGTAAGAAACTGCGCTTCTTTAGTTGTAAGGTAACCAGCTTGTGTGCCAATGTAAATTAATGTGTCAGCCTGTTGTTTAAGAGCCGAAGTGGGATCCTCACGTAATCTTGTATAATAATTAATATCTTTAATTTGTCGTAAAATTTCTTGGATATAATCATCTCTATCTTGAATAACGAGCGCTCCACCTTTGTCTGCAGGCTTTATAATAATTTCAAAATTTGTTTTTAAATTAAAAAGTGCCTGCTTTTCTTCTTTACTTAAGTTGAAATAAGTATGCGTTTTCTTTGTATCATACATTTTCTGTATCTCGTGAAGTACCACTTGTTGAAATGTATGAATAATAGCATTGTCAGCTTTGGGCATCCAAGTAGAGGGGTTTTTTATAACAGAAAGATCTCTATTAACTGTTTCTTGATTTTTAAAAAATTCTTTAATGTGAAGCTTTCTAAAAAATTTAAACAACTCTACTTGGGTGTTGAAACGATCATGACGAACTGAAGGAACGAAGGACAACCCCTTTTGTAAAACGGAAATCTCAAGGGGACTAAGGACATATTTAGATAAATTAAAAATGCCTTCTAAAAGTCCCATTATTGCATGTCTAGTCCCCTCCCTCTGCCTCTGCCTCTGAAGTAGGTTCCGGACTGATGGTATACAGGATCCTTGGACGTGGAGGGCTGTTCCTGATAACGATTGGAACCCCCTCCTTTCCATAAGGCGTCCATGGAAAAACCCTGGTTTTTATTTGATGGAATCTTAGAAGAACATTCCCTAGGGGGTGTATGTGGTGCTACTATACTAGCAGGTTCAGTATGGGTACTCCTACTCTTTTTTTGGAAGGGTTCAGGACTACCTATGACAGAGGGGACTCTCTTGCGTTGTTTTTCTGATTTGAAATCAAACTTGCGTTTCCTCGAAGCACTTCTAGAGGGGTTCGTATTATTGGTCCAAAAATAAACATTCCCAGTCTTATAATCTTCCTCGTCTCTCTTAAATTTCCTTAATTTCCTATCTTTAATAATTTTCTTGTATTCAGACATATTCCTATCAAAATCTTTCTTAGATTTATCAAATTGTTTGTCCTTATCTTTTAATGAAGTAAGTTTTGATGTAACATCTTCCTTAAATTCTGTAGCCTTTCGACGTGATGTATTGATGAGAAGGATCATTAAGTCCAAAGAGCATTTGTTTAAAATTTTGATCCAATCTGCCATAAAGGATGGATCGTCACGATACATCCCAGGGGCCTTATAAACTCTAAGCCCCCTAGGGATAATCTTATGACGACAGTTTTCAAGAAGGGATGAAGCGTGCATCTCTTCTTTAACAAGTTTCTGGGTAAGATGTACAGTCCTTTCCCATTCTTCTTCCAATCCAACACTCATTTCTTCTTGATTAAAAAAGGGGTCCTCAGGCAACATATCTTGCAAGTCTTTCTCATTGTAACTGAGGACCTCTTGCCACGGGGAAAACATAGCTCAGAGAGCAACAGTACCAAAAAGGAGCAAAGGATCCGCACAACACAAAGGAACAAAAAGAGCGGAGCCTGGACTGCCAAAAAATGAATGAACTTTATTAATTGCGCCCCAACGCGTTTCGGCCACTGGCCTTCCTCAGGGGGTCTTAAAGAACACACCTCAAAAACAATAAACATAAACATATAGATTAAATAAACACAATCTAAATTTCATTGTAAAACAACTATAAAAATATATGAATTATGAAAAAATAATACAATATATTGAAAACTAATATTAAAAACATAATTACAACATGTAAAGGACAATATATTAATTCACGATATTAATTGAATAAACAATGAAAATTACTAAAACCATAATAAAATGATAATAATATATTAAAACATTAAAAAAGGAAAAAGGAAAAAAGAGAGACGAGGACATGCAGAAAATGATTAATTAATAGGTACCTTATTGTGATCAAGTTGAGTGCTATCCCGGCTTGAGCATATGGGATACTAATTACTTATTGTAATCAAGTTGAGTGCTATCCCGGCTTGAGCATATGGGATACTAATTACTAACAATGAATAAATAAATAAGAAATATATAGTCATAGAACAACGCAAAGAATACCAATGCATATTAATAAATACAATTAATAATAAATAAATAATTAATATACATAAATAAATATACCTATAAATGAAAAAACACTTTTAAAAATAAAAGTATGTATATATGTAATATTTCAAATAAAATCATATTAAAGGTACTTCAAGGGACACAAAGACAATGCATGTAAAGAAACGCCCAATTGAGAAGGGAGGAGGAACAACTAATTCTAACTTGTCAAAAATATATTGTAAAAGTGTATTGCATAAATCAATAAAAATAGACTAAAAAATAATTAAATAAAGAATAATTAAAAGGTGGAGACGCTTTTAGATAAAAGAACAAGTAATCCAAGGGCCATTGAAGAATAAATGTAGGTGAAATGTATTGTGCACGAGGCAGCAATGAACATATTCTGCACCAGACATCAATGAGGGAGAGTAAAAACAAGATGAGTCAATCTTTCATGGAAATGACGTTAAAACAATCAAAGGAAGATCGTATCTTAGGCCCCAGTATCCTTTAAGTGGAGGAACGGTGTTTAGTAAAAAATCTAAAGTATCCACAATGATTGCTCTATCAGGGTCACATAAAAATAGAGTTACCCACTTCTCTTGGATTTAAAACGACTGCTGCATAATTATATAAACATGAACTTTGTCTATACATTAAAGTGTAGCTTAAAAAGGGCAATGTTGGTATATGTGAGAGACGCTTAAGCCAAAGATACAGTGTGCAAAGCCCGTCTTTTCCAAAGGAACTAAAACTGCACTGTTTGTGTATGCGAGAGGCGCTTAAGCCAAAGTTGTGGTGTGCAATGCCCATTCTTTCTCAAAGCAACTAAAAAACGCTTACATAGGAAACAAAATAATAGACATTAAACCGCAACTGCAGTGCCCTGCGGCTTGATACCCAAACTACCTACCGTCAAGAATGATAACACACTAACGTTAACAGAGCTAAAATTGTAAATTTATATTACGCAAAGTTTATACATATATTTGCAAAGCCCGTCTTTTTTTAGACAAATAAACAAATATGGTGCCCTGCTACTGTCGCCGTCAGAAAAATGAAGTACTTGCAAGATTATAAATTTGTATTGCCCGAAAAAAAGTTAAGCTTACCAAACAGCAGCGTCCTGCTTTGCTACGCTGCTGAACAACTAATGGGATGTGCTGAAGTCGGTTATTCAAATGTTGGCGGATTTCCCGCCTGTGCAGGTTTAAAGGGCGAAAATTATGTAAGGATTATGAATTAGAAATAAAGATACTTATTTAATTAAAATATATATGTGTTTATTAAGAAAGCTGAAAATTAAAACTAGAGTGATAAAATTAAAATGAACTAAATGAAAACGAATAGCATGCATAACTATTCTTATAAGTAAATGACGTCATTTTCCGCCTATGGTGGTAAGTACAAATGCTTTGAAAAGCCAAATGAATGTTTCCTTGCCAATGTTAATTAAAAGGCTTTACCTCAAGATAACCAAAGAATAATAGAAGTGGCTCGCCAAACAGAATTGAATAAATGAATAGTAAAAAATGATAAATTGAATGAACCCCAGAGGGGGAGGGGGGGGGGAGGGGGGGAGGGGGGGGGAGGGGGGGGAAGAAGGGGGGGGGAGGGAGGGGGAGGGGAGGGGAAGGGGGGAGGCGGGGGGAGGGGGGGGGGGGGCGGGGGAGGGGAAGGGGGAAGGGGGGGGGGGAGGGGAGGGGGGGGAAGGAGGGGGGGGGAAGGGGGGGAGGGGGGAGGGGGGGGAGGGGGAGGGGGAGGAGGGAAGGGGGGAAAGAGGGGGGGAGGGAGGGGAAAGAAGGGGAAGGGGGGGAGGAAGGGGGGAGGGGGGGGAGGGGGGGGGAGAGAGGGAGAGGGGGAAGGGGGGAGGGGGGGGGAGGGGGGGGGGGGAGGGGGGAGGGGGGGGGAGGGGGAGGGGGAAAGGGAAGGGGGGAGGGGGAAGGGGGAGAGGGGGGGAGGGGGGGAGGGGAGGGGAGAGGGGGGAGGGGGGGGGGGAAGGGGGGGAGGGGGGAGGAGAGGAAGGAGGGGGGGGAAGGTGAGGAAAAGGATCATGTAAAGAACTTACAAAAAGACAGGACAGATCAACTTCTTGATTTAACCCTAAAGGATGTAAGGTACGTAGTTCATAAATGAATCTCTGTTCAAGACGTAGGAGAAGTTTATCTAGATCACCTCCCCGCCAATGAGGCCGCACCACTTTCAATACAAGAAACTTCAAATCTGAAAGAGTGTGATGAGCGGCTACCCAATGGTCAACTAAGGGTTTGTCCACTGCTTGTCTCCGAATGTTGCTCTTATGCTCAATTATACGTGTTTTAATGCATCTTTTTGTCTTGCCAATGTAACAAAGGTTACAAGGGCACAAGACCAGGTAAATAACATTTTGAGTATTGCAATTAGAGAAGTCTTTTAAAAATATTTTACATGTTGAATTTGGCTTGATAAAATTCTTTCTTAGTTACCAGAACGTTCTCACATACACAGCATGTACCACATTTAAAGTGTCCGCATGCTCTTGGAACAAATTTCGGTTTACTTAGAGCAGACGGTAGGTACTAGGATATCCCTTATGTTTGAGTTCCTTTTGTACGCAACCAAAAGTTTAGTTTCACTGAAAGAGGAAAGGGGATCTAAAATGTGCCATGCTTTTCTTAATATACTCGCAATCTCCTTTGAATGTTCTGAAAATGTAATGGCACAAACAATATTCTTCGATGCATCTGGTGCACGTTTCTGTAGTAAAGACATACGATCGGACGACCGGGCACGTTCGCAAGCTTTAGTAATACAGGATTCTGGATAACCTCGGTCTTTAAATCTTTGACCTAAGATGTCAGCCTGGACTGTAAATTCCTCATCTGTAGTACAGAGACGTCGAATTCGCAGGAACTGACTCATAGGAAGGTTTTCTTTCAACGACCGATTGTGGAAGCTACTAAAATGTAGAAGGAATTTCTGTCGGTAGGTTTACGATATAAAGTGGTGATAAAACCCTCTGGAGTGTTCTTGATTAATATATCCAGATAGGCAATTTCTTTTGTGCTGTATGTATGTTCAAACTGTAGATGTGGATCGCAGGAATTGAGCCACTGGATAAAACATTGTAACAAATTCTCTGTACCTTCCCAAATGAGGAACACGTCATCGATATACGTTTCCACATTTTATGTTTAATTTGTAAGGATGTGTATTTAAGTGAACTGATTCAAAATGGGAAACATAAAGGTTAGCCACATCTGGTGCTACTGACGAACCCATTGCAACTCCTTGTGTTTGATGGTAGTACAAATCCTGAAAGCATCAGAAGTTGTTACACAATATTAAAGTAGCCAATTGGATTAAAAAACTAGTAGGAGTGCGAACGGGTGCAGTCCTAGTGATTAGATAGTCTGCTAAAAGATCGATCGCAGCTTTCTGAGGGATGTTAGTATAAAAGGGATTTGATATCCAATGTGACACGAAAAATGTCATTAAAGGCACCATCGTACGCCCCGAGTAGTTGAATCATGTGTGATGAATCCGTCAAATGACGGCGTGTGTTGCACAAAATGGACGAAGAAATACATCTAAATACTTTGATATGGGTTCAAACAAGGACCCTATGGCAGAGACAATGGGTCTGCCAGGGGGAGTTCCAGGGGACTTATGGATTTTTGGTTAAACGTATATCGTAGGCATTACTGGATGAGATACTGTAAGAAACTGCGCTTCTTTAGTTGTAAGGTAACCAGCTTGTGTGCCAATGTAAATTAATGTGTCAGCCTGTTGTTTAAGAGCCGAAGTGGGATCCTCACGTAATCTTGTATAATACTTAATATCTTTAATTTGTCGTAAAATTTCTTGGATATAATCATCTCTATCTTGAATAACGAGCGCTCCACCTTTGTCTGCAGGTTTATAATAATTTCAAAATTTGTTTTTAAATTAAAAAGTGCCTGCTTTTCTTCTTAATTTAAGTTGAAATAAGTATGCGTTTTCTTTGTATCATACATTTTCTGTATCTCGTGAAGTACCACTTGTTGAAATGTATGAATAATAGCATTGTCAGCTTTGGGCATCCAAGTAGAGGGGTTTTTTATAACAGAAAGATCTCTATAACTGTTTCTTGATTTTTCACAGATTCTTTAAGGTGAAGCTTTCTAAAAAATTTAAACAACTCTACTTGGGTGTTGAAACGATCATGACGAACTGAAGGAACGAAGGACAACCCCTTTTGTAAAACGGAAATCTCCAAGGGGACTAAGGACATCTGGGGTTCATTTCAATTT